>MU228217.1:1266735-1304099 GCA_018584345.1 Thuja plicata
ACCAGAGACAAATTATCTGATTTATCCTCAAAATGCTTACTTAATGCATCCCCTAATTCATCCCAAGAAGTAATAGACCCAACAGCTAAAGTTCTGAACCATTCAAGGGCCTTACCTTTTAGAGATGTTGCTAATAACTTGGTGGCTACATCTTCTTGAGTGATGTTGTGGATGCTGCAGATGATAGTCACATCTCTTATGTGCTCAAAAGTTGTGGTCTTCCCTTAACCTGTGAAATCGGGCAAGCTTTTTAATGCCACCAAGGGCACATCGTGATGTACTACAAAATTTAACGGGCTCCCTTGATTGAAAGGTGCAAAGGCAAAATTTCTAGCCATTGCAGCAGCTGAAACTTGAAGATTTACAACAATATGAGTTGTACTTGAATCTTCCTCCTCTAGATCCTTGGTTAGAGATCTTCCTCTTCTTCTGTGATGAAAAGTAAAAAGTCTTTTTCCTAATGAATCAGGTGGTGTGGAATAAACTCTCCTTGCAGGGGACTCGCTTTGAGTCGACCTGCCTTTGTGACCTCTCTTCGAGGGCAACTCTTAAAATTTAGTGGGCTTTGAGCTCCTAGTTTCAATCCTTCTCATATACCTTAAATAGGGCTGGCCTAAAACTTTGAAACCAGTGGAGTCGCCAGATATACTCGTCGGAACAACTTCTTTAAAGTTTGTATTATGTGACTTGCATATAAGAGATAACACAATGTTCTGTAATGAACTTCTTTTACGGTCCCACCGGGCGTGCCACAAATGTTATACACTAAATTTGTGCCTCTGATCTCAAGCTGTCTTGGTCTTGATAATCCAGTATAATAAGGGAATCATCTCAAGGTTGTGGGACCTCTGCTAACTGAGATGAGACCTCCAGATTCTAGGCTGGTTCCTCTTGGATAATCACCTTAGCTTGCTCTTAAACAGGAAAGTAAAATTGAGGGGAAAAGGGGTAGAAGGATTACATGGAAAGGGAAATAACTGAAAGCAAACTACCTACTAGGTGATGCACCGAATTTGACATGAAAACATAACACGCACAGGGCTGAGTCCTGGGTCAACTAACTTGAATTGGAGGTAAAACACAAATCTCTTGTATAGGCATGCATAAATATTTCATAACAAGGTCATGATTAAACTAGTTAAGGGGAAAGATTTCACAGTTAACAGCTCAATACTAAGACACGATTTATAACCAGTAGAAAAGAGACAAGGCTGACACAATTTAATAAATTGATTCCAAGAATTACAAACTCTGCATATTATCTCTCACAATGAGTTACAAATTCTCTTTGCCTCTGTCAGGAACTTAGAACAAGTTACAAAACCTCAAGCCAAAGGGAAGAAGAACTGGTGATAATGAGTGTTCAACTCATATTTATATCATTTAGCCAACTGGATTATGACAACAATAACTTCTGGATCAGATTTGGCCTATTCAGCCGCCGTCCTAACTCTTCAAAAGTCTGCAAAATGCAACTTGGTGACCCAAAAGTCATGCCCAAATAATATCAACATAAATACTCCTTCTCAGAAGCAGTCTTATCCCTCTAGAAGAGTCACAAAAGTCTCTAAAATGCAATAACTCTTCTGCAAACTTTATCAACTGCAACCTCTGATCTTTTTTCAAATCTGATTTTTTCAACTGTAAGATATCTGATTTAGATCATCTGAGAACAATCTGATATTTTTTTGTCTCTGAAAACTTCTACACGTGAGTGATTCCTTCTTTCCTTCATTGCACATTCTGAATCTCCTTTCTGTTACCGATATTGAAACAAATCTATTCCTGGGATCGACAGACAGTTCTGGGATCTGAAAACCTTCATTTACCTCATCATTGCACAGTCGTAGGCTGCCTTAAACTAACTTTTGAATTTTGAGCGACTGCGCGACAATGTCTCTCCTTTGCTCGTCGTACACTCGCGAGCTAATCTCCCTTTCACCACTTCTGACCGGTGACCGAGCGACTAGCTCCTCCTTTGCTCATCGCACACTTCACAAGCTGATCCTCTTCCATGCTCTGTGGTCTTACGGAAAAATACCTTCGCAGGTAGAAACCTGCCACATGTAAAAACTTTCTCTTTTGCCTTTGCGGAAAATCACCAGCAAAGGTAGAATTCTGCCACGAGCGCAAAAATCCTTCTTTTTCCTCTTTTTCGGAGAATCACCTCTGCAGGTAGAAACCCGCCAAGCTTTGTGGAAAATCACCAGCAAAGGTAGAAATCTGCAATAAGGCAAAATTCTTCTTTTCTTTTTAGCTTTGCAGAAAATCACATAATAGGTTCGAAACCCGCAAGCCTTTGCGGAAAATTACCTTCTTAGGTAGAATTCCACCACGGAGAATCAGAATTTCAATTCTCTGCCTTGAGTCCCTTTGGTTTTGGAAAATTGGAAAAGTGCTTCGAAAACCAATTGCGGGGTCCACCACAGCACTCCTTCTTTTCCGCGTTTTTGGAAAATGACCTGTGAGGTGCGAAACCTGCAAGCCTTTGCGGAAAGTTACCTTCTCAGGTAGAATTCCGCCAAGGAGAATCAGAATTTCAATTCTCCGCAAGCCTTTGTCTAGGTACCAAAAATCGACAAACAGGCACTTTTAGGAGGGACAAAGGGATTAGACAGTCACACAGGGCAGACCAGGCCAAATTGCATAGGATGAAAAATTTGGGCAACAGGAACATTGTTGGAATTAATGGGAAGTGTGTACTAAGAGTGGAGGGGTAAATCAGTACCTCTAAAACTTTTGTATCTTTTAACCTTTGTCCTTTAGGTAATTAATTGTTCATCCAACCATCTGTTCTATACTATCTTGATGTAAGATATATTAATTCATAAACTTAACCATACATTTGAACATTCATAGAAACATTCATGAAAGTAATTGACACATAACACAAGATATGATATCACTGAAAACTCCTATTAGGAAGGAAAAAATGTGGTGGGGATGGTACCAACAAATTCCTCACTATCTACAGATTGGAAGGGGCCAGTTAAGGTTAACAATTTGATAACTTCTGATGATCTACCCTGTTAAGAGTATCTATGGAGACCTGTTAAAGTCTACTTTGTTAAGAGCTTTTGCAACACTATTGAGTGTGTGCTCATTTAAGAGATTTACAATTGGACAAATGCTTGGCGAAACAATCATCTCAGAAATACACAACATTGGACTACTACTTCACAATTAGACACCCTAAATGGTTGCTTAGTAGTTTATTTAGTCTCATTTAATTATCAACTAGGGATGTAAACTTGGAATGGTGTTTCCAAAGTATATGCTTCAAACCTCCTTGATTCTCATGGCTACACCTATGGAATTTAAATACATTATGCTTTAGGAATCTATACTATCTCCATTGAATGCAATTATGCTAAGAAAATAGTAATCATGAGTAGGGGTTACTCTTCTTGTCTATGCTATAGGAACAGTGCATCAGTTCTGTTACTAGTGGCTGAAGGAACAACAAAGTTCTATTTACTTCTTAATGAGAAAGGAAATATTTTGTAATCTAATAAAACAATTCACTCACCAAGTGGCCCCCCTTGGATGAGTGAATAGAAATGCAATCAAGATAAGAGACTAAAACTCAAATTATGCACTCTATTCATTCATGGAGGAAATGTACTTTGAAAATAAACAGTACTACAATGCCAAATTCTATTCAAAAAATTATATCAACTAACTCTCTCCTATGGAACTATAGAATTCCACTTATTTAAGGAGGAACTACACTACTAACTAAATCTAGGATCACTCCATTAATGAGGATCACTAATGGATACATCATTCTCATAGCAGAAATCTTGAACAGCAATAGTAGGTCTTCAAGTTCTTCCCATAATATAGCATGCAGTGGTTCTAGATTTGCGCGTGGTGTCTACTCAGGAACTAAACTGACTCATTCCTCCATGATAGTTTTGCGACACGCCCATCTTCAACCACTTTACTTAATTCCTTGCTTTATGCTGGCACTTCTGAAGGTAACAGCTGTTGTTGACCCTTTCAACGCCATGCTGGAATTATTGAATGTGCCATGACTTGACTCCTACAAAATGGTTAGCATACATAACTTTTGATGCATAAACATATTTTATCATTTAATAATAAGAAAGAAGTGTGAGATTTCATTCAATATTCTTGCAAAGCATTCGGCTATAGGAAGGAGACTACCCATAGCATATCATAGGGAAAATGACTATCTATTCAACATGCAATGACTTATATCCTGCAGCTTCTATCCATCAATTCCTAGCAAAATACATTATTTTTTTACAATCCATTTTACCTACTTATGTCCTTACATATAAAATATATATAAAAACCATAAGTTTAAATTTTTTTCTTTGAAAACAAAATGCTGAAAAAGGAAAATAAAAACATGGAAAAGATGGCCTTTTGAGAAGCTCATTATTCCCCCCAACTGCACTATTGATGGTCCCCAGCAATCATGAAATTATGGATCTTGGCCCTAAGCCTCAGGTCACTGGTGGTCTTCTCACCTGGTTCATCAACAACATAATTGAAGTATCCATGGCTGTTCCGAAGTCTATCCCACCTTTGTCTTTCCTTAACCATATCATGCTCTTCTACGTTCTCATTTACTACCAGCAAAGGCTGCAGGAAGATTGGAGGTTGAAACCTTAAGGGAATCCAATAATGTAGTTGTGTGTGGCCCAACATTATAAACCATGGGACATAGTGAGTAGCATGAGTTAAATTTTGTGGAGAATGGGGTTCCCTAATTTTTAAGTCATGGGGCATCCTTATCCACCACTTCCTACAAGCTGCAATCGCGGCCTCAACATCTTGTGAAGAATATTTTTCTTCTGTATATCTCTATTCTCTGACTAGAAGAACCTTGTGAGACCCACTAGGGTTCATTGTGATTGATATCCAATCAAGGAATGTCCACCTAGAGATTTTAACTTCAGGCCTCATCGTAAGGGGTGTGTCTATCTTACTGCTTTGATATGGGAGAGCCTGATGCTCTCTGCTGATCTCATTCTGAATCTAGGACATAACTTCCCTCAACTGCATATCTCCTACGTAAAGAAGTGAATTCCATTCTCTATTATCAGGCACAACTAGATTATGTAGATATAATTCACATAACCGATTCTTGATGGGCATAGGTGCTGACCAGAATGCATCATAGAAGTGGTGAGGTGTAGCAATGGAAGGATTTAATCCCTCCACAATCCTTGTCAATTGAAAGTTAACAAATTGTTCCTTAAGGAAAAATGCATAAACTGGAAAAGGTGATCAACATGCCATTGCTGCAGGAATCAATTTAGTGATCTGCTCAATTCTCCTCTCCAATACTGCAATCTGATTTTTTTTTTTCTCAATTTGACAAGCCTGCTCCTTAATTATTCTTTTTAATTTCTCTATCTTCAGTTCCCACTGTGTCTTTTCCCAGGTGATATTTTGGTACAAACTCAATCCTGCTGCTAACGGTGTGGATAATTCTAAGGGTGGCATGGGTTCTTGTTGGAGAACATTAATCCACCCAGATGCAGCTTGAGGGATCTTTACTTCCTCCACATTAGTGAAAGTATCCCCTTTCCCCTTGTCACAAGTTTTTACTGAGTCATCTGCTTGGCAGGATTCATCAATGGAAGATTTTCCTTTCCAAATGACAGGGGTTTTTATCGAATCATTCACTTGGGATTATTTAGCTGCCTTGGCTAATGTGTCCAATCTTTCCTTGCTCAACTATTCAAACACTTCTTCTATAATGTCTTCATTCACTGTAGGAAATTCATCAGGAGGAAGATTCTCTAAATTGTCATCAAAATCATGACTAGAATTATTGCAAAATCCCTCCATTTCTAAAGAATCCTTATCACTATCCACAAGGATTTATTCAACTTGTGGATCAGTTGTAGCTTCATCATCCACAACATGGACTAGGGTATCACTATCTACTCTATTTGAAGCCATTGCCTCTAAAGAGGAATTTTCTACAGATTCAGAGGATTCAACATTTATAATTGAATCAAAGGTTTTGCTTTCTTTACTAGCACTAGCAGAAAGTATAGCACTCTTCCTCACAAGGGTTTGAAAAGAACTCATAGGTTCTTTGCATTTGTTTTTGGTGGAGGACGCCTCCCTTGTAATGGATACAGGAGGTTATTATGGTGTTGCCTCCTTAGAAGAAGGCAAGGGTTCCTCAGGCATCTTATTCATATTTTCATTATCAGCTAGATGTTGTTCTGGAGTCATATCCTCAATATCTATGGTTTTATCCTTTCCCTTTACATTTGTAGACCTAGATTCTTCAGACGGTGAAGTGTTAGGAGCGACAACAACTTCTCTAGTTTTTCTTTCTTTTTTATCATAAACAAGAGTGTTATCATTGCAGGATCTTTTCCTAGATAGGGTAGGTCTATAAGAGGATACTTGAGGAATGGGTTGTATTTTATGGATTACTTTACAAACCCCCATTTTTGTGTTGACCCTACTACCTACACCCTAGCCTCTTGGACCAACCACCCTAGGTGCTAAATATTCCATAGCCAAGAATTCCTCCCAAGTCCCAATTGACTATTTAATTAACTCCCTTTCTACAACTAGCTTAATTAAATAGTGATGGGAAATAGATTGCGCTTTTCCTAACTGAACAAGAGATGCCTTCTTTTTCACAATATTAAAAAGAAAACTAGGTAAGTTTGCTGGCCTATTTTCATGGTGGAGGGCGCTCAAAATCTTTAAATGCAGTCCATGCAGGTACTTGTAACATCCCTCATAGGTGAATTAGGATATTATAAATGTGGCCGACTGCAAAAACTCCATGGGTAATGATGTTCTTGAAGTGCCCTACTTATCAATCTCCAACTGTGTGTCACTATGCAGGGTAAATTGTGCCCTAGCCAAGTGCAAGTCAATATCCTTTGTCCACTTTTCCCCTTCTTGTGGAAAATTTGTAACCTTTGCCATGATATCTTCTAAAAATTCAACCCTCAGACCTTTCACTACTACAAACCCATTGTTCAAAGTATTCAAAAATTGAAAAGCAATTTCGTCATCGAAGCCATTAAGGCTTAAGTAGTAATCTAGCAATCCTCATTTCCAAAACAAATCACAGGTAGCTGGGTCCCCAAGTAACACTTGATGATCTACTGGCTCATGCCTCTAAATGTCTCTTCCCATTGCAAATGATAAAGAAAATAGCTCTGCAAGATATGCTCAATTGCTACAGAAAACTAAAAAAATGGAGGCCTTCCTACGGACGCAAGATGTTTTTCTTTTTCTTTTTGAGAAAAATTGAAGTACAGGATAGCTTTTAATTCTAAGAAATCAAGCATTATTTCAAATGATTTTCATAAATACATTTGTGCGTGTTAAGGTTCACCACCCGAACATGTCACAAAATTGTCATTATTAAGTGAACCTTACTTTAATTTGCTTTCAAATTAACTTTTAAATCATGATGACTTAACCAGTGAAGGACAGATAAGCTGCCACATGACTACGATCACCATGAAAAGACAAAAAAGAAATAAAGTTGTTGCCTTTTCACTTGTTAAAATCAATTTGGAAGTATTGAAACAAGCATGAATTAAATAACCCCTCCCCCCAACTAAGTATAAGGCACGGTACCCACCAGGTTGTTGCATGAAAGAATAGAAAAAGAAAAGTACACTCATTTCAAAATAATAAATGAATAAAATAAGTTATGTGCAAAAGTATGTGTTACTAACCTGAGGTGCCGCAAGAAGAGTGTAATGCTAGGTGACACGCACTGATGGAGTGATGCGGTGGTGCAGACACGTGGAAGAAAGAAAGGTGATACAGATTTTTATTATGAAGAAATCAAATCATGTTAGTGTAATGTTTATTATGGAAGCTGGAATAAAATAACAGCTTGGCAGAAATCTGGGTGGAAGACCCAGATGCTTCTACTATAGGAAGGGCGATGTCTAAGTTCTGCTAGAACTTCTGTAGGAAGTCCTGACGACTCTCAGGCTTTTGATATATCTTTAGATGATACCTATTAACAAGGAGTTTGAATCTGACAGGATCAATTGTAGAGAGATGAACGACACCATTATCAAATACTGAGACTATTTCATAGGGCCCTAACCAACGGGTTTGAAATTTTCTAGGAGTATGCTAATATCTTGAATCATAGAGCAATGCCCAATCGCAAATGGAAAACTTTTTATCTTTTATGAATTTGTTGTGCCACTTCTTTTTCTGCTTTTGAATCAGTTTTGTGTTATGAAGTGCATATTTCTTATATTCATCCAATCCATTGAGCTACAGGAGCTTGTCCTCTTGTGCTTTGTTCAAGTTAATATCCAATTCCAATGCCATCCTAAGAGTCTTATGGTGAAACTCAATAGGCATGGATGCAGATTTCCCATAGACCAACTCAAAAGGAGTGAATCCAGTAGTGGTTTTCCAAGTTGTGTTGTAAGCCCAAATGGCTTCAGGAAGTCAACTAGCCCAATCCTTTTTGTGAATGGAAACTATTTTGGTCATAATTCCCTCTATCTCCCAGTTTTTGACCTCATCCTATCCTTTTTCCTAAGGATGGTATGGTGAAGATTTACCATGCTTCACCATGTACTCATTCATCAATTCAACAATAAGGTTAGAGGAGAACTGTTCCCCTTGATCTGTTACTATTTATCGAGGCACTCCAAACCTAGTAAAAATAAATTCATACAAAAAATCTTCTACCTTATGGTCCCTTGCATGCCTCATTACTTTTTCTTCAACCCATTTTGTGAGGTAATCAGTGCATACTAAGATATAAGACTTACCAGGTGAAGATGGCTCAATATGGCCAACAAAGTTGATGCCCCACTTGTCAAATGGTGTTACCACCACCTGAGGCTATAGGGACATTTCATCAGTCTTCATGGGACATCCCATCCTTTGGCATTGGTTACAGTGTCAGGTATGCTTAACTACATCTTTATGTAATGTAGGCCAATAATAACCGATCGTCAATACCTTGTATGCTATTCTTTTTCTAGCAAAATGGCCACCACATGGCTCATCATGACATGCCTGAAGGATGTCATAGGTCTCATCTTTGCAGACACATCTGCGGGTGACTTGATCAGGACTTGTGTAGAACATAAATCCAGATATCCATAAAAAATTGAAACTTTTCTCAGCTAGCAACTGTCCTTCACAGGGTGAGAAATGAGGTGGTGCTCGGTTTGTAGCAAGGTAGTTTACAATGTTAGCATACCATGGATTGTAAGTTGCAAGAGAGAATAGGTGCTCATCTAGGAAGCTATCATCAATTGATGCAGGATCATCAGGAACTTGTACAATCTAGAGAGAAAATCAGCAACGACATTAGCTTTTACTAGTTTATCAATGATAGTTATATCAAACTCCTATAGTAGTAACCACCTAGCTAACCTACTAGAAATGGCCAGTTTATTCGTCAAGTATTTGATCACTTAGTGATCAGTATAAACAAATACTTCATAACCGGTTATGTAATGTATGAATTTATTTAATGCATAGATTATAGCAAGAAGTTCCTTCTTAGTAACAGTATAATTTAGTTCTGCACCTTGCAAATTTTTGCTGATGTAATAAATGGCATGCTCAACTATTTCTTCTTTTTGACCCAGCATTACCCCAATTGCATAGTCAGATGCATCTGTGTGGATATGAAAGGGTAGATTCTTGTCTGGTCCTCTTAGAATAGGGGTCTTTGTCGACACATCCTTCCACAACTGGAATGATGACTCACAGTCTATTGTCCATTCAAATTTTGCTTCTTTCTTCAATAGATTATATAATGGAGTGGCAAGTTGGCTAAATTTCTTGATAAATCTCCTGTAGTAACTGGCATGACCAAGAAAACTCTAGAAATCCTTCTTCTTTGCTAGGGTTGGGAGTCTGATGATTATTGCAATCTTTGCAAGATCAATTTGGATACCAAAGGATGAGAGGTAATGCCCTAAGACAACTCCCTCCTCCATCATCATGTAACACTTCTCACTATTAAGTGAGAGATTGTAGTCCTGACATCTTTGAAGAACTTTTTCCAAATTAGCATAAGCCTCTTCGAATGTCATTCCATATGCAGTAAAATCATCCATGTATATTTCAACATAGTTAGCAGTAATGTCAGAAAAAATGCTTATCACTGCCCTCTGGAAAGTAGCAGGTGCATTACATAACCCAAATGGTAAGACAGAATAAGCAAATGTTCCCCATGGACAGGTGAACATTGTTTTATCCTAGTCTTTTGGTGATATCTAGATTTGGTTGTAGCCATTGAAACCATCCAAGAATGAAAAATATTTTTTGCCAGCAAGGTTGTCAAGTACTTGGTCAATAAAGGGAAATGGAAAGTGATCCTTCTTGGTTGCTTTATTAAGCTTCCTATAGTCCACACAAACTCACCATTTTCCACCTTTCTTGGGGATGATTACAAGAGGGGAGACCCACTGATTTTTAGAAATGGGATATATGAAGCCAGCTTGGAGAAATTTTTTCAATTCAGCCTTTACTACATCCCTTAATGAAGGGATTATTCTTCTTTGAGGTTTCCTAATAGGTATGGACTTAGGACTAATATAAATCTTACGAGTACACAGTTTTTTGTCAATCCCCTTCATGTCAGTATAGTCACATGCAAAAGCTTGCTGACTCTTTTGCAAAAACTGGACAAGGCTAGACATCTGAGATTCAGTGATATTCTTATTAACATTAAATTCCCTACCTGAGGAATTTTGCACTCTTTTAAATTTATCTAACATAAGAACTTCTACAAAAGAAGGTGACTTTATTTTATAAGGTAACAAAGTATGGAGATAATCAGGTGTTGTAGGAAACTTGGATGAAGACTTCTTGCATAATATGGTTTGTAGAGAATAGTTAGGGTCATGACATGAGGGTTCTTTAGAGCCATACTGGTCTATAAGGATTGCTACTAGTATGTCATCCTCCTCCTGTGAGACCATGAATGGATTTATACCAATAACCATAAGCTATTGTACTGAATTGGCTTCAATGGGGGCATCTACTAGATCTGACCAAACAACTTGGTCAAGTTCAACTTGAGGTTTGGCTGTAGAATACAGGGTTAATTTCTTAGTATTAATACCATCAGATATGGTCATTTTTCCTAAGCGACATGCAATGCAAGCATCTATTGTGGCTAACCAAGGCCTTCCTAGGATTAATGGATACCCTCCTAGTGTGGCTTTGGGAGACAGGATGGTGAAATTTTAGGGGTATTCTAAGGAATCTAGTGTGACAACAATATCCTCTATTGTACCATCTGGCTTGACAGTTGAATTATTAGCTAACTGGAGAACAGTGGGTGTTTCCATCAACCCACTGATACGAAGCCTTAACAACACATCCATAGTCATAAGATTAATAGAGGCTCCTAGATCAACCAAGACATTTTGAATTTGTATACCATTAATGTGAATGGTAACCACTGGACTCCCTAGATCAGAGTATTTAGGCATCAAGGCTTTACTATGCATGAGATCAGAAAGTTGTCCAAGAACATGGACAATATCAGGATCTTTCTTCTTCCTACTAGGGTGCTTGATACATACTTCCTTGATTGCTTTATTATAGATTGGAATTTCCTTGAGGGCATCTAATAATGGTATTTGGATAGTCATTTTCTTTAGTTGGTCAATTAGGTCATTTGCAATAGTATTCTCTTTATGGGATACTAAAGGTTGAGCCAATCTATGCGAAAAAGGTGGGATTTTATCAACTAGAATAGGTGGTACAATAGGTGGGACAATAGTATTTTGATTGTTAGAAGCTTCCTCAGTATTAGAAACATTAATTATTATGGGTGCTCTAGGTGCAGGTAATGTGGTCCCTGATCTTAGGTGGATATCATTCACTTGTAGTGAATAGGTTTGTGTCTTGTTATTTCAATTTGGATTTGGTTGCGTAGGCAATTATGGTTTTTGAGGACTATTATTGGCTACAGGAGGCAAAGGCATAATAGCTTGTTGCTGATTAGGATGATTGGGTCCCCACTGAGGTTGTTGTTTCTAGTTACCATGTGGTTGCCATTAATTATTATGTTGTGGCTACTGGTATGGATTAAAATGTTGTTGATATGGATTAAACTGCTATTGATATGGGTTAAACTGAGGTTGAAAGTTCTGATTATACTATGGCTGCTGAAAGTTGTAGTTATTATGTGGCTTCTCGTTAGGCCAGTTATTATTCCAATTCTATCCTTGAGGGATGGAATTGTGGGGGTTTTGATTTTTCCATTGATTACTATTATTATTATTATAACCAAAATGATTTAAGGGGTCTTGAGGCATACCTTGTCTCTAAGCCCATGGTCACCTTTGAGCCACGTAAAATACTTCTCCATTCTCCTCATCTATTGCTTTAAACTCGGTGGGCATTGAAGTAGTTTCCACAGATGCAACAGTTTTTCATTTATAGTTTCTTTTCTACTCCCTACAGTGGGAGCATAATTCAGCCAACATAGCTTCTACGTCGTCTTTCTTCCTTCGGGCTTGCATGGTGTCTAGCTGAGTGGCCATGTCATTGATAATGTCCTGCTTGAATTCAGACATGAGGTTGGACAGTTCTATCTTAGACACTCCAGAGCCATTTGTCTTTTGAGGTGGGTCCCTTAATCCTCTTCCTTTTTTTACTATATCCCTTGAGTAATTCATACATATGGTCTTCATCTCTATCCATTTTTTCTAGGTGATGTCACCACTATCCATAAGGTTTGAGGCTTCTATGCTTCCTTCATTGACACCTTTAAGGAACAAATGTTTCTGTGATTCCTCATTCAACTGGTGTTGAGAATTGCGTTGCAAGTTAAACATAAACCAGGAAACATAGTCTTCCAAGGTTTCATCCTCTTTTTGTGACATTTTGAAGATGTCATCTCCTTTTAAATCCTATCCTCTAGAGTATTCTTTGTATTTTTCAAGAAACATGTTGCTCATGGCATTCCAATTTGCTATGACATTAGCTCCAAATCTCATGAACCACCTTAGAGTGGCCTCTTTAAGAGTTGAAAAAAAGAACTTTAGCTTATGGGCATCAGTTGTGTAGTCGCAGCTCCTGTAGAGGATATCAAACTCAAAGAGGAAGGTCTCAGGATCTTTAGTGATATGTCCGTAGAATTTTGGTAGTGCAACAACTAGAATATTCTTCAGGTTTTGGTTACCTTGTTGAGGAGGAATTGGGAAGGGAAAGGTAGGCTGAGTCATCCTTGGAGGGGGGCCTAGTTTCTGTTGTGGTGGTGGCTGGTATATAATAAGAGCTAATGGGTTGTCATGATACTCAGGCACATCAAAAAGGACTTCTAAATGTAATGATTCTTCAGAGGATGAGGGTGATGAAATTTCTCCTTGGGCATCTACAAATGGATTTTCAAATAGGTCTTCTTCTTCACTATCTACTTGGGGTTCTTCAGGCTCGGGGTTAAAAAGATCAAATGGTTCATCTTTGTATTGATGAGGAAGGAATCTTCCATGGGGATCTCTTCTTCTATGCATAAAATGCTTGCTTGAAATTAAATCCTAGATTATAAAAAATAGAATCATGAACACCAAAGTAGGCTTGAACTAGCACCATCCCTGGCAGTGGTGCCAAAAATGCTTGGCCAAATAATCATATCAGAAACACATAGCATTGGACTGCTACTTCAATATTGGATACCCTAAATGGGTGCTAAGTATATTATTTAGTCTCATTTAATTATCGACCAGGGACGTAAACTTGGAATGGTGTTTGCAAAGTATATGCTTCAAACCTCCTTGATTCTCATTGCTAAACCTATGGAATTGAAATACATTATGCTTCAACAATCGATACTATCTCAATTAAATGCAATTATGCTAAGAAAATAGTAATCACGAGTAGGGGTTACGCTGCTCGCCTATGTTGCAGGACCAGTGCACTAGTTCTGTTACTAGTGGCTGCAGGAACAACAAAGTTCTATTTACTTCTTAATGAGAAAGGAAATAAATTCTAATCTAATAAACAAATTCACTCACCAAGTGGGCCCCCTTGGATGAGTGAATATAAATTCAATCAAGATAAGAGGCTAAAACTCAAATTATGCACTCTATTCATTCATGGAGGAAATGCACTTAGAAAATAAACAGTGCTACAATGCCAAATTCTATTCCAGAAATTATATCAACTAACTCTCTCCTATGGAACTACAAAATTCCATTTATTTAAGGAGGAACTACACTACTACCTAAATCTAGGATCACTCCATTAATTAGGATCACTAATCGATACATCGTTCTCATAAGAGAAATCTCAAACAGCAATAGTAGGTCTTTAAGTTCTTCCTAGAATATAGCATGTAGTGGTTCTAGATCTACGTGTGGTGTCTACTCAGGAATGGAACTGACTCATTCCTCTATGAGCGTTCTATGACACACCCATCATAAACTGCTTTACTTCATTCCTTTCTTTATGTTGATGCTTCTAAAGGTAACAACTGGTGTTGACCTTTCAACACCATGCTGGAATTCTTGAATGTGCCATGACTTGACTCCTACCAAATGGTTAGCATACATAACTTTTGACACATCAATATATTTTATCATTTAATACTAAGAAAGAAGTGTGAGATTTCATTCAATTTTCTTTCACAACATTTGGCTACAGGAAGGAGACTACCCATAACATAGCATAGGGAAAAAGGACTACCTATTCAACATGCAATCATTTATATCCTGCAACTTCTATCCATCAGTTCCAAGAAAAATACATTATGTTTTTACCATCCATTTTACCTACTTATGTCCTTACATATAAAATATATATAAAAACCATAAGTTTAAAGTTTCTTCTTTGAAAACAAAAATCTGAAAAAGGAAAGTAGACACATGGAAAAGATGGCCTTTTGGCAAGCTCCTCCAATCCTTCTATAGTGCATTGAGCAGGTGAGACAAACACTATTCTATTCTCTTTAACACATTTTGGAAAATATCCAACTTAGGAATCAATAGACTCTGTAACTCTATTAACTTTTCAATCCTCTTTTCCTACTCATCCCTATGAGCACTAAGCTTATGATTGATTGCATTAACTTGGCCTTCAACAATTTTAGTTGAACCATTGAAAGAATCAAAATTTTCTGTCAATATCCTTAGCTCCTGCTAAGGTTCACATATCTTCCTATATAATTCCTTCAAAAATTATGAAATTAATAGGTTGAGGTAAGAATCTTACCACCTTTAGTTAGAGATTCTTCCAGCTTGTTTAGTGCCATTGTTAAGGTATTTTTGTCAAGTACAATAGTTTGAGTCAACTTTTATGACCGCTTCCTTTTTTAATCTCTTCCTTCTCTCATTGTGGCTACATCCTCTCAAATCTTTATTTTCTTACCAATAGTTGTGACCAATTGACCTATCTATTCAATTAGTGTGGCCTTCTTATCATACTTAACTTTAGGCACTAAGCCAGATAGTATATCTCTTGAAGTCAGTATAACATATGCCTCTAGTTTCATCTTCTCCTTTTTCTCTTGGGAATTAATAGTCATAATGCTATTAATTATTTCCTTAGGACTCATAGTAATCAAATATATTTTCCCTTTCATAGATAGTATATCTTCATCCATACCAAAAATACAAGAAGACATGGACTAGAAAATAGTTACCTGTTATATTTCCTTGCCAATGGTCTTCTTCTTAGGTTCATCTTCAGTTTCCACATTTCCACTTGTTGCCTCCATCATCAGTATCTTTTTTAGTTGATCATCTAAAGGTGTGTGAACTGATGCATTTTTGGTCATATCCTAAGTTGTTCATTTATACTCTATCTCATTTTTCTTGTAGTTCGTGTGTATCGTTGAGTGCTTCCTCCTAGTGCTCTATAGTGTCCCTTTCTTCTTTATGACTATCCATAATAGGAACATTGTTGGAATTAATGGGAAGTGTGTACTGAGAGGGGAGGGGTGAATCGGTACCTCTAAAACTTTTGTATCTTTTAACCTTTATCCTTTAGGTAGTGAATTGTTCATCCAACCATCTGTTCTATACTATCTTGATGTAAGATATATAAATTCATAAACTTAACCATACATGTGAACATTCATAGAAACATTCATGAAAGTAATTGACACATAACACAAGATATGCTATCACTTAAAAATCCTGTTGGGAAGCAAAAACTGCGGTGAGGATGGTACCCACAAATTCTTCACTATCTACAGATTGGAAGGGGCCGGTTAAGGCTAAAAATTTGATAACTTCTAATGATCTACCTTGTTAAGAGTATCTATGGAGACCTATTAAATTCTACTCTATTAAGAGCTTTTGCAACACTATTGAGTGCGTACTCATTTAAGAGATTTACAATTGGACTGTTAAATCCACCTTCCTTGAAAGGATTTTTACACTTTTCTTCACTTGATAGAATGAGAGAAAATTACAATTTCACCTGGTACATGTAATCTCCTATTGTTGATTACAGATCCATTTAAGATTAGATGAATAAATATATCACCTAATGTGATTGAATAATACCTTTGTTGCTCGGTAGACTCTGTTCTTGGTTCTTGATAACCAAATTCACCTTTTGTTGTTCTTGTTCTTGAAACTTTCGCTCTGATCCATAGATGTGCTCATAGGCCTCATTCATTCTCACGTCATTTTATAATGAATGATTGCATCAGCTATTTATGAGATAGATTGACCTAATCAAGTTTCATGTAAAACAGTATTAACTTTAAGATCACAGGTTTACATCTTTACCTTGATCTCCTAGTCTATGCGTTTTAAATCATTTAGACTGATTAAAACACTTACATTAATGTTTCTTGTCCATAAATAAATGGTGTTGAAAACAAATCAATATTATATGAATATAATAAGACTATTTTATCTAACGTGTAAGTCAGATCCACTTTTTTCTACCTTCAACTGACTTATGGTTTCTGTCGATCGGTTATGCTCTGAAATCAGTTGACTGTCTCTCGGGTTCCTTGCTTGAGCTGTTCTCCTGGGTTGCACTATAACCTGCTTGTTGGGTTCCTTTTTTGGGCTCCTCTTTATCCTTCTAAATTTGCATTTTCAGTTTACTCATTGTCTTTTATTTTGGTGTATGTTTACCAAAAGTGTTCTTTGCATACTAATGGAAAACTAATGTCATCAATCTCCCCCTTTGACATTAGTATCAAAAAATGATATGTGCAAAATACAAACAAAATGTGAAGTATGTACAACATATATAAGCCTTAGTGATTTTATGACTCCCCCTATGTATATGTTAGTATATCATTGTTTCCCCTATGGATAGGTATTATTTTTTGTAGTACTGTATAGTTTCCTATATTTACATATCATTACTTCCCCCTTTTTGATATTTAGTGCAAAGGTGTATACCTTATAGCTTATAAAAAAAGTGAGAGTGTGAAGATTTCATGTCCTCCATCATCTTCTCCCATTGGTCCTTCAGTTTCTCTAGAGCCATGTGTTTGAGTGTGATCTTGGAATGCATATCGTAGATGTTATGTGCTACAGACATCTTGGGGGTGGCTATTAGTTGTCTTGATGAACTGATATGCTGTTGAGGTAATGTTAGATAAGGTAGAAGTTGAGCCTGGAGCTCGGCAACCTCTTCCCTGAATTGTGTTTTTGCTTCAAATAGTTCTTTCCTTAACCTTTTTATCTCAATAATTTTATCATAATGCAACTTAATTGAATTTCTCCAATGGTTAAGATTTTAGCACTATTATCTAGATCAGAATCTAACTTTTCTATGTTATCAATATGCTCCTTAGTGAATTTCTCTAGTGTGCTTAGTTGTTGAATCAAGGAAATAACTTTAGCATTTATTAGATCTAATTCACTTATGAATTCTGAAAGATTTACCTTGTTTACTGTCACTTCTTGGCTGATATTTTCAACTAGTTTGTGTTGATATTTCTTCCCTGCTCTCTTCTCTATCACATTTTTTGCATCAATTTTCTATGTTGTAATGGCTTCTGTGAGAGTAGATAGGTGATCAAGTATCAATTTATTTTAATCAACATCAACATCGGGTACAATATGATGCAAGATGTCCTAGTTGTTTCTAGTACAATGGAGTCTCAGTGTTGCTTCCCACTTCTCTTGTAATGCCTTCCTCTGGCATACTTCACCGTATTCTTTAAGTGCTTCATAGTCAAGTGTATCTGGGTCACATTTGATAATCTCAATTATTTCATCTAGAGTGACTTCCAACTTACTCTTCTTGGATTTCTTCTTCTTCTTCTAAGTTTCACTTGAGTGTAAGACCATAGCCATCTTCTCGGATTTGTTTGTTGTGCTAGATGAAGTGACTTATGGTATTACCTCTTTTTTATGCTGTGATTCAGTGTCATCTTGTTATTTTTGAGTAGACATCTCCATATCAACCTTTACATTATCTGTAGAAACTTGTTTGATTACCTTAGGAATGGACTCTTTTGTTTTTTCTCCTTCATCGGTTTCCTTATGCACTTCATATGCCTTTGTCTGTGAATCCTTTTTTGTTGTTTCTCCATATTTTTGCTTTGATTCTCCTTTTGTAACCTTGTCAGTTTTGGTTATAATGAGTGTCTCCGATGTCCTTCTGATCATCAGTGTTTTCTTTCCTTCCTTCATCCCCTGCATCCTTGGGAATGCTTGACTCTTTGTCAGGTGATTTGTCTTTTTCTTGAAGTATAATGATGGCTTGCATATATATTAGCATGTTGCTTGATATGTTCACCTGTGAAGTGTCAAATTTTGTGTCTCGTTCTTTGGTCATTTCCTTGGTAACAGTGACATATTCATCTTTCTATATTTATTCTATTGGATCATCGGTTATGTCAATGACTGTGTTGTCCACAATATTGTCCATACTGGTGTCTGGCCATGTCTCATCTACAACATCCGTGTTCTTGTTTCTGGCTGTGTCCATTTCTTCTTTATCTAACTCAAGTGATGTGTCATCTTCTACATCTTTGATTATAATTTGTTCTTGAGTTGCCTGATTATCATCTTGTTGTTGTAGTTCTTTTTTGAGGCTTGCTTCATCAATATGTCTACTGATTATTTTACTCCATTTTTTGTGGCTTTATTTTAAAATCTCTATAAGCTTCCCTTCAAGAACTTTGTAGGCTCTCAACTTAGGTGAGAACTTCTTTTTAAGGTTCTCCATCATCTCATCAATTTATTCCCTATTGGATTCAGGAGGCATAAGAGAAATAAGTACTCTTTCCCTTATCTCCTTCTCATTCTTTAATGCATATGACCATCTGACATATAATCTGTTAAAGAGTTCCTTCGGTACCATTTGACCTTCAAATTCTAATGGTATGTACTTGAATTTGTACATTTTTGCAATGATGGCATCTTCAACTTTGTTTCAATCTTCTGGATCTAATTTTAGCCATCTTCTAATCTTAGAATCTATGATAGATCTAGAATTTGCAATAGATTTGCATTCCTCATCAATGCTTTCTGGAACCTTAATCTTTTCTTCTTGTACACCTTCATCTTGTTCGGTGTCCTAAATATCTTCTTTGGTTCTAATGAACTTTCTTCTCTTTGTTCGCCCTCTTTTCTGTGCGGTCGGTTTCCTCTTATAGGTTCTTACTTGTCCTTTCTTCAAGGATGAAGGACTTGAGTCCTTAGCTGTTTGGCTTCTTGTTCTTGAAGCAGTTGTGGTTCTTGGCATCTAAGCTAGTGTTTGAAACAGAGTATTTGACTCTGTAGGCTCAGAGTCCTAAGTAAAAGTATAAATCAATGTCACACTTTTACAAAGGAAGAGGACCACGACATGGAAATATGTTAAACTTTAATGACATAAAAGTGGCATTTGTGTTTAGAATTTGAAAATGATGTAAACTAATGAAATATGTAAATTTGGATGTAGTCTATGCCTATAATTGTTTTAAATTTTTTTGAATAATAATTAACATACTTTTTTAATTTTTGAAGTCCATTTTTAATTCCTGAAAAATGCTGAAAATTAAGGATCTAGTTCCCACCAACAAAATATATGTAAATAATCTTGTTTTCCTTTGATTTCAGAATATGTTTTAGATGACATCTATAGCTAGTACAAAAAAAAGAAAGATTGGTTTTCGTAATATATTTTGTCTGTTACAACTATTCAAAGTTGGAGTTACCCAAAATTAACAATTTTTATCTCTGGCCTAATTTTCCCTAGCAAATCTACACCAAATACAAAAAAAATTATATATTCTTGAAGAGGACTCTCTCCTCTAGTGTTAAATATAAGTTATAAAAATTTTCGACATGATTTGGTATTTTTTCCTTTTTTTGAATGAGCATGTTCTTCGATATTAAATACCTACTTGGAGTTTTTTCAACTTATAATATATTATATGTAATCAAAACACAATAAAAATTATATGACCATGATCTAGACTCTGAGCTCTAGAAAAGGGTATTTTTAGATTTTAAATATGGTTAAGTTTTGATGAAGAAATTAGTTGTCTAAGTGAGAAGTTTTGTAATTTTGAAATTTTTGCCTATTTGACTGCCACATAGGATGCCACACTGGTCTGGCGGAACCATCTCTAGCTGAAACCCCCTATATAATTATTTCTAATTCTTTATCAATGGAACATAGTTGTCTTATATTTACTCATGAATTTTCAGCCGAAACTGGTCCAGCGGAACCTATTTCGACCGAAATTTTCCACATTGACGCCACATGGAGCCATGTTTGTGCCACATATGTATGACCAAAAATATTCTGGCAGAAACTATTTTGGCTGAAACAATTTCAGCTAGAACTACATAAATGGTCCTCAAGTACAACACAACTTCATACTTTTACCCTCACTTATTTGCTTAGCTTCACCAATGGGTGACTGTCCTTCAGTCTCTTCTTTTTGTTCAGTTTCCTCCTCAGTAACCAACAGTCTTTTCTTCAAATTCTTAACCATTTTATCTTTCTTTCTATCAATTTCCTTTACAACCAATCTGGTTTTGATTCTTGATTTGGCCTCTTCATAAGTGTCAAACTTTGGTTGTTTCTTGTCTAATGGTTCATTTATTAATGCATCAATTACATTGGATGCTTGATCAATATTTACTTCATAGTGTAATGGTTGTAACCATGCTATCCTTGGTACAAAAAGCTTGATGTATGTGTTGTCTATGTCAACCATGACATATATTTCATCTTTGAATTTCTTAATAAGTTGGTCAGGGAACCTAATTCTCTTCTGTATTCGGTCTTTCAATCTAGTAAAGTATTCATTCATAATTGTTTCAAAGTTGTCTCCCACTGATGTTATGTATTCACTAATCTGTATGGTGACTGGTCTAGTGGTATCCCATTTTACATCTTCTACTGATGGAAATTATTCTTGGAAGTAAAATAAAATGCACATGATAAGTGAGCCAAACTTACATGTATTTGTTTTTGCATTTCTTATTGTTCTCAGATTTTCTTCTAGATGGTTAAGTAGAAGTTCTGACAGATCCAACTAAGTACCTTTCTTTACAATCTTGTATATTGTGTCCACTACACCAGATTCTAGGTTGTTCATCCTCCTGGCATCAAATAATTTGTAGCCTAGGACACATGCTCTGAATTTTAGTTCATCATTGGTAATAGTGGATACCTTCAGTCCTCTACCATTACACTTTTCTCCTTTGTTCTTTTCAATCTTAGCCTTGGGTGGGTGTTTTGATGCCTTTATCTTATCGATTATAGGGTAACTAGTGATTGCATGGATAACATCTCAGGTTATCATTTTAGGCTCATCCAGCCATAGCTTGTGGTTGTGCATTCAGCTCAGTACTAACTGAATCCATTTGGTTTTGAATACCTTTAGGAACGATAGGGAATTAGTGAGCCATTTCACCTCTATGTGTTTGTGTTCATCTTGTATAGATCCATCCTCATTACACAGATTCTTGAAAGCTTGTTCCACCTCTAAGTCACCAATTTCTGTAATCTTACAGTCGATGTATGCTCGCACATCTTCGATGAGAAAAATCGTAGCTGTTATTCATGAGAATGCTCCAACATTGTTAGGTTGTGATGCAACCATAGGGAAAATATTGTAATTTGGTTCCTCACATACATAATTATTGATGATTTTAACCTCATCCTTCTTGATGTTCTTCAGTTTGGAGGTTCTTGTTGTCATGGCCATTATTCCAGAAAATTTAGGGATTTCTAAAAAATGCATAAAACAAAGTTCTGAGTTATCGTAGGAATTTACTGTTTACACTTGTAGTGCTCACTAATTTTTTGGAGTGCTCTAGGTCAAGTTGAGTTCTCTCTATGATGCTATTGCTTTTTGCTCAAATTTCCCTCTAGATGCTCTGCTATGGTCATGGTGAATAATGAAACCCTTCTGCCACAATTTTATAGATGTTTGCCCTAAAAGTGAGTCATTAATGCTCAACCATTCCTCGATGTCTAAAGATGGAGTTGTCAGTTTGAATAGTAACTTCTCTCTTTCATGACAATGCGATGTTTTGGGGCGGTTGTCCAACTTCTTGCTTTTACCGACAGGTTTCGGTGATTGACGAAATCAACTTATTCAACTTGCTTGATTATCGATGAGTCTTAGTTTACATTGGAAACTTTTCTTTTTCATGTTAACCAATGATTCTCAGTAAGTGTAGGCAGTTTCAACTTTGAGCATATATCAATGGATTTCGGTATGTATTGACCAATGGAAAAGTTATCACGGATTTTAACATGTAACATCATGATGCATATTTACTTATACTAATTTGGCATTTCATCAACATATTATGGAACTAATTTAAAATAATACTTAGAGTAATGTAGTTCCAAACTTACTTGTTCTTCTTAGGTGGGGGTGGTTATGACACTAGATCCATTGGATAGAGTGTCACCAATTGTATTTCTCGATCTAGCTTCATCATTGTTTGAAGCTTTCCTCCACATTTTGTCTCTCATCCTCCAAATTTATTCAATGGTATTTCTATTGGGAAATGTGCTTGTCTATATCATTCGGTCTCTGTAGTCTTTCTTGAGATGACCAACTTTATGATAGTGTAAGCATGTCAATCTAGGGTTGGCCCAACCTCTAGAATTTCTTGTCCATTGTCTCATATGGTTTGCAACGATGTGACCAAATCTTCCACATGCTGTACAATTTTTCCATGTGTTGTAATCCCATACATACTAGTTATCGACTCTTTTCGGTTGATAGGTAGTTTCTTGATCTTTTGGCTTCCATGCTTTCTTTATCTTCTTCGCTCAATCAAGAGTTGTTTGCCCATTCATTTTGCAAGTAGGACAATATTTTTCCATGTAGGTTTCCTTCTTTAGTTGTTTCATCTTAGACTTACATTCATATGCTTTATGTCCTTTCTTGTTACATTTATAACCAAATCCTATGAATGAAGATGTGAATTTAGGAATACCTTTCATTTTTCTCTTGTATACATTTGATGTGTGGCCTTGCTTTCCACAGTGATTTTATGTTAGCTTTCTTGGTCTTGGATTTGGATAGACATTCTTTGGATCAGCTTGATTGGCTGATTCTCCATTCTCGATATGGCTTAGACTGATGTTTTTGTTGACTCTTTGATGTCCTCCAAGAAAATCATCCATTCTTTTATTTCTTTCTTCAGCTTTCTTGATAATTTCATTATGCTGCTTCTAAATCTTATTTCTTGTTTCAACTTTTAAATTTCTTCCCTTACCTCACTAATAGCTTCTATTCTTTCAATGAGTTCTCTATTCATTATGTTTGCCTCTTGACTCATAAGAATAATCTGATTTGTAATCTCATGGTGATGTTCTATTAATATTTCTATTTCAGATTCTTTCTCTTGTAGCTTTTTAGTAATCTTCCTTCTATCATCAATAGCTAGTGTTCTTTCTTGTTCATCTTGTCTAGCATTGTTCATGACATCAATCATTCTTACCATCTATGTCTCTTGACTAATTTGTAGAGATTTCACTTGTCCAACCAGATGTTGATTGATTTCATTTAGGCTTGTAATGCTTCCTTCTGATGTATCTAATGCTTTTCTTGTAGTTGATCCTGAAGACTCAAAGAAATCTGGTATCTCTTCCTCATGATAATATGTTTCATTATAGCGAGATGTCATAATATTTCTTTCATCTAACAGTTGTCTCATATTGATTATAGTTTCTTTATACCACTCATAGAATAATTGAATTTCTAGCTTCTTATTCTCAATACTTTTGTCAAGTCTGTACTTCTCCATTATATGATATTTTCTCTTAAGCCTTTAACCTTTTCAAATAAGAAACTTAGCTCTGATACCAATTGTTGGAATTAATGGGAAGTTTGTATTGAGAGGAGAAGGGTGCATCAGTACCTATAAAACTTTTGTAACTTTTAACCTGTATCCTTTAGGTAATCAATTGTTCATCCAACCATTTTTTCTATACTATCTTGATGTATGATATATCAATTCATAAACTTAACCATACATGTGAACATTCATAGAAAAATTCATGAAATTAATTGACACATAACACAAGATATGATATAGCAGAAAACTCCTGTTAGGAAGTAAAAAAATGTGGTGGGGATGGCACCCACAAATTCTTCACTATCTGCAGATTGGAAGGGGCCCATTAAGGCTTACAATTTGATCACTTCTGTTGATCTACCCTGTTAAGAGTATCTCTAGAGACCTGTTAAAGTCTTCTCTGTTAAGAGATTTTGAAACACTATTGAGTGTGCACTCGGTTAAGAGATTTACAATTGGACTGTTAAATCCACCTTCCTTGAAAATATTTTTACACTTTGCTTCACTTTTTAGAATGAGATCAAATTACAATTTGACCTGGTGTATGCAATCTCCTATTGCTGATTACAGATCCATTTAAGATTGCATGAATAAATATATCACCTAATGTGATTGAATAATACCTATGTTTCTCGGTAGCCTCTGTTCTTAGTTCTTGATAACCAAATTCAACTTTTGTTGTTCTGGTTCTTGAAACTTTTATTCTGATCCATAGATGTGCTCGTAAGACTCATTAATTCTCACATCTTTTTATAATGAATAATTTCATCATCTATTTATAGGATAGATTGACCTAATCAATTTTTACGTAAAACAATATTAACTCTAAGATCACAGGTTTACAACTTTACCTTGATCTCATAGTCTATTTGTTTTAAATCAGTTAGACTGATTAAAAAAATTACATTAATGTTTCCTGTCGCTAAAGAAATGGTGTTAAAAACAAATCAAGATTCTATAAATATAATAGGACTTCTTTATCTAACGTCGAAGTCAGATCCAATTTTTGCGGGCTTCAACTGACTTTCAGTTTATGTCAGTCGGTTATGCTCTGAAATCAGTTGACTATCTCCCAGGTTGCAATATAACCTACTTTTTAGGTTCCTCTTTATCCTTCTGACTTTGCATTTTTGGTTTACTTATTGTTCTATCTTTCGGTGTATGTTTACCGAAAGTGTTCTTTGCATATTAATGGGAAAATTATGTCATCAAACATCACATGTGGCTTTTGTGGTATCCTTGGAATCATCTAAATAAATATTATCAAGTGTGATTTCACACCATCAACACTCATTTTCCTCATGCACAAACTAAGATTCACCATTGAGTATCCTTGTTAAAATTTTCTTGATATTGAATTTAGGTCTAACTTTCTCAAAATTATCTTTGATTTCTTTCTTAGACATTTCCAGTTGTAATTGAACTAAAACATAATCTATCATCCTTTCCCTTGCTTGATTTCTCCATGCCACCTAGCTTCAAGATTAGTGTACAAGGATGTGGGGATATATCCTTTCAAATCAATAAGATCTCTGCTTGGTTTATTCATATTGAATACAACTGTATGTTCTAATTGTCTCTTCTCTTCTTTATTAAAATTATCATAATGCTATTGGAAATCAACCAATATACCCCACTTTCTAAATTTTTTCATTATGTTATTAATTGAAATAAACTTATTCAAATATGGCTTAACAAATTTTTCATTAGGGAATCCAACTACCTTTGAATTCTTACCACTATCCTTCAGCTCATTCTGGTCATCATCAGATTCAGTAATTTCTTCCTCACTCCTTTTAGATTCCTTGTTCCTTTGCTCCTTTTGTTTCTTCCTCTTGCCATCAACCTTCTTTGATGAAATGTCCTCCTTTTATTTTGTGGGCTAAGGTTGTGTTAACTTTACTGATCTTCTTACGGGAATCTTAGCTGGAGGAGAGGGTATATATCCTTCTTGACTACTATAGATGTGGCACTCCTAGTTTGTCTACTGGTTGTAGAAGAGATAAATTCTACATCATCATCTCTAGTAATTGTTTCTAATGTGCCATCCTTCTTAGCATCATATCTTTCTCTTTACTTATCAATGGATTCCTGTGTGAAGTCTCTCTTGAAAAAAAATTGCTCCACTTCTTTCTTGATGTTCTTTACTATCACTTATTGGTTCATTTTTCTATGAAATTTCATGCTCTTCTCTTTATAGGTTCCAAAAAGATGTTCATTTGGATCTACCAATTTTGGCTAAAGATCTTCTGCATGTAGAATTAGCATATCAGATTCTACCTCTTAACCCATATGCATGGCATATGAGTTCCTAGGTACTACTGCCTCCATTTGACAAGTATCAATATCCACCATGAAATAGATGTAATTTTAATACTTCTCAATAACTTGTACTGGGATTCTCTTCTTGTGATAGATTTTACTTTAAAATTCCCTAAAGTAACCCCAAACTTTATCATTGAAGCTATTACCCAATAATCTGACATATTTATTTATCTGGACCACAATTGGTGTACCTTCTATCGAATTAATAGGACCAACACTAGGAAAGTAGTTTTTAAAGTAAAAGAATAGACTCATAAGCAATTGACATAACTTAAAATTCTTACCTTTTGTCCTTTTTGAAATTATTCATATTCTAATAGAATTAATCTCTCATCATAGTACACAAGTCATACTCTGCATCTTCCTTCACTGTACTCTATGCACTGTAAATTGCAACAATGGGCACACTATTGATTCTGCTTGAGTAAAACACTTTATATCCAATCACCATGTATTCAAATCTCTCATTTAGGTAAGGGATATGATTTATTGTCATGGATCGCTTATCCCACTTACATTTTTATATTACTTTCTATCATCATTGAAGATATGAATGATGAGTTAAAATAAATCTTTATTTTTGCTATTTTTTACTTTAAACAAATATAAGTTTGCGTACTCCTAAGATAAGCTTTGTATAACCATTTTTTTGAGTCTTACAGTTTTACAAAAATGTTTGTAAATGAGTATTTTTAAATTTTGAAATAATTTTAACTTCGTTCTTAGTTTTTCCCTATTTTTAGTTATCGATTATCTATAAGACAATTCTATGTGGTTGTAATTATTTATTCAATAAATTCAAGTTATTCATGTATTTATATATTTTTTCAATTTTCTCTCTTAGTTGTAGTTATATCTATGTGGTGTAGTCACATTTATTTCATAATATTTCAATTGGTATCAAAGTAGATTGAAATTTTTTTATTGTAAAGGTAGAAAGATGAGAGAAGCCATTTTCTCCAAATGGCTAAAGAATAAGATTTATCATTTCAGCTATTTATCGGAGATAACTATGATTATTGGAGTATCACAATAAAGACTCTTTTGTTAACCCAAGAACTCTAGGATTTAGTTGAAGTGAGGTAGAAGAATCTATAGATCATAATGTATTGAATGCATTAACACCATGACACAATACTTAGTTGAAAGAAGGTAGAAATAAAGACAACAAAACCCTTTTCTTTATTCATTCAACATAGAATGTTTCAATTTTTCCTTGAATTGCAAGTATGAAAAAATCAAAGGATAAATGGGAGGCTCTACAAGTTGCACATCAAGGTATAGATAAAATAATATTAGTAATACTTCAAAATTTTCAAAGAGAATTTGAAAAATTGAGGATGAATCAATGTGTGTCCATACTAGGGCTCAAAGTATTATGAATCAACTTAGGACTCAATGAGAAAAAATAATAAAAAATGCATTATAGAAAATATTTTGAGATCACTTCCTCCTAAATTTGATCAAGTGCTGATAGTCATTGAAGAAAGTAAGAATCTAAGTACTTTCAAATTTGTAGAGTTAATTGGTTCCTTGCAATCTCATGAGCAACATATGCAATGTTCTATATAACTTTTAGTGCAATCTTTCAAGTCTTTTGTGATATTACAAAAAAATTTAAATCTCATCCCTCTCATAATCCTAAATATCAAGGATAATTTCTTCTAAAAGCAGAGGATGAGGTAGAGGAAGATGAAGATGAAATAATAGAGAGATATGAAAAAGTTATGTAGATCAAATAAGTATCCAGTGGAGCCAATTACAGTGAGTCTTCTACTGATGCACCAAATTTACATTCTTTGTATGAAATTTGGCAAAGGCAAACCAAGAGGATGTTTAGTTTTTGGATAGTGGATGCTCTAATCACATGACAAGTAAAACTATTCTATTTTTTTCATAGGAAAAGGTACCCTTCCAATCAAGCCTAAGAAAGGAGAAACTATAAATATTCATAATACTTTGTTTATGCCAAAGTTACAACATAGTCTTTTGAGTATTGATCAACTTGTAGCAAAAAAAATTACAAACTAGTGTTTGAAGATAACTGTTACAAAATATTTCATAAATCTTATAATCATCATCTTATAGCAAAGGCTTATATCATTGAAGGTCATTTGTTTCCTCTCACATTGGTTCAAGTAATTTGCATGCACTCAAATCAATCATAGATGATTATTGTAATGAAAATGCTCATGTGGCTATAACATGTTATATTGTTAAATATTATAATGTCATTTCATTGAAGATAATAGAAAGACAGTATTTCTCTTCTTGCTATTTTTTTGTTCTTTCCATTTTATGTTTGTTTTCCTATCGTGTAGTGTGTGTTTGGGTTAGTAAGAGAGATCCCCTACATCGGTTAAATGATGAGCTTAAATTTTTTTTTGTTTGTATTGTTTATATATGAATAGTAGTTTTTATTTATTTTAAATCTAATTTATTTATTTGAATATTATTTTCTTTATAAATATTTTTTGTTTTATTTTAATTTTTATGTAATCATTCAACAAATGTTGTGTAGATTATTCTCATTGTAGACCCTTTCAACATAATAATAATTCAAATATGAAATAAAATAAATTTGCAACTATATTTGTTATATAAGAAACATTAATTATAACAATCAAGCTCAACTTGAAATTTGTACTCTAAAATTTGGATGTGGGACAAACACATATATTTAGACCTACAATAAGCATGATATATATATATATATATATATATAATTTTTATTTTTTTTAAATTTAGGATTACATAGAGCATAACATGAATTTCTTAAAAGGGCACGCATAACATGAAAATTAATGGGCTCTCGGAATTTGCAAATCCTAGAGCTTGTGACCAGTCTAACATGATGCTTGATGAGAGGATTTGGGAAGTAAAACAAAAACACGTCCAATAATCTCAATAATTTGATGAATATTGAGGAGTACATTTAGGATATCTATGAGTTAGTGCCCTCTAAGGAGGAGAAAAATAAAATCTTGTACACCATTGCTAATATTAAAAACAACCAAACCCATCTGAAACGAAATGTGGAGGTTTTTGCTTATAGTAAAGAGATGATGGCTAATACTTTGAAATATCTCTAGATTCTGTAAGGAGAATTAGAGCATAAGCAAGTCGATAGGAAAACGAAGGAAGGTGACGTCTAACTCACAATGGAGGTTAATAATGTTCTACCCTCTATCTAACTTACAATGGAGGTTAATAATGTTCTACCATCCAACAAGGTAACGAAAAAAGACTTCTTTTTTAATCTTATGATGGAGCTCAACCATGAAGGGAAGGTTGTTAAGCCTCCAATTCTTTAGGCTTTGGTTTATAGGGTGATTTTTTTGGGGGTGTTCTATTGTTTGTTGCCTTTTCTACTGTTCTTTTGTTCCTGTTTAGGTAGCTAATATTTTTCTTGTGAGTCCCCCTTCCCTTCTGCCTTTTAATTTTCTTTTGTAAGGGTTTGGGTCCTCTCTTCTTTATTTAATAATCTCTTTCTCAGGGAGAGGTCTAACATAATATGGAGATTTATAGAGGTCTGTGTCACTTTAGACAAGTTTTGAAACACAATATATACCTTTATTTGTGAATTTCATTCTAAATCTAACATTGAAAATTGATTTGATTCTAATAGTTATATATACTTTTAAATTATTTGATAAAAACAATTATCAAATTTTTCAATGTTCAATAATCATTATTTTATCAGAAAATAAATTATTCACATTTACACATGAAAATTTTCATCAAATATATATTTAATTTATAATTTTGAATGATACTCTTCTATTATTTTGTTGGTTTTTAAATAATTATGTGACATTGATACAATGTTTATAGATTTCAATTTTTCAACGACTACTTGTGATCAATCAATTAATTGATTTCTAAAATGATTTCAAAATTTGTATATCCTTTATTTGCTGATTTTTTATGTAATGATTTTTTCTGAAAAGGTAATGTCGTTCTAGGAAAAACCGTACAGATCAATAAGAATAGATTACCTTCTTACTATAAAAAAACATTAAGGATTTTGCAATCAATATTTTGATCAAGTAAAAGTAGAGAATGTTGCAGAGAAATAGTGCAATGGAAATTATTCCCGGTCTTCCAAATGACCTTAGCAGAGAGAGCTTGTTGAGAGTGCCGTGCACTTCCCACTACAAGCTAACCTCTGTTTGTAAATCTTGGGGAAATATTGTGACAAACCCACTGTTTTATAAGAATAGAAAGAAATTTGGTGCGAGCCAGGAATTGATTATACTCTCGGTGCGTGGTAATAATGATTTTACAATAAAAGTATACGACCCTGTCCAAAAATCTTTGGAAACCCTGCCGGCCATTCCGCTTCGTCATACATATTTTTCTCACTGTGTTTCCGTCAATGGCAAACTGTCGTCATGGGCTTCCATGGAAAGGAAGACTTACTTTTCGTCTATGATTTTCTTTATGGTATTCTCTTGCTTTTCACATTCAATAAGCTTATTTTTCTTATAAGATTAGAAATGGTTCAATTTTCCATAAGATGTTTAAATTTTCCGGTAAATCTTTTGCTCTAATGTTTTGCTTTTGTGATTGGTATTCTCTTGCTTTTCTCTTTATGATGTTCCCAATAGAAAAGATATTATTCCAATATTCATAGTCTATAAACTAATTTTGTTTGGAACAATCTCTTTTTGGTCAAGCTTAAATAGTACATTTTAAGAATATATTTACTTAAATAGCTAATATACTCTTATAATCAATTTCCTGTATAAAATTAGATTTGTTTAGATAACCCATCTCCACCAGCAAACAATTCCAAATAACAAATAATGGCTGTTAATATATTTGTTTCAGGGAGATGGAAGCGAGGTCCGGACCTTCCTAACGAAAGAAGATATTTTGGGTGTTCGGTGGACTCAGTGAAAGGACTGATCTACATTGCCGGAGGGCATGGGGTTGGTTGTGGTGCAGCAGTTTACAATGTGGAGGAGGAGAAGTGGGAATATCTTCCTCGGATGGGTTGGAACTTCCTGATCTCCCACAGTGCGTTTGTTGATGGCAAGTTATATGTGGCGGAGGGAAATACGGATTGGGCAGCTGTGCAATGTTACGATCCCGACACACGAGAATGGAGACCCTTTACTGAATTTCGTTACCGTCTTACTTGCCCTCCTTTACCTGCATTTGGACGTTTATTCTTTGTTGGCAATGGGAGCGTTATAGAATATGATTATGGGGAAAATGAATTCCATACGGTAGGAACACATTATCCTCACTTGTACACAGTCGAGGGTATGACAATCTGGCAAAGCCACATAGTTATATGCGGAAAAGATGAATTTTGTAAGCTTTATCTGTTCGAGCCTGGAGAAGAGGGGAGAGAAGAGAAATGGACTCTCCTCAACAGATGGTTTTCCGAAGAACTCGGCGATCTTTTGAAGTGCTGTGGAACGCTGACATTATGATTCCGGTGAATATTTTTCACTGATCAGATATCTCAATCTGTTTTTGTAAGAAAGTAAAACTTATGATTTGGTTGACGCTTTCTGTTAAATTTTAAGGTTTATTTTCTCACGCATTTGTCTTAGGCAGGTCTTCAACATTACTATTATGTTAAATGGTTAAGGTAGCTCTGAAATAGTTGAAAAATAAACACAAGTTGTTAATAAGTTGAATATATATGATATGACATTTAATTTTGTTGATTAGTGTTAAAGTATTGTAGTGGTCAATCAATCTTTTTATTCTTTCCTTTTAAATTTACAATAAATAAGTTGTAGATGGTACGCATTGGTCATAATTTTGGTCTATTTTTGTTTAGATTTCATATATAATTCTATTGTCTATATTGTACTTCTTTTATTTACAATTTTTTTAATTATAACACATTTCCAAATATTGATTTTCTATTCAACTATGAATTTTCAGTTTCTATCATTCTATATTATTATTATATAATGTCCATGGTTGGTTTTCTATTCAATGTTGTATGTACACTTCTTGTGTGTATATATATATATATATATATATATATATATATATATATATATATATATATATATAGTTCAGCTTAAACAAACATAAGCAAATAATATTCTATTTTTCATTTACATGCAACATTATTTATCTCTTATATTTGACAAAAAAAATTTAATTTTTTATTTTTTAGAAACTCTTTTTTAACTCTATTATAAAGAAAAATGAATCCATTTTGTAGATTCCTATTTTACAATATTATTGAATCTTTTATAAGAAGTTGCATGCTTGACATCTAAAATGAGGCTATTATTGTTAAGTAAGATCATTCTTCTTGTATTTGAATGATACTTCTAGAAAAAAAAAAATTCCCTCACATTTATAATTATATATGTGATACCCACATTGACTAGCACAAAGAAGAGGTGCAATTTTTTATGCATTGTACAATTGTTAACTCACATTTATTACATGGTACTTTATTTGAGGAAGCATTTTCCTTGTTTATCTAAAAAATATACAACCATAAACTTGGGGCAAACTAATTCATATTTGATGGTGTGTTTACACACAATAGTCTACTCTAATAGTAGTTAATGAAAGGTGTTATGTTTGATTACAAACATAGACACATAAAAAAAACATTAAAAAAAAATGCAATAAATAAACACTTCCTCTCTATAATCTTAATGAAATGAAATTTCAATATTTAGAAAATAATATCTACATGAATACAGACATTCTCATTAGATAGATACTCAAATTAATGCTACCATTGCATATTTTCCCAATTTTATCATGGATTTTGGATTTATCTTACTGGATCATCTTCAACATATTTTATAAATTTGATTAGTGACATTTTCTACTTTCGCATAACGGTACAAGGAAATATTAATGAATATCAGTCTTTTTGTTGAATCAATAAGTGTCTTTCTTAAACCATTTAGGCTTTTCCTCATTTATTTCCTTCCAAATATTCCATAGTTAGCCAATAGGCTTTCTTTGGGGAGAAACCCTTGATCGGCAAATTGTCTCACACAACGCGGTTTACGATAGCAATGGTATTGTTTTCACATAAAGGCTAGCAAAAGGGTGGAAAAAAAAGGGTCCCACGCTGCTAACTTAGCTCGATTGTTTCAACTACTTTTATTTTACTTCGTGTTGGATTACTTTTATTTCATTTTGCTCAACAATTATTCGGTTTCCGCAGGATTTTTTCAAGAATTTGAAAAGAGAAGGAATAGGCAGCTCATGATCTTCTTATTTGAGGTTTGAGTTTTGGAGATAGTAGTGCAGGCGGAGTATCCGTCTGATGTGCTGGTATTCCCAGAAATGATGTGCAACAGGTTTGATTTTTCATTTTTTGTGGTTTCTATAGCCTACTGGAAGACGTACGCTATTTTTAGGCCATGGTTCTCCCCATATCAACACTTCAGGAAACTGATCTATAAAATTAGCCAATTTTGTGCAAAATACTTGCTCTTGGTATGCTTAATCACATAAAGCACTGACTTTCCTGTCTCATATCGTACAACATTCTGAGCTGAATAGAAATGAGAAGCTCGAGAACAATGATCAAGGCTTCCCTGAGCTACATGTTATGGCTTTCCATAATCTTGAGCATTAATGCATCAGACCCAGATCCTCTGTAGGATTTCTGTGTGTCTGATATTACTCAATCCAATGTGAAGCTCAATGGTTTTGTGTGCAAAGACCCAAAGGAAGTCAAAGAATCACTGCATGTTATGGCTTTCCATAATCTTGAGCATTCATGCATCAGACCTAGATCCTCTGCAGGATTTCTGTGTGGTTGATATTACTCAATCCAATGTGAAGCTCAATAGTTTTGTGTGCAAAGACCCAAAGGAAGTCAAAGCATCAGATTTCTTGTTCAAGGGATTACTCCACTCTCAACCAACAATAATTTTGGGTTCAATATCACCGCTCGTAATGTGGAAACATTTCTAGGATTAAACACACTGGACGTATAAATGAACCATGGAGTTTTTGCCCCTGGCGGTTTGAATCCCCCTCATATTCATCCTTCCGCTACTGAGATCATATTTTTTTATGGAGGGCACTGTTTTGGTTGGTTTTGTCAGCACAAATAATGTATTGTTCTCACAAAAGTTGGAGAAGGGAGATGTGTTTGTGGTTCCAAGGGGGTTAGTGCATTTTTAGCAAAATGTGGGGGAATCATAAGAGTTGAGATTTTTTAAGTTTATTTTAGATAATAATTAAAATTAGAGTAAAGGGAGAGAATATGTGTTTAAAATTGTGGTTAAAAGGAGGTTAAAAGGAGCTGCAAAAGATTGAGAAAATAATAAAGTTTTAGGCAATTAAAATTAGGTTTTAAAAGTATATGGTTGGAAGTGTCATATGTTAGACAATAGCTTTTCAAAGCTATAGGAATGTTTTTATTTATTAATGTTTTATGGAAGGTGTGAAAGTGTCTATTGTTTGTATTGGTGTCTTAGAAGGTGTATATATGTCTTATACTTGCATAAGTTGTTTTTACAACTTTTGTAAGATGAATATGCAACTTGTAGTTACAGGAGAAATGAGTAACTATAGGCTTTTGTAGGATCTAATTAGTTAGATCCTAGGGCTTATTCAACATTATGATTTGACTAAGATTTGGGAGTCTGAGAGTTAGATGCAAGTGTAGAATAGTTGTTCTTTAAAAAATAAATTCATTCATAAAATTTTAAGCTGATTTAGAAATATGATAGTTGGGAAACCTTATTTTAACAACAATGATCTGACCTTAATTGATTTATCTAATAAAATGATAGGAAAATATTTTAAAATATTGTATTTAGACTCTCAAATCTATTAAAAATTTCATAAAATGATATAACAATAGAAAATAAGTAACATAATTTAATTATAAAATATCATAATAATATAATATCTATTATTACATAATAATATAGTATTGATATGATGATAAAAATAGTATTAAAATCATGTTTTTTCTCTAAATTATTTTAATTAATTGAAATAAATTTTTTTTTGAAATTTCAAAGAAATCATACTAACTTCTAATCTTTTAACCTAAATTGAAGCTTAAAACCTTTTTGTTTTTTGTTTTTATCTCAAATAAAATCGTATATTAATATTTTACTATTTTATTTTAATACTTGTTTTTCCTTTACTTTGAGAACATTTTGAATGTGTAAATCTAAACCTAAATTTAAAAATATAAAATATAAAATAATAATTGAAAAATCATAATTGATATTTACAAAAAATAAAATTACATTGTTTTATTAAATAAATATCTTATTATTACAGTTAACTTTAATAATATTTTAAATGACAAATTTAAATTAATTAGATTAAACTATTTTTATTTTATCATTTAAAAATTTAAATAATTTTAAAAATTAGAAAACTGTATGACCTAAATAAATCTTAAAACTGTACTTTATTATACATATTAATAGTAAAGACCTTTACTCATCAAAAAAAAATAAAACAATTTATATTTCATTGTCTTATGTATCAACTCATAAACTCTCTTATCGGCATCACACTTGCACCTTTTTAGGTGCAAGCACTAGTATATATGTTGAAAAGAAGATCACGTAAATATCACCTTTTTCTTGGTTATTAACTATTGTAGTATGGTTTTGATAGTGAATTTTCAACCTAATATCAGCCCAATTCTTTAATACAAAATAAACTATTTCTAGATTTTATTAGGACAAAAAAATTTGAAAGGAAAGTGCCTAATGTGAGTTTTCTAATATATTCATTTTTGCTATAATAGTTAAATAAATCAAGATCAGAAATATTTAGTTTATATAGTAACATTTGAAATATAAATAAACAGCTAAGACGAGCTTATTGGGGCTCTACAATATTTGACCATAATAGTTTAAGGAATCATTTTCATTGCCTAGCTTCATAACATTCTAGCAATTATTAAGATAACCAATAATAAAAATAATATTAAATAAAATTTAATATATTATCCTTTTTTTAACATTAAATTGGGGGTGTAACATCCAACAATTTATATTTCTTATAGTGCTCAACATCCTAAATACAATGTACTTGAAATTGTAACCCCTTTTAAGAATCAACTAAAAAAATATAATATATGTTCTCCAATGTGATGAAAGTAAGGCATAATGACAACATAGGGAATCCTACTCCTTAACTGGAGAATTATGAATAATGTTATTAAAATATTTGATACATTTTTTAACAAGATTTTAGCCACAAAGATATTGAATAATGCAAGGGGTTTTTCATATGTGCTAAGTTCCACTAAATAGATCTATGAGTAAGGATATCACTATTATTATTTTGAATAAAATGAAATTACTCACTTTATCCTTAATTCTCTCCAAAGATTTCCAAATACTTCTAAATACATTAGAACCTACATAATTTATAGATTATTTTGAATAAAATGAAATTACTCACTTTATCCTTAATTCTCTCTAAAGATTTCCAAATACTTCTAAACACATTAGAACCTACATAATTTATAGAAAATATTTAATAAAAGAAAAATACTTCTAGGTTTTAGCATGCTTTCAGATAGAAATGAAACGTTAGTTATGACAAAAGTTTTCCTCAATTCATCACTATCTAGGGCTATCATGATCCATTTCAATGATAGATAAGTTACATCTATGTTTCTTTAGGCCTTTAAGGCCTAACCCCCCTTGGATTTTATGTCTACAACATCTGTCTCATTTTACGAAGTTCTATTTCCTTTCCCCTTTCCAAGTATTTTCTTCTCTTTAAATTTTGTAACTGCTACAAAGCCGTATAAAATCATATTACAAGCTATGGGAATATAAAATCTTTTGAGAAATTGGTATTTTGCCGCCAAACAGTAGGAATTGT
>MU228217.1:1304295-1318069 GCA_018584345.1 Thuja plicata
AATCCACCGGATAATATCTAATTCTCATAATAGGTAACGTACATTATCTAAGGCAATTATAAATATCGTAGTGGAAAGGGGGAAACTTTACTTGATTGATCCCTCTTGTGTAAGTATCTCAGAGACATTCATTTCAGCACCTTAGAGACACAGCCATTCACACCCTTTTGGGAAACAACATAAGATAACAAAGCGTTAAATAAAGTGTAAAAGAAATTATGGTATATAAAATCCTCAAGGGCTAGTCTAAAAAATAACCATTCAACCTTGTTCTATTCATTTTCAATGTCAAATACGAGCAACGTAGAGTTTTGTTTATAGTAGCTTTTCCATTCCATATATTTCCAACTACTAAGATTTTTTTCTTGGATATTTATGTTTTTTTGAATAAAGGTAGTTGTAATACTTTAATATTTCCAAAGAATTCAAATCAATATTGTAATTATAATGTTATATATAACATTTTATGATACATTTAATAGAATGATTGGGCTCAAATTCTTCATCATTTTAATGGGAATTACTTGTTTGATGTGATCTAGCATTGTGGTGGGAAACATTGTGTAATGCTCTGCTACGAAACTCGACAGAACCACACATAAAACCTCATGCAAGTAAACTTTTTATAAACTAGAATAATATTCATCACTACACTTCATATCTCTAAAATATAATTAAAAAAACTTGTCCAGAACTTAAATGCAAGATTTCGCTACTAAACGTGCCTATTAAACAAACATTATCTAAACTATTTACGTTCATAAGATATCCATTGAATTAACGTTAGTCATCTAACATCATTATTCCTGTTATCAACCCATGTCATTAATTCACATTGATATCATTAATATCTACTATGCTTTATATCAATTTCCTCTAATCATTTAGATAAAATATTAATATTCATTAAGGTAGGCATTATCCTAGGTACTTCATTGTCCATACTCTTTTGATGCACGAAGTAAACATGAACCAATTATTAACATTACAATCAAGTAACTATCTTATTTCATTGTTTCATAAATATTTATTATTTATAATTGCAATCACTAATTTATAATTTCAGAACAATTTCCTTTGATCCTTTCATCAACAGATAATACATTATTTTTGACGTACATAATTATATATAACTAAATCTAAACTCATTTCCTTTATAGATGGACAACAAAGGAGAATATGAGAAATAAAATAAACCACTTTCCTCTACTGCTAATAACATGTCCAATATACCACATTATTTTTCCTTTGATGGCTGTTCTGTCAGACTCTTCTCTCATTTCTCTGTCGTCTACTATTTTGTTTTCCGTTGCGGTTCTCTTAACTCTCCCCAAATCACTGTCACTGCAAAAGTTAATTTTGAATTTGCATCTTTAACCTATTTTGTAGAGGAGGCATGCACAGTAGCGATGGGGGCATTGCAGGCCTGAACCGTGTATCCACAAAGATTTGATCTCTGATTGAACGTTTCTAGAATATGTAATCCTATGTTCCTTGAAATTTCAATAGTGTGCAAAGGAGAACTCATATGACATAGGCCAGACTTAGATGAATAGTTGCGTAATGCTTTTCCTTAATCCTTGGACCGACCGACCGGCTACCCTAAAATGTCTAATGAAGCTTACAATGGCCAAAAGGATGTTAAATTTGTCGATAACAAATATATCTTCCAAGATCAATGCAACCAATACATCAGCTTGGACAGCACACTATGCAGTATTATCTATGAGCACCTCCAATATGATCACCCTCCTCTATAAATAAGTTATGTTACCCTTTAACTTCAGATTTCAGAATTTACATGAGAGTAAATGAAACAAATTCTGGAACAGATTAATTTTTGTCGGAAAGGCATCCTCAGATAACATAATAAATAAGTAAATATAAGACAGTTTTCAATTTATATATTCTCGCGCGCTCTACTGTGCCCTGAAAATTTATAAAAAATTTTGATTACTCTATCTTTCCCAACTTAAATGATTGATATCTTAGTAAATATTTGTAATAATAGAATCTGCGAAAGGTTATTTTTTAGTTTATATTATGATTTCTTTGATATATATTTACATATTTAGGTTTTCTACCATTCATCTATTTGCACTTGTTTTGATTAACATATGTTGTTCTATATTTCTACATTAATATTTTATGTTTGAAGATTATTGATTTAGATATTTTGTTTATCTATTTGAATTTTTTTATATAAATTAATTTAAAATTGTTTTATAAATTTCATATTCGACAAGTAAAAGTTTAATTTTATGGTAAAAATTTAAAATAAGGGTTTTCGGTGGAGAGAAGACCTGCGTTTTTGACATTCTTCACATATTTGCCCTGATCATCTCGTGCACTACGTGGCTCCATGGTGGCAAGCGACGGAGGGAGAACGCTGGCGGTTCCCGGTGATGTCAGGCCTCCAGGTGTGTTTACTCCAACACAGACATTAATTAGGATGGCAGTTAATAATCGTCCTACCCTCAGTTTCTCACCCGATCCCATACCCACCTCTCCGCTGGTTAACCTTGAATGCCCATCTGATGGCATTAATACCACTTTACCCAACCCACCAAAACTAGTCGATGCCTTTCTCACCAGACCAAAATCATTTTCTGAGGCGGTATCTAACGCCGGTTTTGCAGTGGACGCTAGTGCTAGGTTTCTATGCTCTGCATCTGATGGAGCGTCCAACTCCGGTAAGGGCCTTGGGGTTTCTGATAACCCTTTCTCTGTTATGCCTATGATGGTTGAAATCTTGAATGAAAAGAATAGACTTAGAAATAGTGCTATTTTCTTCTCTGCTGTAGAGTTAGATAAATGTCCTCCACGCAAATTCCTTAACGACTGGTTTCACAATTACTGGAGTTTGAAATTAGGTTTTCACATATCATTTTGTAGACAGATATAGAGGGGTCTATATGTTATCTTTTTTGTCTCGCAGGAATCACATGCCGAAGTTCTAAAAAAATAGTACTGGAATGTAGGTTCTACTTCATTTCACGCTCTGGCGTGGTCACCTGAAGCCATTCATGATGAAATCATTTCTCTCTCCGCCCCTAGGTGGATTATGGTTAAACATATCCCTCCCTTCCTATGGAGATTTCTACCACAACTCTTGGAACCCTTGGGTAGAGTCATCCAAATGGATGATACAGTGAGATTGGTTCCCCATCTGGATGCCCGCATCCTCATAGCGATTAAACCTGGAACCGATATACTGGAAGCCCTAAATGTTAACATTGCTGAAGAAAAGATAACATGCCCTATCGAAATCCTTGGTGGGTTGAATGCCTTCTTTTTGTGCCGAAGAGAAGGTCACAGACGGAGGGACTGTCCAATTATCAAAAGGAAATTGAATACTCCCTCTGGAAAAACCACAAGTGATAACACCCCCCAAACTCCTCCTGTCATCATTGCTTCCGACTCTCAACCATCTCAGCCAACTACCTAGAATACTCAAAACAACCTTCATTACACACCTCTTTCTACAGGCTCTTCCCCTCCTCAGATCCCCAATACTGCTACTACTCTGTCATCACAATGCACTGATGCCCCTGCGGGTACCTCGGATGGGTTCCTAACCATAACCAAAAAAAGGCGTAGGAAAGTAAACAAAAAGAAAGATGTTTTGAATCTGCACGCTCCTCCCAGTTCAAACAACCCCATCTCGGTTTTTCCTCAAAATTGTGATCCTACTGATAAAACTTGTACTACTCCTAAGGCCTTAGACTCACATAAAGCTCTTAAAGAAATAGAAGATAACTGTATTATTGAAGTAATTCCCGCTTGTAATCCCACTATGGTCTCTTATAGCATCAAGCAGCCCATGGAAGAGGATAAACTGATGATCCTCGAGTCAGATTATGAGTATGATGGTATGGAAGATCTCCCCATCTCAAAAAGACGGGGAAGACCTGTGGGGTCAAAGAATAAAAACTCTGGAAGCAAAAAGAAAGAGGATCCCTCCCCGAATAATGCGACTCCCATCCTGGGAGCAGATATGCAGTGCCTTCCCCTGACCACTATTTCTCAATGAATTATGTTTCATGGAATATAAGGGGCCTTGAGTTCTCGGATAGGAAATATGTAATAAAAAAATACTTAGACTCTCAAACTAACTTGGACTTCTTGATGCTTCAAGAGATCAAAGCGGTGGATTTCAAATATATAATAACCTGGTCTATTTATGGAAGGATGCAGTTAATTATCACACTCTTCATTCTAGGGGTAAAGGAGGGGTTGCTCTTCTTGTTAGCCCTAAATGGAGTAGTTATATTACTGATCATGGAGTCTCCCCTTGTAATCATGCTGTCTGGGTTACTATTAAACATAACAATAACAGTTTTGGTATATGCTCTGTTTATGCTTCAAATAATTGGAAAGAAAGAATAACCCTTTGGGACTGGATTGATAATCTTCCAGACCTACCTTGGATTGTTGGGGGGGAATTTCAATATGATCAAATCTCAGGTTGATAAGGAGGGGGGCTTGGCCTTTACCTGGAAGGATAGGGAAAAATTTCACTGGGATAGAATGAAAAACAAAAAACTACTATATGATCCTCTTGCTGGAAATAAGGACCTCTCTCCTGGGATATGGCACACATGGTGCAATTTTCAGCAAGGGAATAACAAAATTTATTCAAGGTTGGATAGGTTTTATGCCAACAAGAATTTTTTCTCTATCTTCCCAGATAAATGGGGGAACTCTGTTTTAGTTACATCTACCACTCTTTCTGATCATCACCCCATAAAAACCAGTTTTATTATCAACAGCTCCCCGACTCATTGTAGGGCGTCTGATGCTAAATTCATATTAAATACTAGTTTACTGAAAGATGAAGACATCTTAGCCGTTGTTAATATCATTAGCTTGATTAATAAAAGTCATTATCCTTACCTCAATGATATTGAAAAATGGGATCTAAATGTTATTACATGGCAGAACTTCCTTAAAACCATTGGCCAAAAAAGAGCCAAAGACTATAGACGCATTGAAAAAACCCTTTCTTCTAATCTTCAGATTGCTGAAGCCCGCATTCAAGCCAACCCCTCTGACTACAATCTTACTGCCCAGGTCATTTATGCTAAGGATGCTCTTAGCCAACATCTTCAGGCCAGAACTCGTGGTGCAAAAATTAGGTCTCGGGCCAATTGGCTACAGTTTGGAGATAGGGGATCAAAATTCTTCTTCAATCTTTTGAAACATAAACAGACTAATGAATCTATTGATAGAATTGTCATTAATAATTAGGACATCACCAACCCTAATATGATAAAAGATGCCTTTGCAAAATACTACCAGAATCTCTTTACATCTGAGGACTCTGTGGAAGCTAATAACATCAGGAACCAATGTTTCTCCCTTATTCCTAAAAAGATCACTGAACAAGATGCTTCTCTCCTTTCTGCCGAGATTACCTTGGGGGAAATCAAGAAGGCCATCCTCTCTCTGCAGAATGACAAGGCCCCCGGGCCCGATGGCCTGCCTGCAGAATTCTATAAAGCCAACATTGGTTGGATCTGTCATGAACTTCTTAATGATTACTCGGGGGCATTAGATAGGGGTTCTTTAGGTAGGAACATAAATAGGGGTATCATCAAACTCATCCCTAAAGAGGGGTATAAAGCTCTTATTAAAAATTGGAGGCCGATTACTCTATTAAATGTCTCTTATAAAATTTTAGCAAAAATCCTTGCTCTGAGGCTTCAGGATATTCTTCCTAAGATTATTGGATCAACACAGACCAGATTCATTAAGGGAAGGTATATATTAGAGAATGTGTTAACTAGCTGGGAAGCTATGCATTAGGTGAAGCACTCCCAGCAAAACTGTGCCATGCTACTTTTAGACTTCGAGAAAGCTTACGATCGAGTGGAATGGAATTTCATCACCATGACTCTCAAAGCTTTTGGGTTTCCGAACAGGTTTTGTGATCTTATTAAAATGATGTTGAAAGATGTCTTTGCCCAGATCGATATCAACAGTTCCTTATCTGATGCCTTCCCTCTGGGTAGGTCCATCAGATAGGGCTGCCCTCTGGCTCCTACCCTTTTCATGATTTCCTCAGAGGCTCTCCACTATATTCTTAGAGATCACTCTATGTCCCCTGCTGTTAGAGGTATCCAGCTCCCTAATAATGAGGAGCTCATCACCAGTCAGTTTGCTGATGACACTACTATTTTTTTTGAGGCTCGTGACAACAATTTTGACGCTCTCCAAAACAAACTTAAGACATTCTGCATTATATCCGGAGCAAAGATCTCCTATTCAAAATCTATTTGTCTTGGGTGGGACGAGATACCTCCTGACTGGAGCAATAGATTCCATTATCAATGGGGAGGTCCCCATTTGGTTGTTAGATACCTTGGCATTCCTTTTTCTGTTGACCCCTCTCTTAAGGCTATGTGGAATTGGATCAAAGACAAAATTAACATCAAGCTTAATAAGTGGCATAACCGATCCCTTTCTCTTGCTGGAAGAATCCAAGTTTGCCAGAAGATTCTCTCATCCTATAATATATACTACTGTTCGGCCTGGATGTTCAACAATTATGAGATCTTTGAGATCCAAAAGGCTATTAGGAATTTCTTATGGTCTGATGGAAGAGGATCAAAAAAACTTCATGCTGTTAAGTGGCAATGGTGTCATATGGACAGCCCCCTTGGGGGGTTGGGTTTGAAGGATCTTAGGACTCAAGGGGTGGCACTTGCCGCCAAATGGATCTTCCACTCTATGGAGGGTGATTCCCTATGGAAAATCCTCATTAGAAATAACATAGAATTGGGTTTCCCTAAGCATGCTAAATCTTGGAAAGGCCTGCCCCTCGCTGATTTGATCATGGGAAACTTTCCCATTAAGGTCCATGGCTCTACAGTCTTCTGCTCCATTTGGAAAGCTTGGGAATAGGTTAGGAAGTTTGTGAACAATAAGGATTACCATGATAATCAAACTCTATATGCTAAAAGATCTATATGGTGGAATTTGCAGCTCTCTGGAAAACCCTTAGCCCTCTCACAAGGCTTCTCTGCTAGATATTGGAATAATAAAGGGATATCCCAATTGGTTGACTTATTTGAACATAATCAACTTATACCTTGGAATGATCTTAAAGTTAAATTCAACATTCCTGACTCACAAAAAAAAACCTATAATATGATTGTTAAAGCCACCAAAGATCTCCCCGTGACCTGCTATGTGGACTCCAATAGGGTCCTTCAGTGCAAATGGCCTGATGGTAACATTTTTAGCAAATTTAAGGCTAAAAACATATATAATGTTATTAATCACAATAACTCCATTATTGATCATATTAATGCTCATTGGTATACCTCCCTTGATAGCTTCTCCTGGAAGAAACTCTTCAATTTCATCTGGAAAGGACCCATTGAACCGAAAATCAAGTATTTTAGATGGTTGTTGTTGCTGGACAGACTCCCTGTTAGAAACTTGGAAGTAAAAACTGAATATTGTAAATTCTGTAAGATGCCTGAAACTAGTAGGCATATTTTTTTCAATTGTACTTTTGCCAGAATGATTTGGCAAATGTTTGATATCTCTTATCCACTTGATTATACTATTATGAATATTGTGACTGGACATATTTATGGGATTAAGAAGGATACTAATCTATTCTGGTACATTCTTTCTTCTAACATCTTGTGGCAGCTCTGGAAGTGCAGGAACGAGGAAAGATATCAGGATAACCCCCGGTCCCTTACTGAGTATTACCGAAAACTCACTTATTTTAAAATCCTTTTGCAGGTTCATACCATGATGCTGATTGATAAAGACAAGCTTAAGAGGTTCCTCAAGACTGGTCACACCACCTTCTTTGTCTATGAGATGAAGCATGGTTACGAGTGGAGGAAAAAAATTGATGATATAAAATCTTTTGAGAAGACCCTGAACAAAATGAACCAAGAAGTTAGGAAGAACAAAAACACCAAAAAAGAGATACTGGCTATGCTGAGACAGATTCAAGAGAGGAAGAAGGTGGTTTGGATCAAGGGGGAAAAGGGGTGGACAACCTGGGTTGATGCCATTGATGGCATCCTGCTATAATCTGATTTGCCCTTGGATTTTGATGCTGCTACTTATTCTGTCTTGTAAATGCTGAATACTCTATTTTGAACTCTTCGCGGTGAGGCCCTGCCTCGTACTCTTTTTTGATGTCTCTGTGAGACCTGGACTCAATATCGTCTAATTGTATATTTTGAAATCCTTATAATTAATACAAAAAAAGTTTAATTTTATTAAAAAAATTGTACTTTTTGACTTTGGTATTGAATCATTTTGGTTGAAAAATTCACTTCCATATAAAAAATACATTATTAAAAATCATAAGTACTTTCAAAATACCAATATCTATGTAATAGTTTTGATAAGATCTAAAGATTTAAATAATTTATTACAATTTTATTAAAAGCTGATTATTACTATTTTATAATATACATAGTAAGCAATATTAACATTTGTTTTTTTGTATTTTGTCAATACTAAAAAAAAGAAATAAGAATATGGTATTGATTAAAGATATATGAGTGATATTTTTTAAATTAAGATAGTTAATCAACTGAGTTACATAGCTACACCAACATAGAACCTTATAGACATTTATACATAGAAGGATTTGCACATATTATCTTAGAGACAATAAAAAAAAAAAAAAACACTTGAAAATTAATTCCATCCAACATGGTTGTTGTCCCCATAATAATTTATGTCTTTGTCTTTTTTATCATCCTGAGGATGCCCTGTATGATCACTCACTGTGGGAATCCATCTGCCATGTTGCATCATTATGTGGTATCATTCCCCATACTATCATTCTCATCTCTCTTTGTTCTCTGTTACTAGCATTCCCTTATTCAATACTAATTTGTTTTTCATTGATAGCTTTCTCAAGGTTTTTTTATCTCTTCTTTGTTCAACATTGCTGAATGAGTGCCAAAAATAGTGGAATCTTGGATGTCTTCTTTATAGATAATAATTTCTCATTCTCTTACCAAAGTGAGGAATCTATCCCTCCTGGGAACCTTGAGGATAGCTATACCTGTGACATAATAGAAAAATGTATGAGTTTCATATTAAACTCAATAAGGTCCTAATTCTTTCCTTGGAAAATCTCTTCATTCCTATGCCTCCAGATGGTCCATATATTCTCAAAAGTAAGAGTAAACCAAAGCTTGTTCATATTAAAATCAAAACCTTCCACAAACCCAACAAGGATTGTCCATATAATCTCAAAAGTAAGAGTAAACCAAAACTTGTTCATATTAAAATCAAAATCTTCCACAAACCCAACAAGGATTTCATGCCATGAGATTCCTTGTTTGGAGTTCCAAGTAATGGGCTACCCAAAAAATAAATACCAAATTTTGCATGCAAACTTTGACTCAAAAATAAATGCTCAAAAGATTCAATGCAATTACAATTGTAGCAAGTGATAGGTGAAACTCCAGCAAAAGAAAGACTGAACCAATAGCAAGCTTTTTAAGCAATAAAATCCATCTTAAACATGTTTTTTTTAGGCTCAATGGGTGAGTGCCAAAAAAATTAAAAAAACAATGTTCCATCTAGAAATCGACTAATTAAAGTTCTAGATTTGATTAATATTAGTGATAATACCATAACGATTTTTGAACATATATAAATTTTGTTTAGTGGAAAAATTAAAAAAACATCTTACTATCTGACCATTTAAGTTGCTCCATAAATTACTAAGATTTTATAATCATGCTAGGAAAGAATATACCACCAGCCTTGGAAATAAGAATATAACTCTTCTTTTGGGAAGCAGGTATATTGTATTTTTTACTAATTTCCTCCCAAGATCCTAACCTATTGTCAACCAAAATAACCTGTAGAAGAGAGATACACTTTGCCTACCAAATTTTTGCAGAACAACATTGAGTTTGGGAAAGAGGTTTCTCCTTGAGATACATGCCACACCAAATAGATATGTGCACAACTGCAAATGTGGGATTCCTTCCAACAATACTTCTTGAACAAACCAAAGCTCTGACCTAATACCATGCCTTCCAAAAGGATGAGAACACTTTTGAACCAAAAATTTTCGTCTCAAAGTCACCAAAAACAATATCATAGAGGGGGATATTTCTCCATTGTTTTCAAATTTTAATGCTTAATCTTACCAAGTTATTTTGAATTAAAACTTTTCATGGTTCATTACCCGTAAGGGCTCTGAGGATCCATTTAGAGGCTAGAGCAATTCATTCAGTTTATAAGTCTCTCAAAAAAAGACATCCCATCTCATCTAGGTTACAACAACATTTCCATTTTACACAATGCCTATTTCTATTCCCAAGACCATCAGACCAAAGAAACTCTCTCAAAATTCTTTCCAAATTATTAGTTTGGTATTTGGTAAAGAACCATGCAAGGGCATAGTATATTGCATGGAAAGCTAATACATTTTGTACCACTTGATCTCTGATATCCAGCGACAGTATATGTGTTTTCCATTTATGGTATTTGTTATCAATTTTCTTATAAATCCAATTCTACATATTTTTCATGGAGGGTTCAACAACGAAAGGGATGCCTAAGTATCTTACAATTGAAGAAGGCCAAATCCATTTCCACTCCTTATCATGTAGCCACTAAGGATGGACCTCAGACCATACTAGAAAAGAATATTTATGAGGACCTATCTTAGATCTTGAGGCATGTTAGAATATTTAGAGCCTATTCAGAGAATTTTCAATGTTATGTAATGAAAGCTCAATAAATAGGAAAGTATCATCAACAAACTTCTCTACAATCAATTTTTCCATAGTGGGTAATGTTATGCCTTTAATTGGGGCCCAAACTTTGGAGCTTTTAGAATATAAGAAAGTGCATCCACTACAATGGTAAAAAAGGCAGGGGCTAATGGGAATCCATGTCTAATCGATCTACTAAGGGGAATAGGGTCAAAATATTCTCCATTGAATTCAATTAAAGTTGAATAATCACTGAACAAAATATTAACCAATTTGCAAAAGAAGGGAGGAAATCCAAATGTCTGTAACATATCAAGAACAAAAGTCCACTCAATTCTATCATAGGTCTATTCAAAATCTAGAAGCACCACATCCATATTTTTCCCATCCTCCTTAGCCCAATGCATGACTTCCCAGCTAGTAATGAGGTTCTCTAGATTATACCTTCCTTTAATCAACCCTGTCTGTATAACTGAAACAATATGATTTAGCATCCGAGAAATTCTTCTAGCTAATAATTTTGCAATATTATTGTATGACTAGTTTGGCAGAGTAATTGGTCTCCAACTTTTAATTAGAGATCTATCCCTTTCCTTAGGAAGTAATTTGATCACACCCCTATTAATGTGTTGTCCCAAAGTCCCTTTCTCAAAAGAATCTTCATATAACTTTAATAATTCAATGTTGGTCCAATCCTTATTCTATTTATAAAACTCAACTAGCAAGCCATCCATACTAGGTGATTTCCCATTTTCCATCAACCCTATAGCCTCTTTTCTTTATTCAATCTCAATGTTCTGACTAAGAAATATCCCTTGACCCCAAGTGACCTTCGTCGGAATGAATTTGATACTTTAAATTAGGGATTTCTTATTATCACTCCCGTGTTCTGAAGAAATATTTTTTTATAGAACTGCACAAATGCATCCAAAATCTCCTTGCTCTCACTGGTAAATTTAATCTCTAAATTTATTCTCAGGTAAATGCAACATTTACTTTGACACAAGCCGATATAAGGGAGTGGTTAGCTAAACAGGCAGGGGTAACACAAATAGGTGCATGTCTCGACATATGAGAGAATAAAAAAATAGAAGACTCCACATAAATTGCATCCAACCTACAATAGATCATGTTCCTATTGGCTTGATTATTGCACCACCTACAATAAATGTTATTATACTCCTTTTTTGTTCTCCATATGATCGCTAATATTGAATATCCTTTTAAATTTGGCCAAAAAAAGAATTCATTTCCTTTACATGAATTTTTAAGTCCTCCATTCTTTTCTTCACTATTTTCTATCATATTGAAGTCCCCAGTGAATATCCAACTTGCATTAGGTAGGTTAAAGGATAACCAATCCCATAAGAAGGATCTATCTTTTTAGCCATTGGGGGATTATATATTGCAAAATCTAATTAACTTATCATTGACATTGAACCAAACCCATTGTGGCCTTTGACAATGAGTTACTCCATCAGATTCTACTTTTTTTTTTTTCCACCGAGGACCAATTAGTATGGCAACCCCCACTCTACATTTCCTCTATCATTTCAAGAATAAAGACAAGTGGCTTGCTCCCATAGGAATTTAAGGGTGTTGAATACATGATATCCACTAACCCTAATCTCTTATAAGAAAAATAGTGTCCTTATGAAGTTTGTTATACCACTTTCTCACAATATATTTCCTATCAGGCATTTCAAGACCTCTTATATCCTAACTGTTAATATTAATAATCATGGTGTATAAGGTGAGGGTTTTTTTTTCTTACACAACCTATTAAAATATTGTAGAATATTAAAACCTTTAATTCTATTATTATTCTCTATATACTTAGCATTGTTTTGTCTTTCATATAATTTTCTCTTCCTTTTAGAGCTCTTGGTAATGACCTCTGTAAATCCAACATCCATCGAATACTTATCACACTACACATATGGAATGATTTGTGAACCTTTATAATTCTCAATTGCAGAAAGCATGATATCTGAGTGAACTTTACTTTTCTCAACAAGGTTTTTCTCAACATTATTGTTTTTCCTAGCATTTTCTTTGGTCTTATTGAGAGTTATTGTTTGGGCATTTATTTCTCAAAAACATCATCACTAACTTTCTCTCTAGGAACATGCATATATTTTGGTTGAAAACTGGAAGGGTTTGGTTTTATCCTATATCATGTTTGGTTTGCAGGAAGAAATTCAAAATCATCCTCAAACAAATGATTAGTTAGAGAAATGAATTTGTCTAATGGGTGGTCCAAAGTGTCACCTCTCAGTGACATCAAGTTATCCATTTTAGCACCTTTAGAATTAGTAGAAATACTCCTATTAAATCTTAATGACATTGTCATATATGTGAGCATTAACTTGATTAATGGATGAGACATTTAATTCCATCTGAAAATTCTATAATCAAGGGTAGTCCCTCTTGGTATGCCCATTTAGTTTACAATGAAAAGAAGCCCCAACGTTTCCTAACATAATAATTTCCCATGAAAACATTTCACTTGAGATATTCACAAAAAATTATTTAGGAAAGGCTACTTGAGGGTCTAAAGCAATGATAATGTGAGAATTCAAGTGATCTAAGGTAAGCCTAGAGTCCTCAATTTAAAGGACAGATCCCAATGACTTCAACAAAGCAAAAATCCCCAACACTCTCCACCTCCATAGGAGAATCAGCCACCTTCAGAATCTCACACGAACCTTCCACCTCAATAGGAAGTTGATCCACCTCCATAGGAACCATGAAGAAGGAAGACGACTGGGTGTCGGAAGCCCATAGCCCGGAGAAGGAAACAAGAGTCACAGTGACAGGGCAGAGCCCAGCCTCCCAGCAAATAGCCTGCTTTAACCAGAAACACCAACCCAGGGGGAGCCCTTTAAAACTATCAGCCGTCCCCTGGCCACCATAAAAGCGGAAAACCCTACCTCTTCCACCCAAAGGGGGAAGGACCACACCAAACTGAACACAGAGGGTTAATAGCACACCCATAAAAAGCAAATGAGCAGAGCAGGCAAACAGCAGCCTGTATAATCAAAAATCTT
>MU228217.1:1318899-1333333 GCA_018584345.1 Thuja plicata
GCAGGCACCTATCCTGCCAATCGAACCCTCCATTCCTGCCATCAGGCGGCTCCTCATCCTCCTCAATAATCTCTTCATTGCTGATCAGAGATCGACAGGCAGCTGAAACCCTTGTTGGTTTCAAAAGTAGACTCCTGCCCATCGCTCCATCGCTCCCGCCCATCGCTAACTGGAAACCTTTATTTCTTTTCTTATTTTTATTAAAGTTAATATGTTATTAGCAATCGTGTTATATCTTTATCCAACTACTCATAAAAACCAAAATGTGAGTTATTATTTTAAGTGATATTCTAAGTACATTTAACAATCTAAATATAATAACTTTTGATACAAAAGATTGGGCCATGTATTGAAATCTCTTACTTTTATTTCAAGGTTTAAAATTTTAATGTCAAGTGTCATCGAGACCTTCGATTGATATTGAAATTTAAACAAACGGACATGGTTTTGTTCTTAGTTTTTTCATATTTTTAGGAAATTAATTATCCATAGGAGAATTCTATTTTTTGTAATTATTTATTCAATAAAGTCAAGTTATTCATGCATTTATATATTTTTTAAAGTTTCTCTCTCAACTGTAATTATATTTGTGTGGTGATCTTTTAATCATAATCTTTCAATTGGAATCAAAGTAGGTTGTAAAGTTTTTATTGTAGAAAATATTTTGCGATCACTTCCTCCTAAATTTGATCAAGTAGTGATAGCCATTGAAGAAAGTAAGAATATGACTACTTTCAAAGTTGTAGAGTTAATTGGTTCTTTGAAATCTAATGAGAAACATATGCAATGTTCTATAGAAATTTTAGTGAATCTTTCAAGTCTTCTGCAAATATTACAAAAAAATCTAAATCTCCTCCCTCTCATAATCCTAAATATGGAGGAAAGTAGTATCTAGTGTAGATACTGTGAGAGGTATGATCATTATGAATCAGAGTATACAAAGAAGAAATATAAATTGAATAATTCAAGAGCCAATTACACTAAAAATTCTACTTATGCACCAAATTTTACATTCTTTGTATGCAATTTGGCAAAGGCAAAGCAAGTGGATGTCTAGTTTTTGGACAGTGGATTCTCTAATCACATGAAAAGTAAATCTAATGTTTTTTATTCAATTAGATGATTTAATGAGGAGTTAAGTTAAGTTTGGAGTTCATAAGGAGGTTGATTTCATAGGCAAAGGTACCCTTCCAATTAAGCCTAAGAAAGGAAAAAACTATAAATATTCATAATACTTTGTTTGTGCCAAAGTTATAACATAGTCTTTTGAGTATTGATGAACTCATAGAAATAAAAATACAAAGTGTTGTTTGAAGATAACAGCTGCAAAATATTTAATAAATCTAATAATCATCATCTTGTAGCAAAGACATATGTGATTCAAAGCTATTTGTTTCCTCTCACATTGGTTTCAAGTAAGTTGCATGCACTCAAATCAATAGTAGATGATTGTTGTAATGAAAATGCTCATGTGGCTATACCATGTTATATTTCAAAATATTAATGTCATTTCATTGAAGATAATAGAAAGAATTTTTTTCTCTCCTTGCTATTATTTTGTTCTTTACATTTTACATGTGTTTCCCTATCGAGTTGTGTGTGTCTAGGTTAGTAAGGGTCATCCACTTCATTAGTTAAAGGATGAACTTAATAAGTTTTTTATTTGTATTGTTTTTTTTTTATAGAAAAAGTGGAGGACCACCACATATATATTAATATTATTTAAAAACTTACTTGAATACTACCTAGAATGTTAGGGGCTTAAACGCCCTTAACAAAAAATGATTAATTAAAAGATATTTAAAAACTCTTGACTCCGATATTATAATACTCCAAGAGACTAAGCTAGATAATGATGAAGGAAAGAAATTAAGTAATAAACTCGGCATATGGAGAGCAGATTTTGCACCTACATTGGGTGCATCAGGAGGCCTAGCAGCCTTGTGGGACCCTCAAAAAATTACCTTATCAGTCATGTCCAGTAGTAATAACTAGATGGCTATGAGGATTTGCAGCCTCAAATAAAACTTGAGATTCATCTTGATTAACCTTTATGGACCTATTCAAAATTTAGATAAATGAAGGGTTTGGCAGGAAGTTACAACCGTTCTTCAAACAAATATAGAAGATACTTTCATTTTAGGTGGGGATTTTAATGCTATATTAAATTCCAAAGAAAAATTTGGAGGTTCCAACTTCACCTCACAATCTCAAAAGGATTTCACCCAATGGATCTCAAGCAACAATTTGATTAGCATTAAAACCATCATTGGAAACTTCACTTGGAATAATAGAAGGCTGGCCTTCAGTCATATAGCAGAAAGACTAGATAGATTTTTTGTGTCAGGAGATATGGGTAACCTAATCTTGTCAGGTGAAATTCTCCCGGATGCGGGTTCAGATCATTTTCCTATTAGACTTATGATTACTGAAGATTGTAAACCCAATAGAAACCCGTTCAAATTCAAATTTATTTGGTTCCAGGATCCAGAACTCATTAATATTCTAGAACATTGGTGGAACCAGACAACAGTGGAATGATCCAAAATGTATAGCTTAATTACTAAACTTAAAATCATTAAAAATAAAGTCTTGGAATGGAGCAAGAACAAATTCAACAATATCTTTGAAGAAAAATTACATATAGAACAAGAGTTAGAGAACATAAATAATCTAGTCATTTCCCAAGGTATGGATGAAGCGAGCTATCTTTCAAAAAAGGAACTCATGTCTAAATATAATGCTATTTTACTCAAGGAAGAAATATTCTGGAAGCAAAAATCCAGGGAGACCTGGCTAAAAGAAGGAGACAATAATACAAATTTTTTTCATAAAACTACCAATATAAAAAGAAATATAAACATGATAACTAAGATCAAGGACGAAAGGGGGCAACTATTGGAAGACCCCAAAGTCATCGCAGAGCACATCACTAACTATTTCGACTCTCTTCTTAATAACCTTGAAGCAGTCAACCAACAAGATCAACTAGAAATGCTTAAGGCTATTCCTAAGTTAATTTTGAATGACAATAATATCATTATGAACAACAAATTCACATTGGAAGAAGTCAGATCTACCTTATTCCAAATGCAACCTGACAAAGCCCCAGGCCCAGATGGCTTTCAAGCTGGCTTTTTCCAGAAGTGTTGGCATTTCATGGGAAATGACATTTGGAAAGCTGTGGAAGAAACCAGGAATTCTGGGGCTGTCCTATCAGAAATCAACAATACCTTCTTCTCTCTTATCCCTAAAAAAAATGAATGTATTGACCCTGCAGACTTTCACCCTATTTCTCGATGCAACATCATATATAAGATATTATCAAAATGCATAGTGAATAGACTTAAAACTCTTCTCCTAATCCTTATTTCCAAAGAGAAAATTAGGTTTGTAGTCAAAAGATTGATCCTGGATGGCATTATCATCGCCCAAGAACTCATTCACACTGCCCAAATAACCAAGGAGCCAAGTATGTTTGTTAAAATTGACATTCAAAAGGCTTATGATAAGGTGGACTGGAGATTCTTGTGTAAATGCTTGGAAGATTTTGGCTTCTCAAAGCAGTGGATCAACCTTATTTTTATGTGTATTTATACCCCCAAGATCTCGGTCCTCATCAACGGTACCCCAGAAGGTTTTTTTGGGATTTCACAAGGCATTAGACAAGGAGACCCGCTATCGCCCTTTCTTTATGTTATTATGGCTGAAGCCCTGGGGAGAACTATTACCAAGAGACAATCAGAAGGAACAATTATAGGCCTTAGAGTTGTAGATAATATCCCATTCGTCACTCACCAACAATTCATGGATGATACTATTCTGCCAGGAGTAGCAAATTGCAAAGAGGACAAGGCTTTCAAAGAATTCCTTAATTAATATATGAAGGCCTTAGGTCAACAAGTCAATCCTAGAAAATCAAAAATATTCTTTTTAAACACTACACTTGATATAGAAAAGAAAATCTGTGAGGCCCTTGGTTATCAACGGGGTTCTTTTCCATGTAAATATCTAGGGATAGAACTGGACAAGGGACAACATTCATCCAAACTCTGGCAACAAGTTCTAGTGAAGGTTTGAGATAAGAAGAGTTCTTGGAAAGGTAAATGGCTCACTAAGCCAGGGAGGACCATTATGATTAAAGCAGTCCTTTCATCTATCCCTACCTATCATATGTCTATTTTACCCCTCCCTGCTAACATTAAGTATGAATTAGACAAGGTTATGTGGGATTTTTATTGGCAAGGGTCAAATGAGGACAAGAAACGACCCTAATCAAATGGGATAACTTATGCAAACCTATCTCTATGGGGGTTTAGGGTTTAAGAACCTCATTTGGCAGAACAAAGCCCTTGGCACAAAGCTTGTTTGAGACTATTTAAGGATCCTATCTCTAAGTGGGCTTCCATTCTTCTCCACAAATATGTCCCAGAGGAAAACCCCATTAATCTTTTCAGAGCTCAATCTCATACCAAGGGATCTTGTATCTGGAACTTTGTTAAGGATTCTATAGGCATAATCAACAAACACCTTACATGGGATGTAGGTCTTGGGGATCACGCGTTATTTTGGGAAGATTCGTGGGCAAGTTTTCCTTCTCTTAGCAAAGAGGGTTTCTCACCTATTTTCATTGATTTTTGCAAAACAACCATTGGTTCTAACCTTAAGGACTATATTAACCTTAGTTGCGATAATGTTTCAGACTTAACCACAAGTGGATTACCTTATGATCAAGAAATTTAGATTTTATTTAGTATTTTAAAAGAAAGGAATATCACGATTAAAAATCAGCCAGATAACCTCTTATGGGCTGGCTCTAATAATGGGGAATACTCAGTTAAAGACGATTATAAAACCATTATTCAAGAAGAAAGAATGGACAATCTAGACATTCTCCTTAATTTGTGTTGGAACAAAGCCTGTCTACCCAAGGCAAGGATGTTTTTGTGGGCTGCTCTGCAAGACAAAATTTTAACATCAGATAGGATACGAAAGATAGGCTTTGCAGGTCCGGTAAGGTGCCCCATGTGTGAAAAATAGGAAGAGGATATGAATCATCTTCTGCTAAAATGTTCCTTCACACAAAATTGTTGGAACTGGCTTCAACAATCCTTAGATTGGAAGACAACTCTCCCTTCAGACCTACTAAGCCTCTTTAAAGCCTGGCCAGCGCTATACAAAGATAACCTATATAAGGATATCTGGACTATTTCACCATCTATCTTAGTATGGGAGGTGTGGAAGGAATGCAATCGGAGGATTTTTTCAAATCAGAAATTAGAATGGAAAAGCATCACTAATAAAATTGAAGCTTCAATCATGGAAAAGATTAATAGCTTACTTAGAGATACCACTTGTTTCAAAGATTCCTTTAGATCCTGGGATAATAAGATTAGGCTTAAATGGACTTCCTTAATCATACCGAATCTATTTGGAAGAGGAGATGCTAAGGAAAAAGCTGTCAGAGCCAATTTCTCCTGGGTCCCTCCTGAGGAGGATTGGGTAAAATTGAATTTTGATGGAGCATCCAGGGGTAACCCTGGAGAGGCAGGCATAGGTGGTATCATTAGAAACTATAGGGGAGAAGTAATCTATAAATTTACACATCCCATCAAGCCTACTACGAATAACATGGCTGAATGTCTTGCTACCTTAGAAGGTCTCAAAATCTGCAAAAATCTTAACTTTTCAAAGCTTGTTATCGAGGGGGATTCCTAGATCATAGTTAACACTATACGCACTAAAAAGACTCCTAACTGGGTTATTTTCTCCAATATAGAGGAAATTAATCTCATCCTTGAATCATTTTAAGAAGTAATGGTCAAGAACACTTATCGAGAGGGTAATACTGAAGCAGACACATTAGCTAATCTTGGAGCCAGTGGTAATCACATTATGGAATACAATACACTAGCTCCCCTTTCTAGCCCAGAGTTTGGTTTACGTCGATATATATTATCTGCCTATAAGATATCATATATATCTATGTATACTTTTGATATTTATGGGGGTTTATAAGTAACGGTCTATTTATACTCATAGACCTGTTTATATACCCCCATAAACATCAACATTTATACAAACATTTGGTATATTTATCTACACATATACCAAATGTTTGTATAAAGGCCTTTTTAATTACTCGGCAAAAGAGGAGGCTCGGTCCATACTATCCACTCAATCATAGTTTTGAACTCGGTATACACTGGAGACTCGGTAGATACAGTGTCACTCGGTAGAAACTAAATTCCATGTTTACCATGCCAGCACTCAATAAATACTGCTCATCTCATCACTCGGTTAACACTGGCTTCGTATCACAAGAATTGATAACTCGGTAAGCACTGCGAAGCTCGGTCACCACGGATTGCTCGGTAAGCATTGTTCTTCTTGGAGAGCTTGGTAAGCATACAGAATTTGAATAAGTGTTTACTGATAATAGAAGAAGTTAAGTTGTTATTTTGGTTTTGAAAGAATGGTGTATTATGAAATGAGGCCGGATTGGATGGTTTTATAAGTGTATTTTGGTTACAGGAAATTTCTATGAATACAGGATATAGGCATGTTTTGGATGTTTATATTCACATAAATGTATGCGTACAAATCTATGTGTGTATATATATATACAGGCTTCAGGCATACTTTGAATGCACATTTATGAATACAGGAATGTATATATTTGTACACATCTATAGACATAGATCTATAGGTATATATTTATATACAGGCTTTAGGTATATTATGGAAGCTTATATATGTTTAGGAGATATATATAAATGTATACATATAGATCTATGTATACATTTATATATATCATTATGATGTAATCAGCATGGGCCTTGGCTTTTGTTCAGTCAGCCAAGCTCTTCTTCGTCGTAGTCTTAGTCATTATAATTCTTTACTTGTATCTATTTGTTCTTGGCTCTATATTTTTAGATACTTATACTTTTCCTTTCATTTGTTTGATTTCCCAGAATTTATTCTTTTTCCATATAAAAAGCACTAAAATATATACAGTTATATATTAAGCCTTAAACATGTGGTTTCAGTCTTTCGCACTTATTTAGCTCCTTGGTTGATGAGTATATTTTGTTTCCTTGAAAATTTGGGTTAGTGTAAAGTTAGTATTCTCAGACTAGATACAGTCTATTTGGCAATATGTCAATTGGATATGATTTTTAATATCGATTAGAGGATTTTGGGATTGCTATTATTTAAATAGTATTTCATACTAACATTGGCAGCTATTGATATCAAATTGGAAATGGAAACCCAATCCTCAGATTACATTTTTATTTTGGAGAGGTATTTTTTACTATTTATAGTACTTCCTTTTCCTATTTTTAATTAACAATACTTAAGCTATGTTTTTTAATATGGTTAACTTGATATTGGCTAACCTATGGCACTAGAGAATTGAAGTATGATATACAGGAAAGTTTATTCTTTGGGAAGCATAATTACTATTCTCGAAAAAGAAAAAAAGGGTGATTCATTCTCTTATATTCACCCGTCTGTATAACTTTCAGATCTTACTGTTCGTAGGGAGAAACTCCTGAAATCACTCGAGGCGTGGATTAGCCCATATAGAATTGTACAATTCTTGATTTATATCAAGCAGTGGGTATGCCCACAGAAATAATGTAATTAACAAATCTCGTCTTCTAATGAGTCGTGGGTATGCCCACGTAAATTTTGTATTAGGTCAGGACCTATGGTCCTAGGCAAAGCTGGAGGTTTTCTCTACCCCGCTCTTTCCTACCAGCACTCGCAGCAAGTGGGGTCACAATGTAAAACAATAAATTATATTAATAAAAATTTTCAGGGCTTCGGCCTTTTATCGATCAAAAAAAAAAAAGAAGAAAGAATCAGTGAAGAAAACCCAAAATCATCATCTATTACAATAGAGAACCTTATAATGAAACTAGCCTTACAGATTTATAAACATGGATTGTGGAATCATATAATAATTTTAGCTATACACAAATTCGACAAAAAAAATTGATCAAAATGTCTTACATATTCAAAACTGACCTAAACTTTGAAAACCAAAAAATCCCAATATCATACTATGAAATACAAGAACAATTCAAAAACTAACCCCAGCAACATGATTATTCCTCCATCACCTTTGAGTCTGTAATTATCTAGCCACAACCAAATATCCACACATCCTCCCATCCTATAAGGGGAATTGTGGGTATGTTTGTTACCCAAACTTCAATCTCAGATTGTTGTACCAAAGCATCTCTTTACAGACCATGCCACTCAAATGATGGAGTACCCACAGGAGATGGAAAATTGAGGTCATGCACCTTCAGAGAATTTGAAATTTGATGAACATTAGTAGTAGTAGTGGTTTCTTGCATTAACGACTGCACAAGGATAAATTATTTTGTTTTATTTATTTATTTTATAAATATTTATATGTTTTATTTTAAATTTTGTGTAACCATTCAAGGAATGTTGTTTTTATTATTCTCATTGTAGACCCTTTCAACATAATAATAATTCAAACATGAAATTAAATAAATTTTCATTTATATTTGTTATATAAGAAATATTAATTGTAACAATCAAGCTCAACTTCAAATTTGTATACTCCAAAGTTTGTATGTGATCAAAGTAATTTGAATGATATAAGGACAAAAAAATATTTAGACCTACAATAAGCATTATATATTTTACAATGTAGGATTACATAGAGAATAACATGAATTTCGTAAATAAGGGCACGCATAACATGAATTTTATAAAAAAGGGGCACAAAGAGCATAGTGCTAACTCGAGAAATATTGCAACATAGGGAAAAAAACATAATCCAAGGGAAAGAGTATATCTCAAAGGGTGATCCTTGATGCTTCTTCATCCTAGACTACTAGGTTAGAGTTGACCCCATAAAATCCCCCTTCAAAGCATAGAAATTTAGGTCTTAAGCATAGAAATTTAGAGCTTGTGACCAGTCTAACATGATGCATGATGAGAGTGTTTGGGAAGTAAAAAAACAAAACATATCCAATAATCTCAATAAGTTTTTGAATATTAAGGAGTACATTTAGGATATCTATGAGTTAGTATCCTCTGGGGAGAAAAATAAAATCTTGTATACCATTGCTAATATTAAAAATAACCAAACCATTTTTGAAAAGAAATGTAAAGGTTTTTGCTTATAGAAAAGAGACGATACTTTGAAATATCTCTAGATTTTGTAAGGAGAATTAAAGCATAAACAAGTCGATAGGAAAATGAGGGAAGGTGAAATCTATCTTAACAATAAAGGTTAATAATGTTCTACCCTCCAACAAGCCAAAAAAAGACTACTTTTTTAATCTTATGTTGGAGCTCAACCATGAATGGAAGGTTCTTAAGCCTTCAATCCTTTAGGCTTTGGTTTATAGGGTGACTTTTTTTGGGTAGCTAATATTTTTCTAGGTGGTCTCACATCTTGTGAGTCCCCTTCCCTTTTTCCTTTTAATTTTGTTTTGTAATGGTTTGGGCCCTCTCTCCTTTATCTAATAATCCCTTTCTGTAGAGAGAGGTCTAACATAATTTGGAGATTTATAGTGGTCTAGGTCACTAGTTTTAGAAAAAAAATTCAAACACAATATATAGCTTTAGCGGTGAATTTCACTCTAAATATAACATTGAAAATTGAATTGATTCTAATCGTTAAATACATTTTTAAATAATTTTATAATAACAATTATTAAATTTTTCAATGTTCAAATGGAGCACGCACAATCGAGGGCACATCAAGGACAACAAGGGCAGTTACAGGCTCAGAGAATCAACATGGATAAGCAGAAAGGTAGCATCTAGTCTCATTATAGTAAGGGTCATCATTTTAGCCATGAATGACATTCAGACACACAACAACAAAGGAGTGATCCAATTTTGGGCCAAATCTTTTAAAAACCTTTTTCAGGTCCTCTAAATATGCAGCCTACCAGGAATCGTGAACAAAACCATCAGATCAAGGGATTTCCGGCTTACTCTTTTATGCAGAAAAATATTTGAAATGTTTTGATGGATCCATCCAAATAGATAATAAGTCTACTGAAAAAAATATATCCAGAGGAAAACTAGTTGTCCAGCAAGAAAAGTCCTTCTTCATTAACCCTAGATTTCATTTTAAGAAAGATCTTCCTCCAACTATGTGAAAGGATAACTCACCATTATCATTGCAAGGGTAGATCATAAAGCATCGGGCAAATGCTTCTAGATTCCAAGGATTTTCAAGCTATGAGCAAGGGGTCTTCAAAATAGGTAGCTATGAAGTCTAGGGTTACTCATAGGAAACCACGACTTATCACAAAGCTAGTAAATTTCAAAAATATGTCTAGGTGGGAAAACTTTTCAAAAAATACTCGTTCCCCATTGACTAAAGAAACTCCTCTTCATCGGCATGATAGGTATGGTTCTCTAAGGGTAAGACAAAAACAACTGATATTTGACATATGTAAAGGAACTCCTCTTGGTTCCCCAGTGAATATCAGGCAACCAAATGATTCCATAGCAAATATGCATGAGTGTGGCAAGGAAAATCATAATTGAAAAGGGGATAGTTGAACAAATCTTCCTCAAAATCAGAAAAACAAAGTGCCCTTCAATCCATAAAGGTCCAAATATGTATGGCAAGCTAAGCAAATAGAGGCTCATCTTGATCATACCAAACAAGTAATGGATGTCCCCTAATCTCACTGTAACTCTCAAAACATGGTCAATATCACTCTCCCAGAGCACATGTTGCAGGATCATGTTGGACTTCTTCAGCGCTCAACTCTTATTGGTAACTTTTCAACTAATGTCATGTTATTTTAAGATATTAGGGTTTGGGGTTTTCAATATTGGGATGGGTTGAGAGATAATTTTCTATTGGGCCTTGATTAGGATTTTTTTGTTGCAATGTTTGAGTCTTCCGGTAAATGGGATGCTATACATAAACATAAAGGATGGTTTTGTAAAGGGTTGGGTCTGTTTACTTTAGCATGGACTCAAAATTTTAAACTAGATAACAAGGCCTATATTTTTTTCCCCTACTAGATTGCCTTACCAATTTTGTCTTTGGAATATAAAGACATAGAAATTGTAGAAACTATTGCTAATAAAATTGGTATTTTCATAACACATGATCTCATCCCTTTTGAGCTTCCACACTGAGATGTCAGGGTGTGTGTACTTATTGATCACTAAAGGAGTTTCCAAAACAAATTAAAATTATATCAAAATCGGGTGTTTAGGAGCAGATAATTGTCCTACAAAATTCAGAGATTGTTCATAAATATGAACATAAACTAGGACATTTTAACTCATAGTGTAAGAAGGTGGTACTGTTACCCAAATTTTCCATTTTTGTGCAAATTGGCCTGATCTGCCCTGTCTGGCATTTCTCTGTCATGTTTTCCAGGCTTCATGTCTAAACCCTCAGAACCCCTGTGAACCCTAAGTCCTTCATGAAACGAGATAATAAACCCTAAGCCTTGGCACGTTATGTTTTGAAGTTACTTTTTCCAATCACTTAGAGAATGTGCTTTATTTCTAAGTCGCTTGATCGCTTCAGCCTGGGTGAATATTCTTTTCTTTCTCCCGACTTCGCTTTTTCTTCAGTCGCGTGGTCTGATGATCTTTTGGAATATTCCATAAATGTCTCCCGACTTAGCATTTGCCCTTTGGTCGGGTTGTCGCTTGATTCCATGTAATAAGATTTAAAGGGAACGGGACCCACCTTTAGTCAGGTGATCGCGTGAAGAATTGGCAAGTCAAAGAAATGTCTCCCGACCTTGCGCCTACTTCATGTCGCGTGATCGCTAGATTGGCTCAGTCAAACAGTTAGGCTCTTTCTTCAGTCGCGTGGTCTCGTGATTAAATGGTGGTTAAGAGATAACATTCCCAACCATGCGACTAACTGTTTGATGTTAGTAGAAATTTACTCAGTCGCCTTGTCGCTAGAATAGCACGATGACTCAGCTTTCCCCAATGCAAACAGATGGACCAGTGGCTGTGTGACAGGTGGCATATATCAGGTGGATGTGGGTCCTCAGTCAGGTGATCGCTAGACGAAAGAAATGGGTCACGCGACTTTGAGACTAAGTGTTCTTTCTCTTCAGTCACAGGATCGCTGGATAATTTAAGGGTATACTTAGTTTTCAAACGACTAAATGCCAGCCATCCGATGTAAGGAGCAGATGATCTAACGGTGGTCGCTAAGTCTGGTGATTAAAGTGCCCTATGAATAAAGTACTCCTGACTTAGCGCCAAGGGATTGTCGCAATGTCGCCAGAAGGATTCAAGGGGACTTAGGCGGTATTTGAAAAAGTCAAAAGGCTCAGACATAGGTCATTCAAGTTGTGCGACTGAGCGGGTTCAGTGTTATAATGTCTAATCGCGCAGTCGCGACCTACATTCAGGTTATTTTGCTCTGTGCGCGAGTGTGCGATGAGTCTTTTTAATGATGCATCGCGCAGTCACAATGTCTGGCTCAAGTCAGAAGGCGAGCTTGCAGGTCTGTGACAAGCTGAAGAAGCAGAGTAGTCGCGCAGTCGCTGATCAAATTGCATAAAAGGAAAATAGTCTGCGAGTCTGCGACGAGCTAGAAGATGAGCTCATCGCATACTCGCCGATCAAAAGGGCTGAGAGAAAAGAACCCCGCGACTGTGTGATGAAGTAAAAAATAGAGGTCGTCACTCGGTCGCTGATCAGATTTGAAATGTAGAAAATTTCTCGCGAGTGAGCGACTGCATAAAGAAAGGGGCTCGTCACGCACTCGCGGTAAATAATAAAGAAATGTTTTCAGCCTGCGAGTGTGCGACCGAGGAAAATAAAGACGACGTCGCCCAGTCGCCAAGCACTGAGGGTGAGCAAAGATCAAGCTGCAAGTGTGCGACGAAGTAAAACAGAAGATGTTGCCCAGTCGCCATTCCATAAAAGTAAAGGGTTTTCAGCTTGCGACTGAGCGATTAACAAAAGAAAAGGAGCTCGTCGCTCACTCACCGAGAAAATGACATAAAGAGGAAATATGGCTGCGACTAAGCGATTCAAAGGGATAAAGCTGTCATCACGCACTCGCACATAAAGATGGAAACAGAGTAAAGCCTGGGCGAGTAAGCAACCAGACAGAGGATGATGTTGCAGATGAAAGAAGAATGGCTCAGGGGTGTTTTGCTCTATTGTAGAGGGTTTTCCAGAATAATTCAGAGGGTTTCTAATTTCAGAAAGCCATGCACAGAGCAATCAGCCAAGGTTTGGATAGATTTGTTACAATGTTGGTGGAAAGGGAGAGGTTTAAGCATGTTGCAGGACAGAACAGAGATATGACTAAGTTTCAGAAGTGCCACGAGGAAGGAGAAGAAGTCCTAGGCAAGGATAAGATGAACACCTGGCTATGCACTGTTCACAGACAAGAGAATAGTTATTGCAGAGAAATATAGGTGAACAGGTGTGCATGAATTTTAGAGTAAACGTAAATTCTACGCTCCATCATCTACCAAATCTGATTTCCAGTTGCCAGATCGAGAAGGTCAGGAAAATATCCATGAATATTTGTTTTGACTTGGTCATTCTAGACGGCCTTTTCTCTCTCTTTTCCTCTCTCCTGTGTCTTAGGGTTAGGGTTTTCTATGATCATCCAAAGCTTGTTGCATCCTAAGGGATTCCAAGATGGTCATAGCCCTATATATAGCAGAAAAGTTGCATTTTCAGGGGTCGGTTCTTCTTCTTTTGTTCCTTCTGTCCTGTAACTTTTTTGAGTTCCTGATAGAGACAGAGAGATTTTGTAACCCAGGAGTTCATTTTTATGCAGAAGGCATGCTCTGTGACATTTCTTTGTCGTTGGTATATTTTTTGTATGAGTCTGTAACTCATTGTGAGAAGTAATATGCAGAGCTTCAACTTTTGGATCAACTTGTTGAATTGTGTCAACCTTGTCTCTTTTCTACTTGTCTGTATGTGTCTTGATGGTTTATGGATTAACTGTGAATGAGATAATTCCTCTTAATCAGTCCTTTCACAGCATCTACTTGTAGAAGAGTATGTCTGCTTGCAGGTTGTAACTAGTGTTTTATTGTTTAAAGCTGTTAACTGTGAAGAAGTCTTTCCTTTTAACTGGTTTACTCATGACCTTGTTATGAAATATTGATGCATGCCTATACAAGAGACTTGTGTTCTACTTGCAATTCAGAGTTAGTTGACCCAGGGGTTTATCCTATGTATGTTATGTTTTCATGTCAATTTCGGTGCATCACCTAGTAGGTAATTTGCTTTCAGTCATTTCCCTTTCAAGCAATCCTTCTATCCCTTTCCCTGAAAAGATTTACTTTCCTGTTTGAGAAGCAAATTAAGGTGATTATCCAAGAGGAACCAGCCTAGAACCTGGAGGTCTCATCTCAGTTAGCATAGGTCCCACAACCTAGAGATGATTCCCTTGTTATACTAGATT
>MU228217.1:1342814-1354803 GCA_018584345.1 Thuja plicata
AGCCTAGAACCTGGAGGTCTCATCTCAGTTAGCATAGGTCCCACAACCTAGAGATGATTCCCTTGTTATACTGGATTATCAAGACCAAGAGAGCTTGAGATCAGAGGCGCAAATTTAGTGTATAACAGGTACAATCAGAGGTGTTGGTATGTGAAGATCATTGTTCAGACCCAGTACTTTGTTTGATTCAAGGATCTATTTAAGATGACGAAGAGGGTATAGACATACAACCTCCAGATTTGCCCCTAACCAAACTCTTTATAGACTCAAAGATCATTTCCCATTTTTATAAAGTATCTATCTATTTCTTTTTTGCATTAAGATATATATTCATGCTTCAGGACAATTTTACAAATATAAAATCCATTGATTGGGAACAAACAGATTCACCCAGTCATAAGATTAATAATAACATCCAACATCTAATGTTCCAAGATTACTCCATCAATATGAAAAATATGCAGGATGTCTTCAAGAAAAGGGCGGTAGTTGAATTAAAAGCCCGGAAAATTTTAGACCACATGATAACAAAGTTGGCTTCTAAAATGATCTACAAAATAATAGCTAAAGAGGGAGTTATTTTTGAAGAAGCGAAAAGGACTATATGTGATAAACAAATTAATGCCTCACATCCTCATAATAGTTCAAATCAAAACAATGTATAAAGAGTCAGAAGTAACCCATTTTTAACAACCAATCCTAAGGGGTGAGAGAAGATGTTGAGGTTGGCTTACAATTCAGGGAGATAATAGGGATTACCGAAGAATATTAAATGGACTTAATGTTTCCTCAAGATTTTAATTATTATGGACATCACATGGAACATAATCCTCAGGATGTAGGGGAACTTTTAGATGATCCACTTGGGGAGGATCATTCAAAGGTTGAGCTACTTGATCAGTGTCATAATTTAGCCCAAACTCCTAATATGGAAATAGAGGATCTCAGTTACAAAGAGGAGATTGATCAGGAGGTTGATAAGGAATTACATAAACTAGAGCTTATCATCCCACTAGGAGGCTATGATCATAACTTAACTTTATCAATATACCAATATCCAAATCAAAAGGTACAGGATAAATTAATGTCTAGGGAGAGGAGGAGAAAACCTAAGAGCTTGCGAACTAAGGTAGTAATTGCAGAAGGTATTCACTCAACACTGGATGGAAAATTCACCCCTTCTAAAAGAGTGAAAAGGAGAACTAAGTATTCTCCTTCTCAACAATGAGGATCGCCTCATGGAATGTCAGAGGTTTGAATGCCTCTGAAAAAAAGAAATAGAATCAAGCAAGAGATAGATTCTATGATGGTATACATCATTTTATTACAAAAAACTAAGATGTCACAAGAAACTATTGAGAAAATAATAGGGAAATGGACAAGGTGGAAATCGATTCACAAGAAGGGAACTAGAGTTTCTTGTGGTATTGCTATATTATGGCATTCCAATTAAGTGCAAGGGAAACTTTTAGATTAGAATGACAATTTTCAAATATTAAAAATAAAGGTTTTTTATTTATCATTCATCTGGCTTAATGTATATGGCCCCACGACAACACATGACAAGAAGAGATTATGGTTGAAAATGACCCACAAAATCCAAGCTCAAACTAATCATAAAATAATTATGGGTAGAGACTTTAATGCTATCCTTAAGGCCTAAGAAAAGAATGGGGGTACTTGTCCTTTATTGAAAACTATTCAAGATTTTTTGAAATTTGTAGACGATAATAATTTGCTGGATGTTGAGCCTAATAATGGTTTTTTTTGCATGGATGAATAAAGGGGATAAATTCTCTCATATTGCAGTCAGATTGGATAGCTTCTTAATATCCCAAGAGTTCAAATTAACAAATTTCACTTTTTCATTCATAAATCATGGCTCGACTAGGCTCGGATCACTTCTGAATTTGTCTACATGTTGAATTGCCAATGACAAACCATGGGTTCCAGCATCAACTAGCCTCCAAATTTGAAAAGATGTTGCTTCAAAATTCTCATTTTCTGCCTCTTATGAAGCAATGGTGGGTAAGTGCTCCTATGTGTCACGGGTTCTAAAATGCACCAATTTGCATCAAAATTGAAACTTATCAAGAAACACATTACAAAATTGAATGAGTTAGTCTTCAAAAATATCTTTAAAGAAAAAGAGATTGTTAAACGACAACTGACAAATATTTTTTAAAAGACTATTAATCAGGGTATGGACAATGTAAATTATGATAGAAAGAAACAGTTATACCTCGAATGGGAAGAACTATTTAATAGAGAAAAGGTATACTAGTGCCAAAAGTCTCAGGAACTCTGGCTAAGAGAGGGTGATAAGAACACACAATATTTACACGTGTTTGCAAAATAGAAGAGAGAAGAAAATTGTATTTTATATATTAATAATACAAACACTCACAATACAATATGATATGCACATAGAATTCAAGAGGAAGGGGTAAGATTTTTCAAACAACTTCTTGCACCATCAAATGCCTCAGTACCAGCTGACCATAAAATTTACAAGAGCTTATTCATTCCATCCCTTCAATTGTTACAGGTTCTGATAATACAACACTATTAGCTCCCTTCACAATATTTGAACTTAGAAAAGTAGTATTTTCTTTGCCCCCAGATAAATCATCTGGGCCAGACGGATTCACAGCGTTATTCTTTCAAGCTTGTTGGGATTTTATTGGGTGGGAATTACTTGGTGTTATTGAAGAGTCAATGAAAAGTAAATCTATGTTAAAATATTTCAACATAACTAATATTTCCATTATCAAGTCACCCAAAACTTTTTCATAATTCAGATGGATATGATTATGTAACATAATATATAAGATTATAAAAAAGTCAATCTATTTGAGAATGCAATATCTGATCCCAAACTTAGTTTCACAAGAGTAAGGAGTTTTTGTTCTGGGTAGAGAAACTATGGAGGGGGCTTTGGTTGCCCTCGAGGACCTACACTTAATCAATACAAAAAAATTCCTCAAATTTCATTATCAAGCTTAACATGGTGAAAGTGTATGATATAGTTTCCTAGGATTTTCTCTTCAAAGTATTAGAAAAATGTGGATTTGATAAAGGTTGGCGCAAATGGATCAAAGCATGTATCTCGGGTGCATGGTTTTCAATATTAATAGATGAAGTGCCAGGGGGGTTTTTATTCATCTCAAGGGATTAGGAAAGGGGATCCTTTATCCCTAGTTCTATTCATATTACTGGCTCAATCATTTAGCAGGTATATTAATAATAAACAAGCTCTTGGATACTGTTAAGGTAAAAAAATTGGGGATTTAGATATTGTGATCATTCATTCCTTACAGATGATACTTTTCCTTTCAGGGAATCCAATGTTAAGGAGGCCAAATAGATTAAATAAACTTTGGATTTGTACACATTATCTTCAGGCCAAAAGTCAATGCTCAAAAATAAAAAATCTATTTATTCAATACCAACCATGTTATCTCTAATAGAATTGCCAACATCTTGGGGTTTATAGTTATTTTCCTACCATCTATGTACCTTTGCATTCCATTTTTCATGGGAGCTAAAAAAATTAACTATTGGTTTCCTATTATTGATAGAATCAAAGTTAGAATAGTGATCTAGAAAGCCAAATGGCTTTCACTTGCAGGTAAAGTTCACCTTATCAAAATAGTCTTGATATCTATTCCTAACTATTATATATTAGTGTTAAAAGCTCCTTCATTACTGATTCAGACAATTTAAAAATTACTTTGAGAATTCTTATGGTCTAGTAATATAAATGGTGTACAAAAAATCCCTCTTGTTTCATTGCAAGACATGGCACAGGTGAAATCACTGGCAGGTGTTGGTATCCATGATTTGGTAAGTTGAAATAAAGTCTTTGGAGGCAAGTTAGTATGGCAAATGTATACCAAGCCAGATAATAAGTGGTGTCAAATAATGCAAAAAAAGTACCTAGATAATACTTTGCCTTCAATATTATTCTCTATCCAAGACCCTCTGAAAGGTTCTGCTAGATTACATTTTACGATGGCTTCTAGAGATATTGTGACTCAGTACATTACCTGGGAGGTACATAATGGTGAGAAAGTTAAATTTTGGAGAGACTCTTGGAATGGTACACCCCCCTAATTAAATCAATACCAATGGATGACATGGTTGTTTTGGCATAAGCTAATTGGGGTAGATACTTGGTGGAATATGTTTCCACAATATGTTTGTTTTTCGACAGAGTGATTTGGGAAGATCCATGTGAGTTTCCTATCTCATTTCAGGGTAGAGATAGATTATCCAAAATTCTTCTAGAAAAAGTAGTTTTCTTGTCAGGAAAGGAGGTTAGGTTAATGTGGGCTCCTGGTAAAGATGGCACATACATTATAAAATATGGATACATGATTATTCAGCAACAGGAATCAAATAAACTTCCTATGCATGCCTTCTCATTTTGCTAGAATCAAGTAAGACTTCCTAAGGTAGGCTATTTTTCTTGGATTGCGTTGGAAAAAATGGCTATAACAAGTGATCAATTAAAAAAATTTCATATTTCCCAAACATTCAATTTCCTATTATGTGATCGAGGTATTGAAGATGTGGACCACTTATTCTTGAATTTCCATTTTGTGCACCAATGCTAGATGTTTTTTCTTGGAAAATTTCAATATCTCACCCCTCTTCCTAATAAACTATGGGACATTTTCCAATCATTGCCAAAACTATATAACAAATCCCTTTTTTCTAGTCTATGGATATGTATCCCAGCTCTAGTGGTGTGGGAATTATGGTGGGAAAGTAACAAGAGAATATTCTGGCATAACCCTTCCTCAATTAAATCGGTTCTCATAAGTATTGAAAAATCCATTTTTGAACTGTTAATGCCAATCATACAAGAGTCACAAGTAATCTAGTTTTGTCTAATTGGGATAGTAATCTCATCCAGGATTGGAAAGGTATCCATGTTCCTATCAGATGGTGTCCGCAAGATCAAGAAAAACATACACAAAGCAGCAATTTTGTTTGCTAGCTTCCTCTTGATTTTGGGATTTACAAATTTAATTTTGATGGATCTTCTAGGGGAAAACCTAGAAGGTCAGGATTAGGAGTATGTATTAGAGACCATCAAGGAGAAGTACTTTCTATTGAATCATCCCCTCTACCTCCAGGAATGACCAACTTGGTTGAAGCGCATGCTCTATTTGCTAGATTAGTCTTGGCTAAGAAAGGTGGCTTTAACTACATTCAAGTGGAAGGAGACTCTATGGTTATTATTAATGCCTGCATAAAATGAGAATCAAACAATTGGAAGTTTGCATATATTCTCTAGAAAATATGGCATCTCTTAGATTCTTTCAAAGAGATGTATATATCTCACACTATTCATGAAGGGAATGCCTTGGTAGATTACCTTGAAAATATGGGATGTGAAGGTTTGGAAAATGATGCTCTAAAACCAGGTGACATGATTAGCAAGGATTATGAGATGCAACTATTGATTGCATTTGACAAAAATATTATCAGGGGAGAAGTAAAATTTTGTTAAGTTGTCGGTTCTAGGGGATGACATGGAGTGTGGTTTTCAAGGGTCAAGCTAGTGACATATATAACACTATAGGCAACTGGTCTTGTGAGAAGTAATATTGTCATTCTTACTGACATGCCGGTGATGCATACAAAACTATAGTGTGAAGTAAGTTTGTCGTTACTGGTGTTGTCACTACTCTGAGACTTGTATAGATTATCCCAGAGTTAAAATGCCATTTTCTTAGTTCACATCACATGATGATACCTTGAAGCAGCATATAAGATGTAAGTAAATGCTTACTAGAAATAAGCCTTTCCCACCTTGCATGCTAGCTCCTCAACAATACACCACCATTATGCCTGCCATGTGATTAATTGACATGCAAAGATGTAAGTATGGTTCCTGGCAGTGTGCTAAAGATATGGCATCTTGGTTTTAAATATTAAAGTGTGCGCAGGGGTTTGTGTCAAGGATTGGCTAAGACATCACTTTATGATGACGATTTTATGTGATCCCCTATATGACCTATTATGATTAATTGATTAGGTGGACATGATATAATATGCATTTTGTTACACACTATTTTAGTTTGTTTGATAATAAGTATGGTTCTCTCTCCAGTCTTGTGACTTTTCTACCTTACAACATTAGAGCCTTTCTTCTGCCTAGAGAAATAGAGGTGCCTTTTCTTTCTTGGGTAGATGACTTTCTACTCGACTTTGTGTTTGTGTGCCAATCTTCAGTGATTCACAGGGCCATTCAAAAGGTTATTGGTGAGCTTCTGTTAGTGTCGAGAACTAAGCAAGTTTTGTTCCCTTCGTAAGTAGTCTCAATTTCTCTCTCCAATTCGATGGATTTGTAGCAATCTGTGGATTTATTGGTGTTAATTTCCAATAAGGAGGTTCATCCATAGTTCATTATGGATAATAGGCTAATGCTGGCTCTACACAAGTATGACATGTGGATGGGGTGCACTTTGGTGGGAAGCTTGTTCCCTCGGCATCTACTATTGGCCAAACATGAGCATATGATTATTTATGACAATATCAAGTGGGCATTGGAATGATAGAGTTTCTGACTTGTGAAATCCACATTATGAGTTGTGGCTAAGGCATTGGGAAAGGAACATGAGACTAAGATCAGAAAAATAATATACGTTATACTATATATTTTGGGTACACCCAATATTTCCTTGTGGTCACTCCTTCAAGTGAAGAATTTTGCAAGAATATTAGAGTTTGCACTCATTCCCACCAACGTTTTAGATTTAAATTTGCCATCTTGACTGGGCACTCCCTCAATTGAAGGTCACGTACTACAATGGGTTGGCTTGGTCAAAACATAGATGAAAATGATGGATGGGTAATAGACATGCCCATTGTTCCTCCGGCTAGTTCGGAGAATTCTTGGGGTATTTTCCATAGATATTCAGTCACCTTGCAACCCAAATCAGTGGACATGGAGGAATGAAAATAAGTTAATAGGGTTTAATGGCTTATGGAGTTTTTTGGGTGCTACTTGTGCAGTCTTCATGAAATAATAAGTCAACCTCAGGAATTAGTGATGTTAGATGTATATTAGTTGTTTGCACAATTCTTTTTTTTAACTAGCTAGGTTTTCTATAGGATTTTATGCTCTACATTTCTATATGTACTAGACTAGGATTCTGGGTTTTCTTTACTGGTTCTTTCCAAGATGATTCCTCGAATCAGTTTATATAAATAAATATATATAGTGGATAGCCCACTTTTGTTAAAAAAAATATTCCCTATTTTATCATAAAAATAAATGATTCACATTTAGACATAAAAATTTTTATCAAAACATATATTTTGTTTATAATTTTGACTGATACTCTTATATTATTTTGTTGGTTTTTTCATAAGTATGTGACATTGATACAATGTTTTTAGATTCCACTTTTTCAACGACTACTTATGATCAAACAATTAATAAATTTCTAAAATGATTTCAAAATTTCTGTATCATTTATTTGCTGATTTCTTTTCTTATGAATTCTTCTGACAATGTAATGTTGTTGTAGAAAAAATCATATAGATCAATAAGAATAGATTACCTTCTTACTATAAAAAAACATTAAGAATTTTGCAATCAATATTTTGACCGAGTAAAAGTGGAGAAAGTTGCAGATAAATAGTGTAATGGATATTATTCCCAGTCTTCCAAATCACCTTAGAAGAGAGTGCTTGTTGAGAGTGTCATGCACTTCCCACTACAAGCTAACCTTTTATTTTGTTTGCATTGAGTGATCTATCTCTATGGAAAGAATTATTCTATCTATAATCTCCCTCCCATGCACAAAGATATTCTAATCTTCTGATATAAGCATATTGATATTTAACTTTAGTCTATTGGCCATGACTTTTGATAATATCTTGTGTGTGGTGTTACAGAGGGATGTAGGTTTGGATTCTGCCATTATTTTACAATTGGGTTATATTTTGGGATTAAATAAATAAGTGTATTGTTCATTTCCTTCATAGTCCCATTTTAAATTTCTTGACCAATTCCAGTACATCCTTATCCATAAAATTATAGCATTTTTGGAAGAATTATATTGTGTGTCTGTCTAGCCCTGGTGCCTTGTTTGGTTGTAGCATAAATGTGACTTTCGTTACCTCTTCCAAGGTGTACGATTGGGCTATAAAATATTTATCTTCTTGTCTAACCCTTTCCCAATTTCCTCTATAAATTTATATGAAATCATTTAATCTCCTTGTGGTCCCCCCTAATAATTTTTGGAAGTACTGAACCACCAATTGATCAATGAGTTCAATCTTTGTGCCAATTTCCATCCTCTCCTCTAATTGCCTCAATTTTCTTTATGAATCTTCTTGATCTTATTGATGAGTGGTAGAATTTTGTGTTCAAATTACCTACCACTATCCACAATTTCCTAGAACTCTCAAAAATATTTCTTCACTTTTTACTATTTATGATAATTTGGCTTTCAATTACTTCTCCTTATAAAATTACTCATTATACATTATGAACTGGATCAATTTCTCAATGATTTCTCTAGAATATGTTTTTAAAATTTTCTATATTAAATTTTTTTTTAACATAATGGAAATTTTGGGTAAACCAAAAACTAGGTGGACCTTGGAATGTTCTTCTTTCTCCACAACATTTTTCTATTCTAGAAATTAGGGACCGGTTCCTCAACCACATGCTTTGGAAATTAAAATTTCCATTAAATTGTCCATGGAAATGGTTTGAGATTGATATTATATATTTTTTGATTACTATGTTCATATTATTTACCAACTACTCTTGTCTCATTAGAAAGCAGTCCAATCTTTCCAAAATATTGGTGTAGCAAAGCCTCCTATTTATCTATTTATATAAATTATTCTTAAATTCTATATTTATGAGTTCTTTTTTTCTACAAATCTTCTAGATCCTCCATGACTCAATTTATCCTTAAAAATCCTCAACTCTTCTCGCTTAACTCTGAAATTGCATTGTAATCACCAATGGCAATTTTTTAATTCTATATTTCTTGATTTGATTTGTCAATGAATACCACAATTAGGTGTTCTCCTTGATTTTTATTGGTCCATAAGGTTGACTCAATGTAAATTCCATGTTCACTTTGGAAGGAATGTAGTGGCTCCTTGTCTTCTTCTGGCAGTGATTGAGAGATAAGTTAACATGCTGGTTTTTTTATGTTCTTTCTTATATTCCTCAAGACCTCTAGTATAATAATATTCATTCTTCAAGAAGGAGACATGATAAATAGGGATCCATTTTTTATTGTATTAAGCTATTATATGATAGACAACTACCTCTAGGATTTGGTTTAGAAACATTATGTATCTTATTACATATTATTATTACAATCTTTTCAGCTTTGACCCCTTATTAAGAAAAAGAATGTAAAGTTCACGTTTGTCCCATGATTTATAATATTTCATATCTTCCATTGCTCCTCTAATTCTATTAACTATATATCCAATCCTTGAGGTACCTAAATTATTTTCAACCCCAATTCGTCACCTTAGCCTCTTCAAATATTCCTTCCCATTTGCTACAATATTTTGAGAAATTACTCACTTTTTCTTTATTGAGGTTGGTTCTTGTAGTAGTATAACTTCATTGCCTCTTGTTTCTAAGGTGCCCATGACATTCTCTATGAGAATATTCATTTCCCTCTAAGGGGGACTATTCTCAAAAGCATTAATGGTTTTGGAATCAATATTTTTGCTAAAAAAAATAAGACAAAGTTGTAGAGAAAAAGAGTCAGTAGAAATCATTCTCAATCTTCTAAATGAACTTAGCAAATAGTGCTTGGTGAGAGTGCCATGCACTTCCCACTACAAGATAACTTCCATTTGTAAATATTGGAAAAGTATTATGACAAGCCCATTGTTTTATGAGAATAGAAAGAAATATGCCACAAGAAAAGAATTAATTATATTATCCATGCATGTTGATAATGATAACAAAGTTGATAATGATTTAAAAATAAAAATCTTCGACCCTCTCCAAAAATGTCTTGAAATTTTGCCCCAGATTCCTCTTCATCATACACATTTTTCTCCCTGTATTTCCATCAACCAAAAATTGGTCATCATGGGCTTTCATAACAGGGAAGAGTTACTTTTGGCTATGAGTTTTGTTATGGTATTTTTTTGCTTCTTACATTCAACTATCTTATTTCTTTAATATGATGTAAAATGGTTCAATATTTTTGTTGGTCGCACTGAAACTGGGGTGAATCAATCCAAATCAAAATTAAACACTTAAAACTCAACTCAAAGATTCACTCAGTAGAAATGAATACAATAATAACTGATTCACCAAATACCTTAATAACTTAAACAACCATACATCTCATAGTATGCAAATCAATCATTTAAACTCAGTAATTACAAATTTAACTTGATAGACACTAGATTTAAAAAGAAAACCCCAACATGGGAAAAACCTCTGTGGGAATTGTGACTCACAATAAAAATGTACCTTTTTAAAGTACGGTCGGTTAAGAACTTATCCTGTTAAATATTACAAACAAATTTTCTAAATGTGACCCTGTTAAGTGATTTACCTAAGATCAATTAAGATCTTGACCCTGTTAGGAGTGGCTTTTCTAGAGGACTTTAAAATTTTTTTTGGAATGTCACCTACATATAGGACTTACAAATAGGACTGTTAAATCCACTTTGTTAAGATATTTTCTCTTTTACAAACGCTAATAAGAAACTGTAAAACTTTGATCTGTAAATATAACAACAATTTTTTTCTTGTGTCAGATCCTTTATTCTCACATGAATACTATCACAACATACTCCATCTATCTTTGTTTCATACTATAGATTCTTCTCTTTTTGCTTCTTTGTTCTAGTCGGTAAGTATATTCTTCAGCTTCTTCTATTTCTTAATTCCATTTTCCAACATCATAATCTCTTTTAATTTCTCAGCCTTTATATAGACAAAAAATTTTGACTTAATTTCCTTGCATAGGTTTTCCATCATTAGCACTCAGTCGTTCGATCATCTTCTTCATAAATCTAAACACACTAAATTGTTTAACTTTTACCTCGTAACTTGAGCTTTTCTTGGAACTCTCACAATCAGGTTTAACCACTTGATCTTTTCCTTGGATCTTCTCATTTATTTTTTCTTTCTCATAGATCTTATGACAAACTTCCTTTAATTCTTATCTCCATCCAGATCATTATAGCTTTGTATTAAATTTGATCTTGTCATCATTTAGAATCAATACCATGAACTCAGTAACTTTATTTTGAACTCGGTAACTGACTTTGTTCACTTCTCGGTGCTCAGTGATTGGTAACTAAAAGTGATTAATGTTAGAGTAATCAGTTTACTCTTTTTCAGCTTATGCTTTCTCTTAGGTGCATATAATTAATACTTTATATTAATTATATTGCGCATCCTAGCTTTTAGGTTTTAGGGTTTGTTCACCTTTATAGGTCAAACTTTGTAATTTCTTTTCATTAATTTAGATTATAATTTCGCTCTCATTTTCTGAGCAACTTCTGAGTTCTTCAACCTTTTCTTTTTTTGCTTCTTCTTTGTATCAGGTTCTTGCATGCAGGTGTATTCGGGGTCTGTGGATTTGCATGTTTGCAATTCCTACATGGTATCAGAGCCGCCCTACTGCTGTCTGGTTTGAAGATTTTTGAAGCCACGAATCGAAAGCGTCATCTGCAGCTTCTCTAGGATTTTCCTATCATTTCTACGGAGGTGCCATTTTCTGGAGCAGATTGAGCCAAAACAGACACCGCCATTGCATTCAGAAGGCCCGGGAGAGTCGAAATCACATAAAGTTCAACCTATTTAGCCTCCGGGAGCACAGGGAAATTTTTCTGCCCTTCAAGGGCTGTACGGCACGCAAAACGAGAAATTTTTCAAAAACAAAATCAATTTTTATTGATTTTTGGGTTTTAAATATGCGCGGCCGGTGCATTTTCATTCGCGCCACCCGGGCGCCGCCCC
>MU228217.1:1382259-1409947 GCA_018584345.1 Thuja plicata
ATATTGCAGACTTAGGAAAAATATTGGACAGGATGGAGCAATTCCAACTCAGACTCAATCCAAAGAAATGTGCCTTTGGGGTTCAATCAGGAAAGCTCCTAGGATTCATAGTATCGGCAAAGGGAATTGAGGTAGATCCAACAAAAGTCAAAGCTATTCTAGAGATGACTCCTCCTCGTAATATCAGTCAAATGAGGACACTACAAGGGGGACTCCAGTCTATCAGGAGATTTATGTCCCAACTTGCAGATAAGGCACAACCCTTTACTAAACTACTACATAAAGGGGTTACATTCAACTGGGATGAACACTGTGAAACCAACTTTAGAGAATTAAATGCTTACCTAGCTTCACCACCAATTCTTATGGCACCTATTCATGGGAAGCCTTTGCTCCTGTATATTTCAGCTACCACAACATCACTCAAAGTATTACTGGCACAAGAGGATGAAACAAAGAAAGAATGAGCTATCTACTACATTAGTAGAACTCTAGTCGCCTATGAGCTCAATTATAGCATTATTGAGAAAGCATGCTTAGCTGTTGTCTTCGCATCACAGAAATTAAGACACTACATGCTCTCTCACATAGTCAAACTCATAGCTAAAATCAATCCTCTAAAGTATCTTTTGAGCAGAACAACATTAACAGGACATTTGGCAAAATGGGTCCTCATTCTCAATGAGTTTGACATTGAGTATGTTGAACGGAGGGCTATCAAAGGACAGGTACTTGCAGACCAACTAGCTGATTCACCACTTCAAGATGATACACCATTACTAGTTGAATTTTCTGATGAGACAATCATGCATCTCACCGAACATTCCTGGAAGATGTACTTTGATGGATCGTTCACTCAACAAGGATCCAAAGCTGGAGTTCTCTTCATCACTCCTCAAGGATATAAGATTCCCAAAGCTTACAAATTGATGTTTCCATGTACGAACAATATCTCTGAATATGAAGCACTGGTTAATGGTCTCAAGCTCGCTATTGAATGGAATATCATTGAGCTACACATATATGGTGACTCCCAACTAGTTATCAATCAAATCAATGGGGAGTACCAAACAAAAGATGAGAAATTGGTGCCCGACAAAAAACTAGTTGATGATTTGGGAAAATACTTTGTCTTCCTCACCTTTCAACAGATCCCAAGATCAGAGAATAAAGCTGCAGATGCTATGGCTACCTTGGCATCCATGTTACAATTGGAGGAACATCAATTCCGCTATGACTTCTTAGTGGAAGAAATATCCTACCCCGCCTTTGCTAACCACAATATCTGGTAATCTGTGCCTTAAATACTCCCATTCAATCTTGATATACCAATATTATTGCCTATCTTTCAGACCAAACCATTCCTGCCAATCTATCCTGAAATGAGAAACGATCCCTGATTAGGACATCATCGCGTTATGTTCTCATAACTAACAACCTATATCGACGAAGTCTCAACGGTACACTTCTTCAATGTTTAGAACTAGAAGAGTCTAATCTAGCTTTAAAAGACGTCCATGAAGGTGTATGTGGATCACACTCTAATGACTTTTCATTAGCTAAGAAGTTGCTCAGAGTAGGCTATTATTGGCCTACCATGGATAAAGATGCTATTCAATTTTCCAAAGCATGTCTTAAATGCCAAACACATGGAAACCTCATCCATGCTCCTGCCAGAGAACTCATACCTTTTATCACACATTGGCCATTTCAGCAATGGGCCTTTGACTTGGTTGGACAAATACATCCCAACTCTTCAAATGGACACAAATTCATACAGCCACTAAGTATTTTACAAAGTGGGTCAAAGTCATGCCGCTCATCAAAGCCACTGGAAAACAGGTGGCTATGTTCATTCTAAACTACATTATTTGTAGATATGGGATACCCTCTTCAATTGTGATAGACAATGGAGGGCAATTTAAAAACCAAGACATTGATGACCTATGTGAGAAGTTTCACATTACTCAACATTTCTCCTCAATATATTACCCTCAAGGTAATGGACAAGTTGAGGCATCAAACAAAAACATTCTCAAAATCCTACATAGAATTGTGAGCAAGTCTGGCAGAGACTGGCATTTACAACTAAATCTGGCACTATGGGCCTATAGAAAAAGCATCCGCACACCAAAAAGAGCCATGCCTTTTTCTCTAGTCTATGGCACTGAAGCAGTACTACCTATTGAGGTTGAAATACCATCTTTGTGAATATCTCTACAAGGACTAGTCAGTGATGAACAGTACCACATTGATCGGATAAATTCTCTGGACCTACTGGATGAGCGCAGACAACAAGCATTTGATCACCTCAAAGTATATCAAGCAAGGATGTCCAAAGGTTACAACAAGAAGGTTAAACCATGCAAGTTTGAAGTGGGGGACCTTGTCCTGAAAGAGAATCCTAAGAACAAGCCTAACAGAGAATAGAAAGGAAAGTTTGAACCTAACTAGCTGGGGCCTTATGTTATCACTGCTACTTTTGGGACTGGAGCTTATCAGTTAGCTAAACCTGAGGGAGAGGTTCTTCCAGATCCTATAAACACTCTACATTTGAAGCGGTTCTATGCTTAATGTTTGGCTAGCAGAGCCTGTACAGCTAAAATTTCTTGCAAAACACCAAAAACACTCAGAAAATTGATCCTAAAGAAATCCAAAAACAGTGGAAAAGGTCCTTCAAAATGGGTATCCTTGGTGAAAACCTAGTAAACAGGCACCTTGATACTACAAAAACATTCAAAAAAGAAAAAATAACAAAAAAAATGAAAAAGAGAAAAAGTGCCTTGATAAGCACTTGGTAAAACATGCATCTTGGTAGCAAAAAGAAAAGAAAAAGATCTTGCCAAGTGGTGAAAACCTAGCAATCAGGCATCACTTGTATTCTGCGCTCCATCTATCAATGCACCATTGATACTAGGCCTTCATCATTTTGCCTGTGCTCATACGCTGACTTCATTTTCCTACATGACTATCTTATCCTTGCTTGGGATTTGTCTATCTTTACGTCTTAGGAATAAGTCATTCTGCACTGGGGGCATCTTTGTTGGCATAGTCAGTTGCGGTTGCTAGGTTTCTCTAGGATGGTTTGTCTCACAAACACAATGATTCTCAATACATTCAAAGCAATGTCACTTAATCGAAACAAAGGTGTCTTTCAATGACATGGGACATGACATTTAAACACTCACATGACATTCCTACAAAGCCATATTGGATCGCGAACATGAATGGATTATCCTATCAAGGCATAGACATGGAACATCATATTACTGGTATTACACTTTGTTGATTGCTGAATCTTTACTGTGTTTGACAAATGAATGAACAAAGTACTACTTAAACACACAGTTTGATAATGGATTGATTATGATTCTTTTATGTCCTGATGATGTTTTCAACTAGGGGCTTCTAAGTAATTATAAATTTTATTGGATTGATTCTCAATTTATGCTTTATTATGTCTTCTTAGTTACTCAATATCAATGTCTGCGCAAAGACAAAGAGTCGCAAGGATTGGGGGCATAATGTTTTTTTCTTGATTTTCTGTGAATGGTGATTGTTTCATATGACCCTATAAATTTCACCGAACTTGGATGTTTCTGGTAAGAGCTGCCACTGTGGGTGGATAGCCGCATATATCTCGATCTTTGTTATGTGTAAACTATGGTGTGTTTGACACAATTTCCTTGTCTATTTTCTAATCCATATTCTCACTAAGGTATACGAATCATAATGTACCCAAGGATATGAATTTTCAAGGTCATTGCGGGTCCAATATCTTGCCTTACTCAGAATCTGGTATATTAAAAGGAAGGTGACTATTTTGATGTCCTAGCTTCTATAGCTTGGTACCTAAGTCTATTTCCAACATTCCCATAAAATATAGTATTCATATTATCATAATATTAGTGGGTATTAGTGATGATTGTACTATTCAATGGTACCCATTTCCAAAGTGCCCAATGATGATAAAAAGGTTGCAATATTTGCTAAATTAGTGACAAGTCCTAAGAGTCTTCATATAGCTGCATTTAGCATTTGCCTGATGCTTTTTTATCCAGTGTTACATGACAAACATAAGGTAATTTGATGCTCCAAACATGGTTTCTATCTTCTTCTTCTATCACTATCAAGTTAATTACATCATTTATATTACTGATATCATCCATAGCATACATTTTGCATACATTTTGAAAATCAAAACTGAAAAATATGAAAGTAAAAAATCCATGTATTGCATTTTTATCTTTACATCCTCAGTGCATCCATACATATATTTCTGCATTAAAAGCTGGAAAAAAATCAAAGAAAAAACATACACTTGCATTTTTCACATAGATCTCATTTATCCACATTAGTAATATATTCATCAGATTCACATTTAAAAATGATATCATCAAATGTGCAAAACATTTACCACATCTATGCAAAACAAAAGGGATACATCTACATATGAAACATGTCAGAATCCAGAAAACAACCAAGCATGATACACATCAGGGAGCATAAAGAGTATCAGCAAGCATAAAGAGTATCAGTGAGCATAAATAGTATCACAATATAATGTGTATCAGATCATATACAGAGTGTCAGTACGCATGAAGAGAATCAATATGCTAAAACTCATGAATCAGATATATATATCAATGTAATGTACAAAAATGGGATCTCAGCATGATCCAGATATACATGTATGAATCTAAAAAATATACACAAGGCACAGTCTCAACTCTGGCCTGCCCACTCTCCCTGATCAGGAGGAGGAGGAGGAGGAGGTGGCATGAATGGCACTGCAGGTGGTGGCATGGATCCCTCTGACTACTAAGAAACATGGGAAAAGGTGGGTGCCCTCTGACCATCAGGAACGATAGCATGATATAAAGCATAATAATATGTCACCCTCTATCCCTGATGGACTGTAGTCTAGGCCTGTACATCTCTCTCAGCTCTTAGCCGCTCGAGCTGTCTGTCTCTGTCAGCTAACAGTGCCTCTGCGGTGGCAACTCTCACCTCTAACACCGTGATCTGAGCCCTGAGCTCCTCTCTCCCGCTCACATTGTGATAAGGGATCCCCCTCTCGGCCAGGATCCTACTCCTGTACTCTCTTCCTCCTCTGTTTCTGCTACTCGGGAGTCAGTAATGGGCCTGGATCTCTCTATGGGGCCACAAACCTATATCTCAGCCGTCTCTGTCCACTGCCACTCAGACCGCCAGTATCCACTGCCTCACCACCTCCCCCTCGATCATCTCTCTCATATCTATCATCCTGGGGAGGATGCCTGCCATCTCTGCCTCCATCATGGCCCCCATGTATACCTGGAGCTCTATCTCTACCCCCTCTACCTCTGACAGGTCGATCCTCTGGATCATAATCCAATGGCTCCTCTATACGAGGGATCATCTCCTCAGGCACTGTAAATCTTAGAAATGGATGCTGATGCATGTCTGTCGCATACCCATCTGATACTCCTGCATCCTGCACATCTAGGTGGAGGTCCCAGTCAATGACAACCATATCATGAATATCCTTTGCCGCATCCTCATATGTGAGCTAGGCTCCCCAATCTGCCACCTCATCACGGATCCGTGCATACACAGTAACATCCTCTGTCTTACCCTGTCTCCGCCTGTACTGTCTCAAAACTTGGGTCACCAGGAAGCACTCTATGATGTATCTGGTCTGGCCTATTAGATATCTTCTTTGACACAAAAATGGGACCTACCAGGGATCTGACATCCATGCCTCACAATCTATATATGGTCACCACACGACCTCTATCATATCATCGAATAAACGATGCCAGTACTCAACCTTGCCCATGTGGGGCTGCTGTAATAATCCTGCATACATATATACATAAGGCTGCTCTGGAGCCCTCTACCTATCCATAATCGACCATGTCACTGGGATGTGCTCCCAGGCCCATACCTGCAGAATTAGGATCCCCACAGTCATGCTATGAGTATGGTGATATACAATCTCATGCAGCTCTTGATACATGTGTGCCAAAATACAACTCCCCCAGGCAAATCATCGATGATGGATGATCATCTGCTCAACCATACCGACCCAGCCCACCAAGAAGCCATGTTGTCCTCTGTCTGGCATAAGGATGCCGCCAACCAAACCAACTAAGTATACAGCTAGTCGATCATAGTGATCGACCATATGGTCCCATGACATGTATCAGCGGTTTATACTGTCATCCTGGAAAAATCTTTGAGCTGTCCCAATAGAAACACCAGCTCATGACTCAAAGAATACCTCATGACCCACCATGGGCACACGCCGGATCCTCCAAACATCCCCCAGAGTCACAATAATCTCTCCGGTCGGTAGGTGAAAGGTGTTGTGCTCTGAGTGCCATCTCTCGGCAAGAGCAGTCAACAACCCTTGGTTTACCCCAATCTTGGGTAAACCTATCAAAGATTGTAACCCACATCAGATCACAATGTTCTACTCATCATCTGATAAAAGGCCAGATAATGCCAGAACTCGTGCTGGATATGTGCCTTGAAAGGCGACTACCTCAAACTGGGCCTATTTTTGACAAATACAGACAAGAATTAGCATTCTAATCTACCAAAGAGGACATGTTCTTATTCTACTCAATCATTTTTAGTTTGCAACAAACACATAGATGAGAGCAACTAAAAAATATAAGTCTTTTACCAGATGCGACTCTAGAAAAGAAGGATGCAATTTTGTATCCAGGATGCGATCCCCGAAAGCCAGGATGTGATTCTAAACGTGGGATGCGATTCCCTGATGGAATCTTTCCAAAAAGACACCTAAACCTATGGATTGGATGTGATCGGGGAAAACCCGGATGTGACGTAGAATCTGGGAAACCACCGGATATGATCCAGGAAAACTGGATGTGATGCACCTTTTGCAGGATGCGATCTGGAATCCTGGATGTGATCCTTTCTTTAACTAGCCCTAAAATGCATAAAAAAGCTCCAAATTCAAAAATGCAAAATTCACAGGGTAGTTTATCGAGTCCTTACCGGCGGTGGGTAATCAGTTGGGCGCTGATGTCGTCAGCTTATCTCAAAATGATGCTTCCTCATGGGGACCACCATTTTCCCTGTAGAGCTCTCTAATTGGCTATAGATAAATGACAAAATGAATAGTTATATGGGTCTTTTGAGACATTTAGGGTTTCCAGAACTCCTCCCCAACAGCTATAAATTCATGCATGTTCTCTTTTCTTCAATCGGGAACCAAATTAAAGGTGCCTACGACGTTTTCAGCAGCGCAATATCCTTTTGCGACAAGTTTCACAAAACTTGCCAATTTGCTTCCTTTCTTCACCATATTGGTCAAAATTACACATTTTATCATACATCTTGATCTTAACATCATTATTACTCATATTTTCACGTAATTCAACTTGATAACCGTGTGTTTATTTTTAAACACACCTTCTTCTACTTCGTTCTTTCTATCCTTTCCGCTTCCTGCAAGTGATACGCTCATTCCCAAACCAGATTTTATTCATTTTCCTTTGATTTCATTCTCGAGGGGGCATGATCACAATATCATCAATTAAATTTTTACTTAAAACAACATCATAATGACTTCGTTATCAAACAAACTAGGGGCATAACAGTTTCTTGACTAATGTCAGAACTGTTGGATCGAAAGCTTTGGTTCTCATGAGCTGGATATCTTATGTTTCCTTATTTTTAAAAGATTTTTAAAGCTCCTAGCAGCTTCGTATTGGCTTTCGGATGACAACCAAGTTTGAAATCAGTATTATCAATTTTTGAACGACACCCAAGTTCAGAATTGGTATTTTTAAAAATCTTTTATTGATCTTTGGATGACAACCAAGTTCAAAATCAATTCTATCAGTTTTGTTTAAACAAGTGTGAGACTGATCTCATCAACATTTCGTTTGACAACCAAGAACGGGATTCTCAATCTCTTTGAAGTCAAAATCAAAAACTTTCTTTGAATCAATGCGCTGCTCGCACATCAATTCAAAGAGGGGCAAATGTAACCACCTGAATTTGGTCTGTCACAACTATGGACCCTATTTACTCTAAGTGTGATCATACCCTCGATTTATGTCCAAACAACCCTGTTACTGCTTGGCATAATTCTTTGAATCAATTTAATGTCCTAGGTGATTTTTATCACTAATTTATATTAACTATTATAGCCATACAATTCTAATCAATTTTGACCAATCAAATCAAATCAAAATCAAACATGGCTATATTATTTAATTATAAAGGAATTAAATAAATCCCTAAATCAAATACCTACTTGCAATTAACCTATTTCCCTAGCCTATTTAATTTAATCAAAATGGCTATGGTCCTCTAATTATTAAAAAGCAATTTCATTGTTTAAATAATTAATTCCTATATTTTTAAATGAATTAAATAAGTTTATTTCATTTATTAATATTCCCCTAAACCCCAACCTAACCTATCTCAACCACTTCTACCCTGGGTTCTAACCCTTCTCAACCCATTCACCCATGCTAATCTAATCCTAATCCTAAATTCTACTCTAAACCCACCTCCTAATGTTGTCACATTCCATTAAGGAATGCTTAGCAACTCCACCCACTTGGGAAAGTCCACTTTCTCAAGCTGGACTTTCTTAAAAGTCCATATTCTCTTACATCCTCCCTTCTCTCTTTAAGGCCTTCATTAATGCCTTCATTAATATGAAGACCTTAATCTCATGTCTCTCCCATGTCTTATTAATGCCTTGGGCATTAAAGACTCTTACATATTCATTTATGAGTCTCCAAATTCATAAATGAACCTTGTCCCCCCCCCCCTCTCTCTCTCTCCCATTCTTCTATAAATAGAAGCCTATTTTGAGAGCAAATAAGCCTTCACCTTAGATTGAAAATGCATTGTTATGCTGCTAGATTAATCCTAGAATCATATTCCATCTCTTATTTCATATTTTTACATTATTCTCATTTCATCATTTAGAGCTAGAATACATACTTTTCCATCCTTTTAGCTTGTTTTAATCTTAAATCCTTCATGCTAGAATAGTATTGGTCACTGATTTATAGCATATTCTGAGGGCTAGATATGTTATTCATTACACTCTTTCTAGTTAGAAGGCAATAGGCCGATATTAGTGGTTTTGAATGTTGTATCTAACCATTTGAACTAATGCAATGACCTATTGAGTGTTTGTGTTGATTTCAATAGGTACCCATTTACACACACACAGAAACCACTCTACTAGTATGTCAAGGCTTAGTCTTGGAGGCTAAGAGTGGGCAGTTTCTTCTTCTATAGTCATCCTTCTTACAAATGAAGCACAAGTTCATACCACCTAGGTATTCCAGAGGGAAGGTGAAATGCTCTCCTTCCAAATCAAATAATAGGGCTTTGGGAATGTCAAAACCTGGTTTGAGGGAAATCAATATTCTTGCATCTAAATGAGGGAGGAGCACCTAGGAATGGTCAATGTGGATAACTCTCCCAAGGGTTAGAGAGATTCTGGAATAAGGTTATAGATAAATGGGGGAATTTTGTTGATGGTAATCTAACATGGGCATCACAGGGCCATAATTTCATCAAAATTTGCAGACCCCGACCAACCTAGGGCATAAAAATTACATGCCCTGATAGTCCAAAATACCCTATTGACAACGGTCCTTTGAATAGAAAGTTCATTGAATATTATAAAGAAAGGTTCTTTTTGGATCATCCTACAAAGAGAGAATTTAATCACTAATTTATAACTCCAAACATTATGTAACCAGTTATTCATATAAACATGGGAAGGTTACCTAGAAATGTCTTGTGTAGCCAAGAAAATAGCAAATTCACCTAACTTAATTTTTTCTTCATTACTTACATCAACCATACTAGGGCTGGGAAAAATGATAAGGTGTTTGGGGTTAGAAGCCTTACCTCTTGGTCCATGTTCGTCTTCTTCTTCAGGTTTGGTTTCTCGGTGTTGCCTAAGTAATTTTGCGCCATGCTTGATATTGTCAATGACAACCAGAGCCTTCCTAAACATTCCTGGCAAATGCACAAAGTGCTTGGGAGAGGGAGTAACATCTCGGGTCTTCTGTAGTGTGTCTCCAAAAGTAGAAAAGGCATCATGTGATGAGGAGGCCATACTTAATGGATCGAAGAAGGGGCATTATCGACACTCTGAGTATAGAGGGATGAATGAGTGTCATTCACACTCAGGATTTTAGAGTTGCAGAGCCCATTTTATTTCACCAAATTTTTTTCTTCTCTCATGAAGGAGGTTCATTTCTATAGCAGTGATGCTCTAGTTCATGATAGGAGTTGTGTGGCTCATTGTTTTGGCATGTTTTTCCACAATCTGATGAGTCACGACATAAATGCTTCACAAAACTAGATCTGGTTTGATGGGTGTGTGGGTAAGCAAACTTGAATTAAATTTTCTTAAATATTAGTTCAATTATATCATCTATATATATTTTTAAATTAAATATATATAAAGTGTTTTAATTTTTTTACACATGATTGTGCAGGTAAAATTAAATCTGTGAAATCCTAAGTTAATTGGTTAGCCATGGGACATGCTAGACACAATGTTATGTTTCTATGGAACTTCTTTGAAAGTGGACATGGAAATGGAGATCACAATGGAGTGGTAACATGTGTGAAGTGTGCACTTTGACAACATGAACTTCAAGGTATATATACATTTTTAATATTAAATTTATTTGTAGTATACTATATATGTACATGTGTGAACTTCAATATTCATTTGATAGTTTTAATAAACTAATTTTATATTTACATGTACTTTAAATTGTTAAATACATCTAGGTAACATGATAGAGAATTCAAAGAAAATTGTTGAATGGTGTCGAAATCATTTCGCTACTCGAGACGAAAAAATACAACAAATGTTACTTTTGTGAAGTGATAGGTATTTAAAACTTTCTTTTCTCAATCTCAATCTCTAAAAATTAAATTATCCCTAGGGTACATGCATTTCACATTTTTCATAATTGAATTGAGCTGATCTGACATTAAAATTTATTTAATTTGTATAGATATCAATCAATCCAATCCTTATAATTTTCAATCAATTGTTGGAATTAGAAGTTTACATCAACTGATGCCTATAGGACAACACAAGCCTCCACTAATTCAACTAAGAGATAAATCATGCTTTTGTGAAGATTGTGTTAACAACAACACATGGAGTCAATGTGTATATATTGAAAATGAATATGTTTCACAATGGGATCAGAAAGAGTTAGTCATAATGCCTCCTTATGAAGATGATGACAATGACATAGACATCCATGATCCTATATATTTAGTTGATTATGAATGAGTTTCTTATTTATTTGTTATAGGTGCCTGTTGACATACATGTACACACACACACATATTAAATAGGTTTTTTATTTATAGTTTATAATATACATGTATAAATTGTACAGGTGATATTTTTCTATGATTGTGGATCCCGAGAATGCAAAAGGTGTAGATTATTATCTACTAAGATGAACCAAATAAAAATCCAAGTTGGTGCAAGATATTGTTGATGGTGATTGACAATAATATTGATGGGGAACTCTAACCAAAAGAGAACTCTTTCTCTATCTAAGACCCTCTCTTTGGTGTTTCTAGGGATTCTTTCTCTACATTATCCAGAGGAAAATTCTATGATCCTCTACTTCACTTAGAACTCTCCACCAACTTCAAACCACTCTCCTTTCCTTCTCCATCCAACTATGCACCCATGGGCTCAATTTAGCCAATTTGCTCCCAATCTATTCTTGGCAATTAGAATAGGTATCTTGATTATTCCTAGGACTCTTTCCACTAGTTTTTATTCAATTTGACAGATTCTTTCATTATTTTTCCCATCATGTTCTTATTTTCTTAGTTTTAGGCCTTGAGGCCTTTTTAGCCCTATTAGGTCTCCTAAAAACTAAGATCTTTGATTTCCTTCAAATTCTCCTTAACATCCAACTGAACTAACTATTTATTCTTTCTAAGACCACCCTAGCCTCAAGTATTTTCTAGGTCTTAGGTCTTCAAGCTATCCGTACATAGGACTTCTAGCAAACCCCTATTTTCTTGGGTTTTAGGTCATGTGAACCAGTCTAGTTTCTTTGCCTTCATTAGGTGATCAAATCAAATCCTCCACTCTTCTCCTTGTAGTAAATTATAAAGGACACATGCCCCTAAATTCTCTTACCATTTAATAGCACAAACTAATCCATCTTGCAACTTCTCATGCTGATGTTCTAAACAAGCTCCTAACCAAAATGCCTCTGCACTTGCCTAGCGCTTGATAGGAAGATTAGGTCCCCTACATACAATGACACCAAAAACCATATTTACATTATTTACATAGTCCCCTACTTGATTCCAAGTGGCCATATTTTTCCAACAAATGGAAATTCAAGTGGGACTCATATTTATAAGACTGGCTCTGAATACACCAAAGAACTAGTAAAACTAAAAAAATTAAAAAACAAGTAACTAGAATGCCAAGCCTATCACAATAACATCACATAGAGTATTTACATGAAAAATAATGAAGTCTCAATGCATTAATTCAATCCATTAAAGGTGTGGATGAAGGCTCTATCACAAAATATAGTCCAATTCTTTGCTTTCAAAATCGCAGTCCGTACAATGTCACTTCCAACCCTTGGATTAGGGTTTGTTTGATCTTATATAACCTATCCCCACATGTTTGGACCCTTAGGTTGGGATTATAACACCATTAAATCTATTTCCTAGTTTGTAGGAAATGTTGTCATGCCAACTTTGCAAAGTTGCAAAGTTGTCATGAGCAACTTTTACAACTTTTGTGCTCATTTAGCAATCCACTATCTTAATTTGTTCCATTCAACTCTAAACCATTCAATTAGACCTTAAAACATTTAAAAACATCAAAAAAATAAATGTCATTCCATTTTGGACTCTTGGTCAAACTTTGATCCCTTGTTGACTTTCCTAAGACTTTGACACTAGAGCATGAAGGAACACAAAAATCACAAGAATCTAAACACTCTTACCCCAACACACACACCAAATAAAACTTGGGACTTTATAATTAGTCCTTATTACCTTGGTGGTTGGCTAGAACCACCTACAATCCAAAATTTATAGAGATCTTCCATGAGACCTTAAAGTCCTCCTGCACCATTATCCCCCTGCAACATGAAAATCAAGGTACCTTATTTGTCATGAACTCAATGCTTATTCCATGCTTCTTGAAGTATCCTTCTGCTATCTAGGTAGCCTCTAATTCAGGTTGGTTTTTCCATTTCACTAAGTGTTCCATGTAGATTTGGTTCCTTGTTTTCTTCTTCCCTCTTGAATCCAAAATCTTTTCCACTTGTGGCTTAGCTTGTATAGGTACTCTGAGTTCTTCCACATCCATAGTCACATCTGTACTATTTTCTCCTTCATTTATCTCTTCTCCCTTGTACTGAATCAAGTCCTTCACATTCAAAATGGGAGAAATGGACATATCCTTGTGTAGATCTATCTTGTAGGCATTAGAGCCATATTAAGATGACACCTTACATGGTCCAATCCTATTCATCTCTAGTTTTCTTTGTATGTCCTTTTGTATCCTAGCCTTGTTCAAGAATACCATCACCAAGTCTCCTACCTGAAACTATAAGTCTCTTCTCCCTTCACCCTTCTTGGCTTTCAAATCCTGATTAGCCTCCATCAATGTCTTCTTTACTTGCTCATGAACCTCTCTCATTGACTGAGAAAAATAATCTACACGACCACCGATCCCCTCATATGACTTCATGTCACTGACACATGGAACTTTCTATGCATTTGTTTAACTCTACCATTCTCAATATGCGATACTTAGATAAGTAGCACTTCTACTCATTCTATTATCTTGCATCTTTAATTGAGATAGGTTTCTTACTGTAGTTGACATGTTATTCTCTTGCATTACTAGCTAAGGTTAAATGAGTCCACTTTTCTAGGTTTTAAGAATTTACATCTTTTTGGCAGCAACTTGGGGTTTTCATTTACTTCTTTTATAGATTCCTTCATTGTAGCATGAAATATCAAGCTTCACTTTGAGTTTTTATCCCTGTTGCTTTATTTTTTTTCACTCTCTTCATTACAGCACACTGTGTTAGATGAATGGTGACAAAATGTGGATACCCACATGGCCATTCTTCCAAACATGAAACATATGAAAGCTTGTCATTCTGTTGTTTGATAAATTGTCTTTTGTCACCTGTAGACTCCATTTAATGTTTCATTCTGTTAGCTCTATTCAATGCTTTCTTTGAAGTTTGACTCTAATGTCTCTTGGACCACTACCATACTGTCATAAAACATGACACCTTCACACTTTGGACTTTGATGAAGTTGTGAGCTTTCTTTTATTGGACTAACTATATTACATGTTCAATATGATACATAATGTAACCCTTTGTCTGAACTTTTATTATTACTGTCTGAACATTTTAAGAATATGAACTTTCTCTTAGTGCAAAAAAACACTGTATATTTAACTTTATATAAATCATCACCCATGCGGTTCGAGCATGAGATCATGACTCCCATGGGAAACATTCATGACATGAAACTCATCCCAAACATGTAAATCCCCTGCTCTACATCTTCTCAACCCCATCCCCTTCATACATTGAATTTTCAATTTTATTCAAACATGAATAATAACATGTTAGTTGATGGATATACACTATATTAATAATAACATGTTTTAGATGATGGCCTCACATATCATTGTCATTTAAATAGACTAGAATAGACTATTTTCCCTACACTCTGCATAGAACATTACTTCATATTCACATCAGGCATATGTATACTATACTTGACCTCCTTTTTTGAAGAAATAAAATACCACAACATCATTTAGCCTTCAGTTGATTAAGAGCAATAACATGAATACACCTTCTTTTTCTACATTCTCATGAACATATGGAGAAATAGATATCAATGTTTAATGTGCATATTCCTTTTAATTTGTTTTTAGAAATAGATATCACTACATTGATTTCTTATCTCATTAAACAATATTGACATGATGTACTCATGTAATGCCAATAGTTTATGCATATGTTTTTCTCTCATCTTGACACAATGTAGCCATTTTCTGTAAATTCACACTCTATGACAGCATATAAATACACTGTTACTCCAATTCTTGAACATTGTTTTTCATTTGTAGCTCATATGCAGATTATCAATTCTCTTATATATCTTATTTTTTTGCAAACCATAGTGTTATGTAAACATAAACAACAACACTTCATAATATGAGACTTATTATGACATGATTGATTGTTAAGCATGAATTTTCCATAATTGACTCCCATTCACATGTCTTTTATCCATTTCCATACTTATTGTAACAACATTACTTCAAATTTATCCCGCATGATGATAGCAAACATTTTCTCCTCGATTTCTACATATCTCTTCTCAGGACCCCTTATTGACCATGTGTCTCCTACAACATCATTGTATCATCCTTCATGCATTGTATCCCCCTCTTTTGTATCAGCATGAACTATAACTTCTTGTAATGCACACAACTTTCTTGTATGTAATGTGTTATGTGAAGTTCGAGCACAGGCTCGTGACACTCACAACATTTCTTTTGATATGTGCATTTAGTTACTTTTCCACCTATTGCACACACATCACCAATCAACTTGTTAGGTTAGAAAACAAAATGATCCAATTAAATTTTGTGTGAGTGTCATATGAGATGACACTCATTCATGAATATTGGTTGGTTTGTTTGTGTTTGTTACACTAACATGCTGATGTCATTTAAAAAAAGATTTCTCAAAAACAAACACTAAGTCCCTTTGATTCAGATATCTGGCTTTGAAAATAAGAACAATATACATCAAAATGACCATTAATAATAAAAGGTTTCATGTTTAAAAACAATTCCTTTTAATACTATATTTCACTTAGTGTGGATGCACATTTCCTTATTACATTGACTTTACCAGATAGATATGGAAAATTGAAAGAATTTATTGTAGTTGTATGTTGTTTTTGTTTCATGTATTGCTTAGATCTAGCTAGATCTAACACCATTTTCTCTCTCATGATGCAGGTGAAAAACCCTAACGACTTAGTGAAGATGAAGACCTGAACTTGGAGACCTAAGACCTGACAGACAACCAACTGACAAAAAACGTACAATACGGCAATGCATGGGACCCCTACTCCATACTTCTATGATGCTTTCTATTTTGCAAATGTACTCTTTGATTGACATGAAATATGAAATATGTAAGGACACTTGTATATTACATTCATTTTGAATGCACAATGTAATGATTAGTTATAAATTTGAAATTTTGATATGTGACCAATACTTAGAGTACAATAATGAAATCTGATAATGAATCCAAGAATGAAATTTTAATCAACAAGACCAAAAACATAGTCTTAATTGGACCCTTAAAATAAAATATTTTCCTATTTGTGTTTATTTTTCTGTATACTGTAATTTTGGGTAACATTTTTGATGGCTTCTGCTAGATGTCTGCCTGATAGACATGACCTACAGATCTTATCCTTGGGAAATAGATTTAGAAAACTAGAAAACATGAATTCAACCTTTATTGAAATGAAAATACATCTAATCTAGACCTATGCAACGTAAAGACCTAGTGCTTGGACAACACTTATTGAAAAGGAAACTAGACTAAACCTAACCTTGAAAGAAAATCTTGAGGTGTATTCCATTAGCTGGAATTTGTAGAACTTCCCCATCAATTGTAGACAACTAGAAATCATTATTCTCTTTGAAAGATGTAATAAGAAAAGGGCCTGACCAAACATTGTCAAATTTATCATGCTGACCTAGTCTTCTCTTCAGCACATCCCACTTGAGTACTAAATCCCCTTCCTTGAAGACTCTAGGTGTAGCCCTTCTATCAAAATACCTTTTATTTTTCTCTTGTCTTAACTCCATATTCTTCAATGCTTTTCTTCTTCCTTCTTCAAGCTATAGCAATTCAACATATCTCAACTTAAGAGGATCTTTGTCTTCAAACAACATCATTTGATCAACTAGCTGTAAAGTGTGAAACTTAGTAGAAATTGGCAATCTTGCCTCCTTAATATAAACCAAAACATAGGGTGAATTCCTAATAATCAATTTTGCAATGATTCTATCAATATATAAGACTACCTTCAGTTTAGAGTGCCAATCTCTCTTATTTTCCTGTAAAGTCTTTTTGATGATCCTAATTAGGTTTTTATTAGTAGATTCTACAAGACCATTACCCTGAGGATAATAGTTAGAAGAAGTATTTAGATAAATTTCATTTTTAACACCCCACTTTGTTATAGCTGAACCAACAAAAGCTAAAGCATTATATGAAATTATTGATTGAGGAACACCAAACCTGGTTACAATATCATCTTAGAACTTCAACAAAACAAATCTAGTAGACTCCTTCAATGCAATGGCGTTAGTCCATATGTTAAAATAGTTAGTAGCAGTCAAAATCCATTTATGACCTGCACTAGAATTAGGATTTATTGGACCTATCAAGTCCACTTCCCATTTATTAAATGGTTGATCCACAATGATTGGCTTTAATGGAAATACTGCCAACTTTTGCTTTCCTACAAATAGAGCACACTCTTGACATTTTCTTATCCAATAATGCACATCTTTGAATAAATCTAGCCAGTAATAGCCAGCTCTTAGAATTTTCCAGGCTGTAGTTTTAGGACTGAAATGCCCTCCACAAGATCCATCATCAAACTCAGATAAAATCTTGTTTTGATCAACATAGTCTATGCACTTGAGAAGCATACCATAAAAATCTTTCCTATAAATATTATCAATAATTATAACATATGGAATAGATTGTAACCTGAAGTACCTTCTTGTGGCTTTATCAAGATTTGTTGGACATTGACCAGTTTGAAGAATTCTAGTCATATCTGACAACCAAGATGTTGAATCATTGATTAACATAGAATTAACTTGGTGGAAGGTAGCCTCTTTAGTGGCTTCAAATTTATCTTCTTCTTTTTCCATATGATCAGAGAAACCTTTGCCTCTTGCCAGCTTGGTTACATGAATTTGCGCATCATATTTCAGAACCCTTGTTATCCATCCTGCTCTCTTTTCATTGACATATTTGTTCAATAAGAACTCTTTAATGCTAGGATGTGAAACCATCAAATATATTTTATTCCTAGAAACTAAATGCTTAAACTTTTTTAAGTCTTTAATAACAGCTAGCATGTGTTTCTCAATAGAACTGTACCTTTGGTCATAATCATCCATGATACCTTTGCTGAAAAATGCAACTGGCTACTCCTATTTGTCCTCATTCTTTTGTACCAACATTGTTGAAACAGTGTCAAAACCACCATAGAATATAAAATAAAATCCTTAGAGAAATTATGATTAGTTAAAGTAGGGGCTGATGACAAAGCCTTTCTAATTTGTTCAAAACTTCTCTTTCCCTCATCAGTCCATCTGAAAGGTACATTTTTCTTTAGCATAGCAGTCAAAGGTTTTAACAAGTTCACAATATAAGGGATAAAGTGTCTAACAAAATTTATGCCCCCAATAAAACTCTGCAATCCTTTCTTATGTTTTGGCAATGACAGTTCTAGAATTGCATGAATCCTTTTAGGATCAATAGGTGTACCTTCTTTAGACACTTGGTATCCTAAAATTTTACCTTCATGAACTAGAAAAATAGAATTTTTTTGGTTAAGAGAGAATCCAAACTCTCTGCATATTTGTAACACTTGTCTTAGATGATCTATGTGCTATTTTGCAACCTTGTTGTAAATTGTGACATCATCTAGGTAAACAAGAACAAACTTATACGTTAGATTTTTAAAATCCATGTCCATAGCCTATTGGAATGTGGCTCCTATATTTGATAAACCAAATGAAATTATCCTATATTCCATTGTTCCCCATTTAGTTGTAAAAGTAATTTTAAATTGAACTTCATCTCTTAATAGTACTTGGTTATAGCCAAAATAACCATCAAGAAGAGAGAATCTTTCAGAACTAGAGACATATTGTAAGATTTGTTCCTTGGATGGAAGAGGGTGCCTATCATTTAGAGATGGCCTGTTAAGGTCTCTAAATTCTACACAAAGTCTTATTTCTCCATTCTTTTTTCTTACTGGTACTAAATTAGAAACCTAGGATGTGTGTTTGATAGAAAATATGATACCACCATCCAGGAGTTTACTAAGCTCTTTCAACATTAAGGGCTCTAACTTGGGGTTAATGGGCCTTTGCCTCTATCTGATTGGCCTAGCATTTGGCTCTAGTTCTATGGTATACTAGGATAATTGAGGATCAAATCCTTTCAAATCAGCATAATCCCATGCAAACACATCATTATATTATCTGAACAAATTAATAAGAAATTCTTTTTCTTGAGGAGAATTAATTTTACCAACCTTCAAATACTTATCTCTGAATATATCCACCTCTTCATAGTGATCTTCCTTGATCAACAAGCTGGTTTTATTCCTTCTTAATTGATCATTAGAGTTAAAATCTGACTCTAGGCTGACCAATCCCCTTGGGATCTTATTAGTCTTTAGCTGAATTATTTGACCTTCCATTTGTTGATAGAGTTTGTCATTTTCAGAAGCTGAGAAATCTTTTGTTTCAGTCATAAAACTTATAATATGTTCATTAGTGTTAAAAACCTGCCAATTGATATCATTATCTAGGATAGAAGGCCTCACAACAATTTTGACATGTGACTGTTATGAGATTTATCCTTTATTTTCAGTAATTGAAACATGTGCACTAATACCATCCAGCCTATCAGCATGCTGATTTTTTCTTCTAGGTTTAGAAATGAGGTTAAATGCATCAAAATAATCTAGAATATCAAATAATTTGGATTTTTAGAACTTCAAAAGATCATTTTTAATAGCATTGATACCTCTCACCTATTTTACTATTAACTCACTCTCCCCAAATGTCCTCAAGAATTTGATTCCTCTTTTCCTTGCCCATTCTAAACCCTGAATAAGACTTTCATATTCAGCCACATTGTTAGAACATGGAAAAGATAATTTGTATGCAACATAAAATTTATCACCATTAGGTGAAACTAACATAACCCCTACACCAACACCATATTTATACCTAGATCCATCAAAATATAAGTCTCATAGCTGGTTATATAATTCAGATTCAGAACCTTGATCTTTTATCAAATTAGGAAAAACTGCATCAGATTCCAAAGTCACATAGTTACCAAAACAAATATCAAACATATCATCATCTTGATCATTTCTAGTTTCCCATTCATCTGAAACAATATCAGGATACTCCTTAGTTTGTGTGTTATAAGCTGAATTATCATTAATCTCATATGAATCCATAATCACAAAACTTGCATTAATAGGGCTATGATTATAAGGCTCTATGTGATCCTTGGTGCATAACTCTAATTTTATGGTTACCTTAGTACCATATCTAGTTCTGAAATACAGGTGAGACCAATCTGATGAGAAATATCCATCTATTTTGGTTGTAAAGTCCCTTGACATACAAAGGGAAAAATAAGGTGGCAGGTCTATGACATAAATATCTTGAGGAATTAAGAAATTTTGACATGAGTGTAAGGTTAAGCTTTCATTTTTAACAGCCCCTAAGGTCTTGACTGAAGTACCATAAAGTTGGACCACTCTTTTCTCAAGAGGTTCATACTTTAAATCCAACAAGTCAGCTATTTTCTTTGGCATGATAGTGTTGGTTGCACCATTGTCTACCATACAATTATGCACTAATTTGTTTCCAATGATCAGAGAAACATAAAAAGGAGGAGGATTATTATTTTCAGGTTTCTTACCTTCCTTTTTTGTTGTCTTTTGCACATTTGTCAGCTTTTTATCAATTGTCACTGATGATTCCTTCAAATCTACAGTCTTTTTACTCACTTGTGCTACTGATTGCTGCACTTTAGCAGGATTCTTTTCTTCTTTAGTTGTTGTTTCCTCAACTTTAGAGGGCTCTAAATTAGCCATAACTACTCTAGGAGGTTGTTGAACAACTTGTTGTGACCTTGTTGTCCCTTTAGACAACTCTTCCATCAATAAATTAGCTTGCCCTAGAATGGCTAATGAATCCCACATAGAAATAGAAACATTAATCTTCTTCATATTATCAACAATATTATAGGGAAAAACAAAATGTACCTTTCGAGGATATTTACCAATGGTCTGATCCACCTACCTCTGATGTTGTTATTCTTTGTTTGCAAGAGTGGAGTAATCCTTTAGAAAAGAAATGAGAGGAATGAGTGGTGATTGAGTTGTGTCAACAATCTTAGAATCTAACTACTCTGATTCTAGATCTCTCTTCTTGGCTCTTGTGTTTGCTAATACATGTGAATCATTACTCACTACACAGAGCTCTTCTTCTTGCCAATTTAGAAGTGTAGTGTCTAGAGCAATTAGATTTGATTGCTGTTGAGTCTCATCAATGGATGTAGTAGGTTGTGAATCAATCATAGTTTGAACCATTAGGGCTTGATTAAGCACTCCATTAGTGCACTTAAACTAATTGTGGGGTTGCCCACAAGGATAGCACCATTCATAATCAATAGCAAGATTGTTTTGGTTAAGAACAATATCCCTAACAGTATTAAGAGGTGTGGGATTATAAGGTCTATAAGGCCTTTGGTTCCAATTTTTCTTATTTGCATTGTTATTTCCTTGGTATTGTTGCTTCTTACCTTGGTAAATGGGTTCATTAGACTGCTGGGATGAAGAAATATAAAACTAGTTTTGAGTATGGGCTATTGGATTGCCTTGAGATTTCTTCCTTTTCAGGTTTACCAACTCATTTTCGAAGGTTTGTAATAAGCTCTCAATCTTTTAATGACTTTCATTTATGCTTTGCAACTCATTGGAAGGGGTAGCAGGCATTATCTCTTCACTTTTATAAGATGGTAATGTATCCAAAGATGGGGTAATCAATGGCATATTGGATTGGATACTAGGAAAGAAACACATAGGTGGCCTAGGAGCCATCTTCCTTGCCTGAATAAGGCTGTTCTCTTCCCTAATTGCAATATCAAAAGCTTGAGGTAAAGAATTTCCCTCCATAGGTTGGATCATAAGTGAAATATCACTATTCAGGCTTTTAAGGAAGTACAAAAATGCATATTCAGTAGAGGGCCTTACCGTGGCAAGAAGCCTATCCCAAGTCCTTTGAAAAAGGAGATTGAAATCACTCATCTCACCTTGTTGAGCCCTTTTAATAGTAGTTAGTTGTTCCACCAAAGAATTATTGTCAGATTTATATTCAAAAAATTTAGACAATTCCTCTCCTAGTGCATCCCATGTAGCAATTTATCCAACTCAGAGAGTTCAGAACCATTCCAATGCTTTGCCCTTCAATGATGCATCTAATATCCTCAAAGCTACATCCTCCTCTATGATATGATGCAAATTGCAAAGAGAAGCAACATCTCTGATGTGCTCAATGGCTATTGTTTTTCCTTCTCCCGTGAAAGATGGAAATCCTTTCAAAGCTGCCGATGGTATGTTATGATTTTCAAATCTCAAAGGGATGCCTTTATCAAATGGTACAAAAGGTAGTCTTCTAGACATTCTTGGTGTTGTTGCAGAAAAATTTGAAGTTGTTAGTGGTCCTTCTTCTCGTTGCTCAAGAACAAGTTAGAATTGAAGTGTTGGAGGAATTTCTAAAGATTCTTGATCTGAATTAGGTAAATCAGTGTAGTAAGTGGGAGGAGCTAAACTTCTCTCAGATCTTATTTTCCTTGGTCTTCTAGTCTTCCTACCCCTTGATACAGGCTAGAAGGAGAGCTCTTTGGGACCTCTAGGTTCTCTCTACAAAGTTCTTCCTCTCTTGGTATGTCATAACTACAAATACTCAACCTCTTTTCCACTCCTTGTTTGGATTCTATTCATGTATCACAAGGAGTCCCACAAGGTGCACCAAAAATTGTTGACATTTTGAAATACAACCCCAACTCAGGCATTAGGGCTTAACAATATTCTATCCTAACAATGGAAACCTTCTCGAGTTGTGGGTGGACTCTGATTAAGGAGTCTCCAGACTCTAGGCCAGTTCCTATTGGTTTTGGGGTATCAACAATCTAATTCTTTCTCCCAATTTTTTGGAAAGGAAAGGGAGAAATTTTAACTAAAACTAAATGAATAAAACTTGAAAGGTGATACACCAAATAAAATTCATATTTATCAAAGTTTCAAACTAACATTCACTTTACATACCCTATTGATATCTGCAAAATCATTCACTATCCAATACATAGGCTAACTTGAAAGGCACTACTAGGGATTTCACCACAAATAGTAATGCTCTTGTCAATAGACATGCATATTCTTCAAAAGGATACATTCTAAAACCTAGAATAGGAATTAAGATAATTCACTAATCTATGTTAGAGATACACTACACTTGAAGGCAGAAAATTGAATAGGATTAATAACAAAAGATCATAACAAGGTGTATGAGAAATGGGCCAGCTTTATTCTTATCAAAATCTGTGGGTAGTTACATGAACAAATTTTGGAATAATGGAAAGGAATAAATGCATCCTCTTCCACAAAATTGACACTCAAACATGAACTAAATGATTACAAAATACATTAAAAAGGCTATAGGAACAAAAATAGTTCATTATATGCTCTTCTCTCCAAATTCTAAACCCCTACTAATGAAACAAGAGCTCATCTATATAGCTCATGAAGCCAATTTCGAAAATCAATCCTCCCTCCAAAATACCCTCTAAAATAGAAAGTTACTAATCCTAAGGCTTAATTAGTACCCCAAATTAAGCCCTAAATTTAGCCCTAGAACTAGACCCTCCAAAGTTGGTCACTAAAGATTTACATCTTTTTACATGTTTTACCAACTTATTACAAAATACAAAATAAAACCGGTCCAAATTTAACCCAAATGTATAAACCCCACTTACATGACATAAAAAACCATAAAACCATAACATAACTGACACCATAGTCTAAAAAACCCTAACCGCATAAAAAAGCTAGATGTCATAGCTAAGTTAACTCTAGCTCCATACTCAATCACAACTCATAACTGATATGACCATACCCACTGTGAACTATCTCTACCTTTCATGGCACTCAAAGTATTGTCATAGCACTTCTTGGGGATTATCAAGGCACTACAACTGACAGGGCATTAACTTCTCTTGTCAGTGGAATTGAAAGTTTTCGCAAAACTATGCATAATGTATTTTCACATTCCATTTTCCATTTGGTTTTGGAATTAATACTTAGGGTTTTCATTTTTTTTTGTTCCGCCATGTTTGGTTGGATCTAGAGTATGAAGCCATGATGTATGGAATTGAATCTACATCCTAACAAGAACCTCATGCTTCTTGCTATGTGAACTCGGGCTCCTTTTAAAGTGTGAGATTAAAACATTGCATGCCATTAAACATGGTGTTCTCTATTGATGTTTACTAGATTTTTTCACCTTTCTTGAACTGGAGTTATGGAGAGCTCGGGCTCTTGGAGAACTTCTATATCTTTCTTCAAATCTCATGCTATGACATATGGTGCGTCCTCTGCAGTATTAACTCAGCCTCTCCACGCTTGAACTAGTCTGATAACTTGGGATTGGGATCTCGGGGTGTCAATACATGTTGATCTTTTCTTTCCTTGATAGTGCCCAATAGCCTCCATGATTAATGGGTGTTGAACTTTGAGTTAAACCACTATAAGCTTGTACTAAGTCTGAGCTATGGTTGAAAGATGTGGAGTTATCTTTTATGAACTTGGTCTTGAAACTTGGCATATTTCACCCACAACTTCAGACTCATTCCAAGCTTACATTGTACAATGGACTGGAGCTTAAAGAAGTGCGAGTCTGAACCATGGTTTTCAAAGAGTTTCAACTTGAAGAGCTCAGGCTGTAAAAACATGTTGAGCTTTTTTGCTTTACTTTGAGTTCTATTGAACTTGACCTTCATTCTTTCGAACTGGTCTGCACCCGCAACACATAAAACTTTGTATGCATTTGTTTAATTCCACCATGCTCGATATGTGAAACCCAGATAAGTAGCACTTCTACTCATCTTGTTATATTGCATCTTTAATTGAGATAGCTTTCTTACTACAGTCGACATGCTAGTCTTTTGCAGTACTAGTTAAGGTTAAATGAGTCCACTTTTCTGGGTTTTAAGAATTTACATATTTTTTACAGCAACCTGGGGTTTTCATTTACTTATTCTATAGATTCCTTCATTGTAGCATGAAATATCAAGCTTCAACTTGAGTTTTTCTATTTTTTGCTTTGTTTTCTGTCACTCTCTTTATTGCTGCACACTGTGTTGGATGAATGGCGACAAAACATGGATACCCACATGTCCATTGTTGCATATCTGAAAGTAAAATTGAAACATATGGAAGCTTATCATTCTGTTGTTTGAGAAATTATCTTTTGTCAGCTGTAGACTCCATTTAATGTTTCCTTCTGTTGGCTCTATTCAATTCTTTCTTTGAATTCTGACAATAATCTATTTTGGACCACTACCATACTATCATAAAACATAACACCTTCACACTGTGGACATTGATGAAGCCATGAGCCTTCTTTTATTGGACTAAACATATTACATGTTCAATCTGTAACTTAATGTAACCCTTTGTTTGAACCTTTATTATTACTGTCTGAACATTTTAAGAATATCTAGTTTCTCTTAGTGCAAAAATATGTTGTATGTTTAACTTTATATAAATCATCATTCATGGGGTTTGAGCACGGGCTCATGACTCCCATGGGAAACATTCATGACATGAAACTCATCCCAAACATGTACATCCCCTGCTTTGCATCTACTCAACCCCATCCCCTACATACACTAAATTTTACATTTTATTCAAACATGAATAATAACAGAATGTTAGTTGATGGATACACACTATATTAATAACAACATGTTTTAGATTATGGCCTCACATGTTACTAATATTTTAAATACACCAGAATATCAATGTTTTCCCTACACTCTACATAGAACATTACTTCATATTCACATCAGGCATATGGATACTGTACTTGACCTCCTTTTCTAAAGAAATGAAATAAGATGGCACCATTTACCCTTCAGTTGATTTAGAGCCATAACATGAATACACCCTATTTTTCTCCATTATCATGAACATATCCATAAATAGATATCAATGTCTAATATGCATATTCCTTTTAATTTTTTTGCAGAAATAGATATCACTGTATTGATTTCTTATCTCATTAAACAATATTGACATGATGTACTCATCTAATGCAAACAATTTATGCATATATTTTTCTCTCATCTTGACACAATGTAGCCATTTTTTGTAAATGCACACTCTATGACAACATATAAATACATTGTTACTCCAATTCTTGCACATTATTTTTCATTTGTAGCTCATATGAAGATTATCAATTCTGTTATATATCTTCATTTTTTGAAAACCATACTATTATGTAAACATAAACAAAAACACTTCAGAACATGAGACTGATGATGACATGATTGATTGTTAAGCATGCATTTTCAATAATTGACTCCCATTCACATGTCTTTTCTACATTTGCATACTTACTGTAACAACATTACTTAAAATTCATCCTGCATGATGATAGTAAACATTTTCTCCTCCATTTTTGCATATCTCTTCTCAGGACCCTTTATTGACCATGTGTCTCCTGCAGCATCATTGTATCATCCTTCATGCATTGTATCCTCCTCTTTTGTATCTGCATGAATTGTAACCTCTTTTAATGTACACAAATTTCTTGTATGTAATGCCTTATGTGAATTTCGAGCACAGACTCGTGACACTCACTGTATTTCTTTTGTTATCTGCATTTAGTTACTTGTTCACCTATTGCACACACATCACAAATCAACCTATTAGGTCAGCAAATAAAATGAGCCAATTAATGTTTGTGTGTGAGTGTCATATGAGATGACACTCAATCATGAATGTTGGTTAGTTGGTTTGTTTGTGTTTGTTAAACTAACATGCTGATGTCATTCTAAAAAAAAGGTTTCTCAGATAGAAACTCTAAGTCCCTTTGATTTAGATATTTGGCTTTGAAAATAAGAATAATATACATCAGAATGACCATTAATAGAAAAAAATTTCATGTTTAAAAACAAGTCCCTTTAATACTATCTTTCACTTAGTGTGGATGCACATTTCCTTATTACATTGAATTTATTAGATAGATATGCAACATTGAAAGAATTGATTGTAGCTGTATGATGTTTGTGTTTCATGCATTTCTTAGATCCAGGTGGATCTAACACCATTTTCTCTCTCATGACGCAGGTGAAAAACCCTAAAGACTTAGTGAAGATGAAGACCTGAACCTGGAGACCTAAGACCTGATAGACAACTAGATGACAACAAACATACAATAAGGCAATGCATGGGACCCCTACTCCATACTTCTATCATGATTTCTATTTTGCAAATGTACTCTTTGATTGACATGAAATATGAAATATGAAAGGACACTTGTATACTACATTCGGTTTGAATGCACAATGTAATGATCAGTTTTAAATTTGAAAATTTGAAATGTGATCAATACTTAGAGTACAATAATGAAATGTTAATCAACAATACTTGAAAGATAGTGTTAATTGGACCCTTAAAATGAAATCTTATCCTATTTGTG
>MU228217.1:1410998-1421162 GCA_018584345.1 Thuja plicata
ATATATATATATATTTATATATATATATATCTGTGTGTGTGTGTGTGTGTGTGTGTGTGCGCGTGTGTGCGCAAATGTCTAGAGATCAACATAAAACATACATATCAATGTAAGTATCTAGATATCAACATAAGAATGTAAATGGACCTATAAATATCAATGTATCAAGGTACAAAATACATATATATCAATGTAAATGTTTGTATCTATCAATGTACAATATATATATATATATATGTATATATATATATATATATGTATATATATATATATATATATATGTATATATATATATATATGTATATATATATATATACATATATATATATAATGTTTAAATCTAGATCAATGACCGCCATCACCACTGTATGCAGGCCTATGTCGATCCTCATCCCATTGGACCTGAGTTTGTATATAAATGTAATAATTAAAAAAAAAAATTAATTTTTATCCAAACCAATCTTTTTTAAAAATGTATATTTAAACTTGAAACAAATAAACTATTTAAAAACAATTTAAATTAAATTTTACCTCCATATCCTAATGAATCACATCAACAGGCTCCTCTAAATCTTCATATTTGAACCAGGTACAAGACACTACGATGGGCGCTATATATATAATACAAAATTACTGGATTCTTCTTGAATCTTGAAATTAAATGGTTTCAAGTGTACTTGGTCTAATGCACGTCCAATGTCAGATAACTCAGAAGAATATAAGGATATTATATCATGATCAATGGCCTCATCCATAAGAAAATCTGAGAATCCAGTATGAAATTGAGGTCATAGTTGTCGGATGTAGGTGAATCTGTGTATGCTATTGAGGTAGTGTAAGATCATCCATAGTCTGTCGTACAGTTGTAGGATATATCTGGACATCCTCCTGTTTGGAGGTACAGGCCTTTGAATCTCCTCATCCCCAACTGCAGCATGTTGAGGATCTCACTGGGTCTCCTAAAACAAATGTAGGAATATCACACGAAGGAACCCCATGTGTCTTAGAAATGTGGTGGTAAGCTGCTAGGAGATCACTAACTAAAATGGAGCTCATGTCAGGTAGATGATCCTATGGTAGTTGTGCTATCTCATATGGAGTGGGAAGATCAAATCAAATGTAAGGATTGCAAAATTGACTAGAAGGATCAACGCTTGTTCTCGTCTAAGATTTGAACCTTTACCTACCCACACGATCAGATAACAACTCATCAACCTAAGTCAAGCTTGTGAAAATTCTAGAAAACATTTCTACGCATGCATCCTCAATTGCAACATGTCTAGCTCCAGTGTAGATCTCCAAACCTTTCGGAAGCACCAAAAGGTTTTGACCCACCAATGCCCTCTTACTAAGGGACTATGGTGCATTAGGTCATCTACACTTATCCTGATATCTCCCTTGATCCTGACCAACATATGGAGGTAAATCTGTGTAATCAACATCATAACCTAAATGGAACTCTGCAAACAATTGTTTTCATAAATATAAGTGAAACTCATCCTTTTGTGGCCACATATGATGGCCTCCCAACCATCTCAAATATATAAAAGGAGCTACAAAGTCATATATACATTTTGTGACCCTATATGCTTTAACCACCCTCTTCTTAATGTAATGGGTCCCAAACATGTTCTTAACATGAGTAATAGAAACATCTCAATCAACTATCATCCAACCCACAATGCATGTCACAGTGCTAGAGAGGTTATGGTAAAAAAAAAAAAAATGTATCATCATATGGATTGTATGATTCAGCCTTCTGAATCATACTCATCAACTCGGTGTGAATGGAAATAAATTTCTCCCTATTAGGGAGAATAGCACTATTTTGCAATGTCCTCTCTAGCGCAGCTAGAGTGGCATGCATCCTCAAGATAGTCTCATGTCTATGACTATCTCGACTGTGTTGGGTATCATGGCAGCCTAACGATGCTCATGATTCATTCCTATCATGAATGCTACGATCTGAACAAGTAGAAGCCATGACAAAAATGTAATATCTAGAGATAAAAATTGGTCACTCTGTGCAGGAGCACCTAGGCTATCCCTAAAGTCTTAGGAAAATTTTGGATTTTAACTGACTCTAGCTAAGTTAGTTAATTTTCTTTTGGACCTAGGAAGGTATTGCAAGTGTGTAATTAGAAGGATTAGTAGTTAGTACTTAATCCTATCTATTTGTATTGCTTTCTAGTAGTTAGTCCTTCGTATAGACCTAAAGTGGGAAATGTGGTCTAAAAGTGTTCTAGACTTATGAAAGGTTTAAAAAGTTCCTAAAAAGACCTAAATAATATTAATTCATTGGTTGATGAAAGTTAGAGGTAATAAAAGCTAGTTTGCATCATTAATGCAAAAGATGCTAAAATTTTGTCATGAGAACATTTGCAATTTTGCAAATGTTGCATGCAACATTGACAACTTTTTATTCCCTTTGAATTAGGGAAGGGAAATGAATGCTAGTGTCCTAAAAATATGGAGGAGGAATATTTAGATACCTGGAGGCTCATTTCCTGAGGTAAGGTGTGATATAGCAAGATTTTTAAAGTGAATAGAAGCACTTTGTTCTAGTTTTTTGCAACAGTCGATTGTTTCAAGTGTAGAAGTGTTTGGATGGATTGAATAACTTGTTCCAATGTTGGATCCATGTTAGATAAGTAGTTGTAATACTTTTTCATTCAGTGAAATTTTTTTTTTGTGTTGATTAGTTAGGCTTGGTAAATTATTTGGGAATTAGTGTAGTTGTTGTAGGAGACATAGTGGTTTTTAATTTCATGGCTCCCCCATATAATCCAACCATGGAAATCTTCAAGGTGTGGATGAATATGGGATGGGAGCCTCTTTATAGTGTAAATAATCAAGTAGGAGGTCTGTAGAACTAGTTTACTAATTTTAAGGTCATGCCCTAGGCGAGCAATGACTTTCTGGTTAGGAGTATGACAAAGAGAAGTTTGAATGCATATGCAAGGGAGTTTTTGGGAGATACAAACCAAGAGTGGTTTCAGAAGCTATAATTTCCTATAGATCCCTAACAGAGAGATAAGGTCTTTAACAATCCATTTAGATAGATTTCTAGGTAGAAATCAATGGACTGCATTTTAGGAACCTAATTAGCCCCATTTGCCCTATAATATAGGATCCCACTGTACGGATGACCTGGGAGTTTAAGACCTTGAAAATATTTTAGGCCTTGGAGAAGGGTATCAAGATCCTAAGTTTATTTTTGGGCTTATTTGAAATTTTTGGGAAAGAATCTAGAAAAACCCTCTGGATAGGGCTAATTGTGCAATTAGGCCTAATAGGACCAAATAGAGAGGCAGTCTTGAACTCAACTGATTAGAGTTTGAAGACCCATTCCAATGGAGTTGGAAGGATTCCAAAGGAATTTTTTCATGGTGGAAAGAACCCTTGCAGCATTGGTGGTGTTGATTTGAAGTATTTGTGCTTAGAATCCTTCAAGTTGGAGCGAAGAATTGAGACACAATTATTGGTAGTTTTCCTTCAAGGTTAAGCACAAGGAGACTAACTCTTGGAGTTGATTTAGGATAGTCTTAGGCTTGGAGAATTGAGACTATTGGGGTCCTTGAAATGATATTAGGATCCTAAGAAGGCTAGGACAAGAGGAGTCCTTAATAGAGCTTGTCCAAGCACACTTGGGAGTACTTCTATCAGATTGGTATCAGAGCCTATTTGATTAGGCTTGTGGTGAATGTTTCAACCAGAAGAATGAGTAGGAGAGTCTACAATGGTGACAAATGAAGATTTGGAAAAGAAGGTAGATGAGAAAGAAGTGGAGAATAGGATGCTCATAGATAGATTGGCTCAATTAGAGCAAAAGGTAGATGAAGTGGATGTGAAAGCAGAAGAAGTAAAGGATAAGGTCGAAGGGAAAGGAAAAGATATTTCCATAGATGATGAAGTACCTGAAGGTGACCCTATCCTGAATGAGGAACCATTATTTAAAGCATTAAAATCTATGATTGGTAAAGCACTAGAATGAGTTACTATCTTTAGTGTAAAGATAGAACCAAAGGTAGTCCTATATTGGATAGAAGGACTAGAAAATCACTTTGGGTGTGATGGTATCACTGAGGCTCAAAAGGTGAAAGTTCCTAAAGATAGAATTAGAGGGTCTGCACTCACATGGTGGAAGTTTATCCAAGATGAGAGAGAGAAGGAAGGAAAGAATCCCATTTCCACATGGAGAGCTATAGTTGAAAAAATCAAAGATGCTTATATCCCAAAGGATTATGAAATCCAAATGCATAAAAGAAGACAAATTTTAAGATAGAAGGACCTAGATGTAAACTCCTATACTAAAGAATTTCAAAGGCTTTGCATGAGGTCTAGAGTTGAAGAAGATGAGAAAGTAAAGGTAGCTAGATACCTTAATGGTCTCAAGTGGACCATCCAAGATGAAATGAGTCTCTTGACTCTAGATAGCATTAAGAAGTGCCACCAAATTGCTATCAAGGTTGAAGAGAAGTTGAGGAAGAAACAAGATTCTAGCACCACCAGACGAAGAGGTAAGGGAAGAGATAATACATGATAGAGAGGTGGATATGGTGGAAGAAGTTCTGAACTAAAAATTCAAGGGGAGAACAAGATTATTGAATAACAAGAGGGAAGCTCCAACAAGAGTAATTCAAATAGAGGAAGAAACTCTCACAATAGAGGAAGAGGCAGTAGTCAAGGTATTGGTAACTGCTTTGCCAACAAGAAATGTTACCACTATAACCTGATGGGACACCTGCATATAGGTGTCCAGAGAAAGGCATTACTTCCCAAGGAAGTGATAAAAGGGTAAATTATGTTCAAGAGGACACTAGTGGTGAAGGTAAACACCGTAAAGTACCCTTAGAGTCACAAGAAAGTGAAAACTTAATGATGAGAAGAACTCTAGTTAAAGTAGTAGTGAAAGAAGAACCTAGTCAAATGAGATCAATGTTTAGAGTGAAATGCAATATGATGGGAAAATTTTGTAGATTCGTCATAGACTCGGGGTCTACTGACAACATAGTGTCAGAGGAGGCAGTCAAAAATTTGAAAATGAAAAGAATACCCCACACCAATCCTTACAAAGTTACTTGGTTGAACAAAGGACAACATGTCCTTCTCAACAAACAAGCTTGGGTGGAGTTTTCAATTGGGAGGTATAAGGAAAAAGTGTAATGTGATTTAATGCCAATGGATGCATGTCACTTACTCCTAGGTACACCTTGGCAATTTGACAGACATGCCATGCATGATGGAGCAAAGAATTCATATTCTTTCAAGAAGGACAATGTGACATTCAAAATATAGTCACTATTGGAGGATGCAGAAATGAAATCATCTAGCCCCAATGTCCTTATTTTTAGTGAGAAAGAGTTCTTATAAGCCTTAGAATAAGGCGAGGGATTTGGTTTTGCACTTGTATTAAAGAAAAAAGAAGAAAGTGTAGATAAGACAGTACAGAGGATAGACTTGCCAATGGAAGTGCAAGAGATGTTTCAGGAGTATGAAGGCATTGTCAATGATGGAAAACCATAGACCCTACCCCCTAAGAGGAATATAAGCCACCAAATAGAATTCATTATAGGAGCTACCCTTCCCAATAAGGCATCTTATAAAATGACTCCTCAACAAAATTAGGAAATAGCTAGACAAGTCCAAGAACTCATAAGCCAAGGTCTTAATAGGAAAAGTATTATTCCTTGTGTCATACCCACTGTCTTAGCCCCCTAAAAGGGAGGAACTTGGATGCTATCTACAAAATCCATAGAAATAAATAGAATAACCATTAGGTATAAGTTCCCTATCCCTAGGATAGAAGACCTAATAGACTTTCTAGCTGAAGCCAAATTTTTCACAAGGATTTACTTGAAGAGTAGATACCATCAAATCAAAGTGAATGAGGGAGATGAATGGAAAATAGCCTTCAAGACCACAAAAGGACTGTATGAGTGGCTTGTAATTCCATTTGGGTTATCCAATGACCCATCCACATTCACGTGACTCAAATGAAGTTCTTAAGGACTACATAGGCAAATTTGCGGTAGTATAATTAGATGATATAATCATCTATATTTAGACAAGAGAAGAACACCTCAGACATCTACAAATAGTTTTCAAGAAGCTGCATGAAGAGAAGTTGATGATCAACTTGGGGAAATGTAAATTCATGAAACAAGAGCTAGTGTACATTGGGTTTGTATTATCTCAAGGTAATCTAAAGATGGATCCAAGAAAGGTACACGTGGAATCCATTATCAACTAGCCTACTCCAAGGATAGAAACTAAGGTAAGAAGTTTTCATGGATTAGCATAGTATTATTGGAATTTTATAAATCAATTTAGTGTAATTTGTGCTCCTATGCTTGATACTATCAAAGGTGGGATGAAAACTAATTTTTTATGGAATGAGAAAGCTAACCATGGATTTGAGGTATTTAAGAAGAATATTTCTACTCAACCAATCTTGATTTTTCCAAGCTTTGAGAAGATATTCACAGTGGAATGTGATGCTAGCAATGTAGCTAATGGTTTTATCTTGAGACAAGAGGGAAGACCAGTGGCTTTCCACTATGAAAAACTAAGTGCAGCCAAGAAGAAGTACTTTTATTATGACTTAGAGATGTATTCTCTAGTCCAAGATTTTAGGAAGTAGAGGCACTACTTTATTCCAAAGGATTTTGTATTCTTTTCAGACAACCAAGCACCGAGTTTCTTGAATTCACAAGATAAGCTTCGTCACAAGCATATGAAGTGGGTAGAATACTTGTAAGCATACACCTTCAACATTAAGCACAAGAAGTGATTGCAGAATAAGGTAGCAGATGCCTTTAGTAGAAGAGCCCTCGGAGTACAAGAGATACATTTGCATAGCATGGCTATTGAGAGCTTCAAAGATCTATATGTAAAAGATGGAGATTTCAAAACATCTATAGTGCATGTCAAGAATACAAGAGTCATTTTCATAGTGAATTCTCTGAATATACTTTGTAGAGTGATATTTTGTTTAAAGGAAGTTAATTGTGTGTTTGTAGAGGATCGATAAGAGAAAATTTGATTCAAGAGAAGCACAATGGTACACTTAGTGGACATTTTGGTGTCAACAAGATCCAAGAATTAGTTTGGAGATTCTATTTTTGACCCAAAATGAATTTGGACATTAGGAATTATGTGGAGAGTTGTGTTATTTGTTAGAAGGAAAAAGGTTCATCTTCCAATGCAGGTCTTTATCAGCTTCTCACCATACCAACCCGACCATGGGAATGTTTGAGCATGGATTTTGTTGTAGGTTTGCCAAAGAGAAAAGAGGGAATGGATAGAATTTATGTTATTGTGGATAGATTCAGTAAGATGGCACACTTTTTACCTTATAAGACAATCCAAGATGATAGTCAGATAGCTCACCTATTCTTCAAGGAGGTAGTTAGAATACATGGATTACAATTGAGCATAGTATCGGATAGAGATACCGAATTCATGAGTCTTTTTTGGAAGAATCTATGGCAAAATCTAGGGACAAATTTATCTTTTGAATCTTCCTACCATCCTTATATTGATAGAAAAAATGAGGTAGTAATTAGGAGTCTTGGTAACCTCCTAAGATGTTTAACTAAGGAGTATAGTCAAGTTTGGGACCAAATCATTGGGTAGGAAGAGTATGCTTATAATGATACTGTGAATAGGACTATTGGTAAGATTCCTTTTTGAAATATTTAATGGCATACACCCTAGAGGAATATTTGAGATCAGAGATCTAAATGATACAACCAAGGGTAGTGGCTATGCAGAAGATTTTGCACATTCTATGCAAGAAGTGCATGAGATAGTCAGAAAGACATTCAATGAGAATATAGAGAAGATTAAGAGTAAAGTGGATGAGAGAAAGAGGGATTTCCAATTCCAAGTTGGGTATTTGGTGATGGTCCATCTCAACAAGGCTAGGTTGCAAAAATAAGTACCAAATAATCTTCAGATCTAAATAATTAGTCCATAAACCATACTAGCCAAATATGGCACAAATGCATACAAGATGGAACTTCTAGAGGATATTGGTCTATCTCCAGTGTTTAATGTAGAAGACTTTGTGTTGTACAAAGGGCCAATAATAGGTCCAGATCATATTTTGAATGAGGTGATACTAGAGGTGGGGGAACTCAATTTAACATCTGCGCCAATCAAGAAGGCAGAACACATACTAGATTCCAGAGTCTACAAACAGACTAGAAAGAAAGACTACAAAGAAAATTTGGTGAAGTGGAAAGGAAAAAATGATGCAGATGAAACTTGGTTCAAGGAGACTGAGTTCAAAAAGTTTGGCATTGATCCTGACTTACTCAATCTAAGGGTGGATTGAAGTCTTTTCATTTGGGGAGGATGGTGCAGGAGCACCTAGGCTATCCCTAAAGTCTTAGGACAATTTTGGCTTGTAAATGACTCTAGAAAAGTTAGTGAAATTTCTTTTGGACCTTAGAATGTCTTGCAAGTGTGTGATTAGAAGGATTAGTAATTAGTACTCAATCCTATCTAATTTTATTGCTTTCTAGTAGTTAGTCTTTAGCATAGGCCTAAAGTGGGAAATGTGGTCTAAAAGTGTTCTAGATTTAGGAAAAGTGTAAAAAGTGCCTAAAAAGGCCTAAATTATATTAATTCATCAGTTGATGAAAGTTAGAGGTGACAAAAGTTAGTTTGCACCATTAATGCAAAAGATGCTAAAATGTTGTCATGACAACATTGGCAATTTTGCAAATGTTGCATGAAACATCAAAATAATTTAAATCCGTTTGAATTAGGGAAGGTAAATGAGTTATAGTGGCCTAAAATCATGGAGGAGGCATCTTTAGATACCTTTAGACTCATTTCCTGAGGTAAGGTGTGATGTAGCGAGATTTTGAAAGTGAATAGAAGAATTGTGTTCTAGTTTTCTGAGTGGATGGATGGATTGAATAATGTTTTTCCAGTGTTGGATCTATGTTGTAGAATTAGTTTTAAGACATTTTCATTCAGTGAAATTTTTTTTTTGAGTTGATTAGTTAGGCTTGGTAAAATATTTAGGAATTAGTGTAGTTGTTGTTGGAGACAGTGATTTTTAGTTTCATGGCTCCCCCATGGAATCTAACCATGGAAATATTCAAGGTGTGGATGAATATGGGAGGGGAGCCTCTCTATAGAGTAAATAATCATGTAGGAGGTATAGAGAATTAGTTTACTAAAATTTAAGGTCATGCCCTAGGCGAGTACTGATTGTCCAGTTAGGAGTATGACAAAGAGAAGTTTGAATGCATATGCAAGGGAGTGTTTGGGAGATACAAAAAAAGAGTGGTTTAAAAATATATAAGGTCTTATAGATCCATAACAGAGAGATAAGGTCTTTTAAAATCTAGTTAGATAGATTTCTAGGTAGAAATCAATGGACTGCATTTTAGGAACCCAATTAGCTCTATTTTCCCTATAATATAGGATCCCACTGTACGAATGACCTAGGAGTTTAATATCTTGAAAATATTTTAGGTCTTATAGAAGGGTATCAGGATCCTAAGTTTATTTTGGGGTTGTTTGCTATTTTTGGGAAAGAATCCAGAAAAAACCCTTCGGATAGGGCTAATTATGCAATTAGGCATAATAGGACCAAATAGAGAGTCAGTCTTGAACTCGACTGATTGGAGTTTGAAGACACATTCCAATGGATTTGTAAGGATTCCAAAGGAATTATTTCATGGTGGAAAAAACCCTTGCAAGAAGTGTGGAGTTGATGTGAAGGATTATTTCTTAAAATCCTTCAAGTTGGAGTGAAGAATTGAGACACAATTATTGGTAGTTGTCCTTCAAGGTTAAGCACAAGGAGACTACCTCTTGGATTTGAGTTAAGATAGTCTTAGGCTTGGAAAATTGAAATGATTGGGGTCCTTGAAATTGTATTGGGGTCCTAAGAAGGCTACGTCAAGAGAATTCCCTAGTAGAGCTTGTGCAAGCACACCTAGGAGCACTTCTATCATCCCTGCAAGTGGGCACATACATTTGTGTACATTCAGTAGGATATCTATCTATCTATCTATCTATCTATCTATCTATCTATCTATCTATCTATCTATCTATATATATATATATGTATATACATATATATATATATATATATATACATATATATATAGATACATATATATATATATACATATATAT
>MU228217.1:1433116-1443275 GCA_018584345.1 Thuja plicata
GAGCTTTGCTGAATGCTCGGTATAGGCTGTGGGCTGAGTGATGAGCTCGGTAAGCATTCAAAACCGAATAAGTGTTTTCACTAAGTGCATTCACTGATGCCAAATGTATCATTATTCCAACAAATCTATCAAAAACATGAAAAGTATAATGTAATATTGGACACATAGAATAAAGACAAATAATACAAAGTTGTAGATAGTAATATTTTGATAAAAGAATTTATATATTTATTTATATATTTACATATGTAATCATTGCTAACAAGGCTTGAATAGGGGAAATACCAATTTTGTTATGCTAGATTCTCTTAGTCTATTGCTTCTCCTCTACAACATAGTATGGAGTAATGCAATGAAATTAAGTTGAATAGATCACATATATATTTCTAAATCAAATTTTTATATTTTTTGTTTTTAATTTTGAAAAATCTCAATGAATGTATTTCAATTGAATTCAGCCATAAATGGATGCATTGACTAGTTTGAGTATTTGTTGTTCAGTCCTACCAATTTATTAGCTTCAACGACGGCCTTACATCTAGCTACTTTCCACTGTACGTGGAAGTAGGTGGAAAGGAGCACTACTTGTCCACTTCAATTTGATCAATGAGATACAATGTATTGTAGTTGGTTTCTTAGGCAGCATGACTTCATATAAGACAAATTACCACTAGATTTGATTTGGCCTTTTGATAGCATGAAATTTATTGTCTATTAATGACAAGATTTATCCTATATTTTGTGTAAATGTTTAAAAAATATACTTTCTTGTGTCATATGCATGATTATTTATTACCATTTTATATTTATATTTCAGTGTGTGCTTCAATGTTGGGCTTATTTGTATGCTACCATTGATGCAATATGGATTCTGAGAATTGTCATCTTAACATGCTTTGACTTGTAGGATACATACTTGATGGAACTTTATTTTGACAAATACATTTATATAATAAAACATTTTTTTATGTTTAATGTTTTGAATAAGTTAATTGGGAAAGGGAACAAACCCATAACATCTATCGCTTCTCAAACTTGAACAACAACTATAGTTGAAAATCGATCCTCGATTTAGCCTTAGCCTCCACAAGAGCTTCAAGTCTATTGATATTTTTCTTGGCTATATGAAGGTATTCTATGAGAGATTTGATGATGGCATTGTAATGATTATACATGATACACAATTTATCAACTTTGTCCATAATGTGCAGACACCCAAAATAAAACAAAAACCATTGCACCAGAGACAACCCAGCCAAGGAGATAAAAATTCAAAAAAAGGGTTTTGAAAGGAATCCCAAAACATTATGCTTGAAGGACCATCTGTCATAGAGACATTCTCAAATAAGGACGAAGATAATAGAAGTACCTAAGAAACAACTACTATTTGAAGGCGTCTAGAAACCTTGTAAGGAAAATAACCAACTAACAAAACTAACTGAACCAAACCAAAAGTAATCTTTCTTGAATCTTCAAGATGGAATTTATTGTATCTTTTTCTTAGTGCGGCTCTTTCTATTTTTTAGTCTCTTCACTACTTTTAGAGACTTGCTATCCATATTCAATATAGTGCTTTATTTGGTAGTGGAAACTAAGTTTTGGTCATCTATGAGCATCCTTCAACATGGTTACCTATATGGCACTAATTCTCATTTGATCTATATTGTTTCTAAAGGAATTTATGTCTACTATGTCTTCATTAATATCTTTACTAGGTTATTTTGGTACAAAAATTGAACATACAATATTTCTAGGGCAATCTTGTTTTTTATTTGACATGCCATTTTATCTTGAGGTGCTCCTCCTTCGAGGTATTTATTTCTTCATATATTTTTCATACGTGAGTAAGCATTGATCACTTCTCTTTTCCCAAGTGGTAACATATGTTTATTGGAATTTTGATTAGTTTAGTTTATCTGTATGCCCATTTATTTACATTCATTTATCGCTATAGGTATAGTTGGTTGTGTTAGGAAAGAAATAGTGTGGAAACATTTTACGAATGCCAAATTAATAGGGAAACAAGCAACTATATCTCAGAGATGTGCAAGACAATAAAATATTGAATTACCCGACACAAAACACACAGAAAACACCAATTTTAACGTGGAAAAACCCTTTCAGAAAAAAATAATCCACCACCAAACAAACCCTCAAGAAAATTTGTTTTCTAGTAAAAGGATTTACATAAAATGCACTCCAAATTGTTACACAGACTCAAATTTCCTTACAATCAACTTGACATAGCACCATGCTACCACTTTAATGAATCCTGCAATGGTTTATATACACCACAATTCATTATGAAATCAAGAACATTAACCATCACTTTAAAGAATAGTCAACTAACTTAGTCTTGTCCATCCATCTATAATGACATCCACCATAGCGATTATGGCATCCACCATATGAATTACCAGCATCTCATCAGTGGTTGGACATTCTTCAGTTTCTCAGGTAACTTTATTGCCTCGGGAGCCTTCACTCCCTCAGGTGACTTTACTACCTCAGGAAACTTGAATTCACTCCCTAAGATGGTCCCTCCCTCATTTAATGACTCCATTTGGTACACTCCCTTTAGCATCGGGTCACATCTCCACCTGAGTACTACCATTTTGTCACACCGGATGACATTGTCACACCTCCAACCAACGGTCAATGGTCATTCCTCCAACTGATAGTCTAACGGTCACCAAACTATACCATACACCTCTGTACACTACAAGGGCATGTCCCTACACCACAAGTCTCACTACTGTTAGGTACCATCATAGTCTACACCTCACCATACATTGAGAAACCATTTCCCAGTATGTCGTATTTGAGTGCTATTATGGCCTCACCCATACGTGGACTCACCTGTACAGTGACCACTATACGATGAACCTCACCTGTATGGGAAGTATGTACAAGACATATCCAAACAATCTCCCACTTGATGAGGTACTTAGTAACACATTTAGAGACTCCAATAAATCATGGACTCTAATTCCCATCAATGTTGATATACGAACCGAACACAAAACCATCAGGAACTAGAATTTATTGTGTGCACAATTGAGATACTTGCAAAATAGTATCATCTCATTCACGGATGTTCCCATATTCTAATATGCCATTTCCACTAGAAACACATACAAGATATCCACTGAGAAAACCATACAATCTATCTCCCAGAGAACCATAACTCCATCTCCCAAAGCACAAAACTCTCAATCCAAAGGCTAATCAAATATATCAACATTTGTCACAATTGTAGTTGAAATAGCACCTACATTAAGTGCTAGCACATCCAAATATACATACCTCTAAGGTATACCAACATGAATTCTAAAACATTAACATATACAATCTATTACAAGTGTAGTCTCAAGCCTCAAGTGTAATACCTTCCACATATACACTCAGATCCTCCCACTACACATGTAATATCATGTCAGTTTGATATGAATCCATTCAACAACATCACATAGAAGTGAAACAACAAACTTGTAGTACATGGAACATTTGCAATACTGAGTAGCTATAAACCAAGAGCTGACAGACACAAATTTCATAGAAATTCTCCATAGACCCCTGCATCATGTCCTACACACACCTCTAAATGCTAATTGAGTCAAGTACATAAAATATGAATGCATTTTTAGTTGGAAATATTACTCATTCCAACACATACATCTCTAGCCACAAGAGAACTTTAGCAGCATCAATGTTTCCATGTATCCATTAGCACCTGTAACTGATCAACCCATGCCAAACTCCAAATTCAAGAACCACATCATGAAGTACCAAGCAATTGATCATTGTACTCAAACTACAAAAAAAACCCAAGATCAATGTCAAAATTCCACTTGCATAATAAGGAATCTATCATGACATCATGACCTAACACATCTCTTCCAAAGAGATAACATGTTTAACATGAACATATCATACAGTTGTATAATGTCAATACTCCAAAACTAGTATCAAGAGTAACACCACGACAAAAAACAACAGACACAATAACCCAAAAATATAATCAACACCTATATCAAGAACTTCTCAGGCCCTTAAGATGTCACAATCCACCAACCAACGGTGAACTCATGTCACTGCCACTAACTCCCAGTGCACTATGGTACCAAGTCGCATATGGCATCGCAACAATTATTTTTTGGTAGGAGATCAATTTAGCCAATCATCATCTGATGACCGACTAGCCAAATAAGTACTACAGGCATCTTCATCAGTTTGAGAAGATTCAGATTTCAAAGAGTCATTCCTTCTTCTTCTTCTCCTTCCCCTTCTCCTTCTTCTTCTTCTTCTTCTTCTTCTTCTTCTTCTTCTTCTTCTTCTTCTTCTTCTTCTTCTTCTTGCAGTCCTTCCAAACTTGACCAATCTTTCCACAGTTCCAACACTTCACTTTGTACTTATTTCTAGAGGACTTATACCTAGTCTTCTTTTCCTCTCATTTGTCTCCATCCTTTGATCTACCTCAAATAGAGAAAGCCTCTTTGGCCACTTTAGAAGTCTTTCTCCACATCTCCTCTGACAAGAGAGTAGCAACTACCTCGTCCATTTTTGATAGCGTAGTAGTACTTCCAATAGCCATCACCAAGTGGTCCCCCTGAATCAGGCTAGGAACACAACAAGAGCATACACTGTTCTTCCTCACCAATGGTTATACCAACAGATGTCAACTATGTGATAACCATATTGATGATCTGCAACAACTATTCCTTCATCCATCTTCAAGGAGTATAATTTATTTCTTGGGAAGATTTTATTTAACAAGGACCTACCTTGATAAATGTCTCCTAACTTCTTCCACAAGGAATGTGGGGTTTTCTCTTCATGGACATTCAATAGAACAGAATCTGCCAAACTCAATCTTATGAGTCCTTTGGATTTTTGGTGTGCTATATCCCAAACTTCCTGCTTCATGCATGTAAGCTTGGCAGCAGACACAACAACCCAAAGATCTTGATCAACCACCATATCTTCAAATTTAAGTTTCCAGAACTCAAAATTTATGCCATTGAAATTTTCAATGTCTATTGTTCCTGACATACCATCCATCTAAATATACAAACAAAAAACTTTAAAAACTCCTACTAAAACAAATTGGCACAAAAAAACAAAACCCTACCCGACAAGGATAACACAACTAGCTAGGCTGTAATAGCACTTGTTAGGAAAGAAATGGTCTGGAACACTTTCTGAATGCTAAATTAATAGGGAAACAAGCAACTATATCTCATAGATATGCAAGACAATAAAATATGGAATTACCAGACACAAAACACACAAAGAAAACACCAGATTTAATGTGGGAAAACCCTTTCCAGAAAATAACCCACCACCCAACAAATCCTCGAGGAACTTTGTATTACAGTAAAAAGATTTACATACAATGCACTCCAAATTGTTACATAGGCTTAGATTGATTTACAATTAGCCTGACATAGCACCACGCTATTGCTCTAACAAATCCTGCAGTTGTTTATATACACTACAATTTGTTATGAAATCTGGTACATTAACCATCACTTTATAGAATGGTCAACTAAATCAGTCTTGTCCATCCATCTATCATGGCATCCACTGTACGAATTGACAGCATCTCACTGGTGGCTGGAATTCTTCACTTCCTCGGGTGACTTCATTGCCTTGAAAACCTTCACTCCCTCGGGTGACTTCAATGCCTCAGGAAACTTGACTTCACTCCCTTAGATGGTCACTCCCTTGGGAAATGACTCCCTTCGGGACACTCCCTTTGACATTGGGTCACATATCCACCTAAATACTACCATGTTGTCACACTGGACGATGTCGTCAAACCTCTAGCTGACAGTCTTTCCTCCAGCCGATAGTCTGACAGTCAATGAACTATACCGCACACCTTCGTACACTATGAGGGAATGTCCCTACACCCCAAGTCCCACTACTCCTGGGTCCCATCATAGACTACACCTTACCGTATGGTGAGAAACTGTTTCCCCACACATCGTATGTGAGTTTTATTAGTGCCTCAAACATAAGGGGACTCACCTATATGGTGACCACTGTATGGTGAACCTCACCCATACGGGGAGTACATACGAGGCATATCCAAACATGTTGTCTCTAACATTTTATAACATCTTTCAAAATATAATTTCCATTTCTTTGGGTGACTCCTCTAAATGTTCTCTCTCTAGTTGTTATCATGGAATACGGAGTGGCGGTACCAAAGTGGTATGGGGCAAGAAGAGATTTCTTTGAATATGACACTCTTAAATTAGCATGGCTTTCTAATTTTACTTCCTTGAAATAGAAGAAGTAATAGTATTGATTTTTTCAACCCAAAAAATTATTAAATTATATTAAATTCTAATACTCTCTTTACTGAAGTTACACATAGAAGGTTGGTTTTAAGTTATGGCCTCTAAATTTGATAAAGCTTTATCTTTTTATAGAATAAACTTTGCCTTTCACACTTTTGGATGTTGTTTTGAGTTTTCCGATATAGAATCAAACGACAATCTTGTAAAATTTATTTGTGCTATTAGGTATGAATTTTTTTGTTATCCACCTCTCCTACTATGGCTAGTGATACACTCACCTCCAAGATCAGTTTAGGTTTATGGTGGATGGATTTTGACCTAATTGAAGAGTTAGAAGAGTAGATTTTATTTCTGAAGTAATTTTGTATTTTTCCCTTCCTTTCTGTTTGCTTTCTCCCTCCATTGGCAATCTTTATTTTTCTTCTTGTTGACAGCCTACATTTTGGTTTCTAATTTAGTCTTTCAAGAAAATCTTATTTTTATAAGAATTCTGCAAACTATTTAAATTTTTTTAATGGTGGATGTTCAAAAGATAGGATTTGGGTCTCTATTCTTCTTCGGTTTCTAGATAGTGAGTACAAGGACAGATCATTTTAGACAAGTCTATTTATTATCTTTAACATTATATTATTTTTCTTGTTTTAATAAAGTTTATTTAATAGCTCTATCACTTTATTTTAAAAAATATACTAAATAATATTATTTGTAAGTTTTTTATAAAAGCAACAGCAAGAGGATGTGACCTGAGGTACAATAGGAAGCTAATTAAGATAGAATTAATAGCATATTAATTCAACCTAGAAAGTAGCAAGAAGCAAAATAAATTAATCATCTACCTCTATCAAAAACCAAAATGATAAAGCTACACCAGTATAAGCATAAAGTATCAGAACCCCTCATACAAATAGGTCTTATTATGACTCTTCATATTCAAAGATTCTAGATTGTAATATTGTTGGAAGACTTTATATTCGCTGCCTCTGCTCATTTGTATCTTGATCTTTTACATTAATATAATACTCTGTAGTCTGGATGTAGCCACATTTGTGGTGAACCGAGATAAATCTCTTTGTTGATTATTTGTCTCTTCTAATTTGTATTTGTTGTTTATTCTTTCACATTCGAATCCTTTCAATTGGTATCAAAGAATAGGTTGTGTAGAATGGAAATCGGCATTGAATTTTTGGAAAGATGGAGGATACGAAAGTGGAGTAATTCATATGCAAGAACTTTAGCGTGTGGAAAGTGCAGATGTGTTCCTTGCTGATCAAGCAAGATTTATCAATCACACTGGAAGGAAAAAACTAAGAAACCAGCTGTGATGTTTGGGACAAACTTAGAGCATGTATGAGACTGCATCAGCTGCAAATGAAATATTCATTATGAAGAGACTCTACAAGTTAAAAATGAAGGAAGGGGCTGCGATGCCAAATCATATAAATAATTTAAATACTTTATTATGTCAAGCAACCTCAGTTGGCATGACACAAGATGACAAAGCCAAAGCCATCATCTTGTTGTGTTTCTTACCCGACAGTTGGGATCCCGTAGTTACAGTTGTTAGCACTTCAAACTCCATGAAGAAGAAGCTGGTCTACGATGAAGTGGTTGCCACTTTACTTAGTGAAGATATGAGAAAAAGTATGAAAGACACTCCATCCGGTGATGCTCTTACCATGGTTAGCACTGAGAATAGAGAAAGAAGTCCGCATAGAGGCATAAATAATTACAATTGGCAGCCACAATCAGCTAGAAGATCACATTCTAGAGGAAGAGAAGGCGGTTGTTGGTTTTGTGGCAAATCTGGCCATGTCAAGAAAGATTGTAGAAAATACAAGAAGGCACAACAAAAGGGACTATTGGCCTTCACTTCTCAACAAAATCCCACCTAAAGGACAAGCAATGCTGCAACTGATCACCCAATACCCTGCTGAAATAAAATTCAGATTATGCATTATGCTTTGGAGGAAATAAAATTCAGCTGCAAGTTTACACTAATTTTGATCTTGCCGGATACATGGATAAACGAAGGTCTACCACTGGATATACCTTCATGTTTGCTGGAGCTGCTATCAGTTGGGCTTCAAGGTTGCAGCATTCCATTGCTCTTTCTTCAGTAGAGGCTGAATACTTGACTCTTTTCGAAGGGGCAAGGGAAATGATTTGGCTACAACGATTACTTGGTAACTTGAAAGTTCATCAAAATGAGTATAATCTATTTTTTGACAGCCACATCGCTATCTTCATGGCTTATAATCATTCATCACAGCGTCGCTCTAAACACATTGATGCACTTGCTCACTTTGTCCGTCATGTAGTTAAAGAAGGAAAGCTTAAAGTTGTCAAAATTGATACCAAGTTCAATCCGACAGATATATTCACAAAGGTTGTCGCCAAACAGAAGTTCGAAAGTGCAAGGACTTCTCTTGGGTTTGTGAAGGAAAGATAAATCAGCATTTCAGCAGGGTATTGGGTGATCAGTTCCAGCATTGGTTGTCCTTCAGGTGGGGGTTTGTTGAGAAGTGAAGGCCAACAATCCCTTTTGACTTTTCCCTCTTATTATGACTCTTCATATTCGAAGACTCTTGATTGTAATATTGTTGGAAGACTTTATATTTGCTGCCTCTGCTCATTTGTATCTTGATCTTTTACATTAGTATAATAGTCTGCAGTCTTGATGTAGCCACATTTCTGGTGAACCTGTGTTGATTATTTGTCTCTTCTAATTTGTATTTGCTGTTTATTCTTTCGCATTCGAATCCTTTCAATTACCACCCGGGTCCATCAGCAGATTCATTTGCCATCCTATAAGCGCTTGGAAAGCAAAAGATCAGCCCACTCCTCATTTAGAAACTTGAAGAATTCACAGTTTATTTATAAGTTAGTTACAAATATTTTATAATTATTTTAAATTATTCTATTATGCCTGAAAAGTTACGATTAATTTTTATGTTGAAAAGGATGGAGATATATACGATATCTACGTGGGAAAGGCTTCTCTAGATGCCTCTAGAAGAGTAAAATATCAAAAACAAATCATGGAGCTAGTTAGGCGTTGTAATCCATTTCATAGAAAGTGTAACTGTCATTTTGCTAGGTTCCTTTTTGGACAAGTTAAGATTTATTCATCGAGATCTCGGACATTCCAGAATCTGTTTCATAGTTCTTTTTAAATGAAATTAGATTCAAGTCATCAACATACTAAACATTTGCAAATGCCATAGAAATTCTTGCCAATCCTTTATATTTTTGTTGCATTCTGAAACTGAAATTAGATTTATGTTTTCAATTATCGAGGGTTTAGTTTTATATGTTTTTTTTGTTAATTCAGCCACAAAACAATAAATTCAGTACATGACAAATAGACTCTAGACCATTACAGTCTAAAGTCACAAAACTCCTGCACTCCTGCACTACCACAAAATTCAATAAAAACTCAAATCTGATAGTCATAATTATTAGAGCAGTTTATCAACTTCAAAATAATGCAGCTACGAGAATTTACGTTCTGATATCACCATATAAACGAAGGAGTCCAGATTAACCTAGGGGAGCATTAAGTTTTTCAAAATGATAAAAGGTAAGCTAATAACTGTCTTAAAAGTAAAATAAACAAAATTGTAAAAGATCCTATTATAGCGTTAAAACGGATCCCTTATATGTTAAATTTACTGGTTTTCGCTTTTAATTTAATGATTTAAATACATATCAACAGAAATGAAATTAAGGACTCTAAATTATTATAGTTTTTTAATTTAATCTTGATATGGGATCTGAATTCAGCTTTCTTTATCATTCTAACATCTCTTTTCTGTTCATAAAAGGATTTTATAAAAGTGTAATTGATATGT
>MU228217.1:1474456-1510857 GCA_018584345.1 Thuja plicata
CAGTAATCAAAAATTCTTATATCTGATTGGCCGCCGGCTTGATCTCCTCTGTCACGTCATCCACTTGGCGCCGCTTTTATAGATCCTGTTTATCTGGCGACCTCGCGACCTCATAAAGTCTCTTTGTTGTGAGTATTTTCTCTTAGCCATGGTCTGATCTTCAGATTAGGCGACCACGTAATTCCTTTACCTCAGGTAACCCAAGTATTTCCAGCGATCAGGCGACTATGTGAAAATCTAAGTCGCGCAGTGTTAACCTTAACTCAGTTTTCATCTCCAGACTACGCGAAAAACTGTTGCACTTAACATTTCATAGCAATCGCCAAGTCACTGGATGTTCATTTCTCTTTTCAAGACATCATGACAACACTTAGTCGCTGAGTCGAGTAATAAGCTTAACATAATCCTTTACTGAAAAGGTACCATTTCTCTGTTTACGGCGACCTCGCGACATACCTTAATCGCTTAGTCGGAAGGACTTTTTCCCTGGGGCACTTTTATCACTAGACTATGCGACCACCGTCAGATCTTTTCATCTTTTCATCGTACAGCTGTCTTTTAATCGCTTCACATTTCCTTATGCCCTTAAAATATCAAGAGACTTCGCGACTGAGGGCAAAATGACTTCAGTCTCCTTATCGCTTGATCCCTTTTTTTTATCTGGCAACCTCCCGACAACCACTAGGTCTGTGACAGATGTCATCCATTCTTTGGTTCTCTTTATACATTCTGGAAAGCTGAGTCACCGTCCTGATCTGGTGACATCCCGACTGAGTAAAATCACTTAACATGAAACCGTTAGTCGCTGGGTCGGGACTGTTTATCAATTAACCGCCAATTATCACGAGACCATGCGACTGAAGAAAAGCCTTAACTGTTTGAATGTCTTGATCTAGCAACCATGCGACATGAAGTGAATCGCAAAGTCAGAAGATATTTCTTTGACCTGTTGACTCTTCTCGCGATCACCCGACTGAGGTGGGTCCCGTCTCTTTTAAAGCTTCATATCATGAGAATCAAGCGACAACCCGACTAAAGAGAGATCGCCAAGTCTCGAGACACTGATGGAATATTCGATTTCTTAACGAGACTACGCGACACAAGGTAAAAGCAAAGTCGGGAGATGTTTTGGCATATTCATTTCTGGTAAAGCGATCATGCGACCTGACTTAAAAGCACATGCCTTAAGTGACTTAAAAAGGTAACAAAGAAATATAAGACATGGCTGAGGGTTTAAACATGCATCGTTTAATACTAGGCTTTAGGGTTTTTTTAGGGTTTTGACAATTTTAGCAAGGAATAAGCATGAAAACCTGAAAATTTTCAGAGGGAAAGGCAAGGAACCAGGCATTTTAGCAAAAACATGAAATACAACCAACAGATTCATTATGCTAAACTATGTTTTAGTGAGCCTCAGTTAGGGGAATCACCCCTAACTTTCCTCTAAGATACAAAAATGCATCCTTAGGTAATGGTTTGTGAATATATCTGTATTTTTTTCTTTAGTATTCACATATTCCAATCTATCTTGTTTATCTTGAACTAATTCCCTCAAGAAATGATACTTTATTGGAATATATTTATTCTTAGTAGGAATCACAAGGTTCTTTGAAATGTTAATAGCACTGGTGTTTTCATAGTAGATAATAATTGGTTCTCTAATTTATAACTTCATACCTGACAACAACTGTTTGAACCATATGATTTTTGAGCAATTCACTGTTGCAGAAACATATTCTTTTTCTACTATAGACTGAGAAATGCAGTTCTACTTCTTTCTTGTCCAGGAGACCAGCCTCTTTCCAAGAAATAATGCTGCACCACTTGTGCCCTTTCTGTCAACGATACTTCCTACCCAATCAACATCAGTATAGGCCTTCAAATCAAATTTTCCTCCTTTCTTATACCATAATCCATAATCTTCAGTACCCTTAAGATATATCAGAATCCTTTTGATAGCCATTAAGTGATTCTCTCTAGGATTAGCTGAAAACCTTGCAACAATACGGACTGCTAATGCAATATCAGGTCTAGCATGAACAACATATTGAGGTTTACCAATCATGGATCTCTAGGTAGTATGATTTACCTCCTTTGACTCACCATCCTTAGATAGCTTATGTCTAGTAGGCATAGGAGTCCCAACTAGCCTGGAATCCTCCATCCCAAATTTCTTCAATATCTCTTTGATGTATTTAGACTGATTAATAAATATACCATCCTTCATCTGATAAAATTTTAAACCAACAAAGAATTTGATTTCACCAAACATAGACATATCAAATTCCTTACTCATTGCTACAGAGAATGCTTTACATAAATTATCATATCCAGTGAATAGTATATCATAAACAAATATCTCTAAAAATTTTATCTTATTCTGAGGTCCTTATTTAATGTACAAGTTACTATTGTCATTAGTTCTCTGAAAACCAATACATACTAGGTAACCATGCAGTCTTTCATACTAGGCCCTTGGAGCTTTCTACATTCCATACAAGGCTTTGTGCAATTTGCAAACCATATTCCTTTTGTTAGGATCTACAAAACCTTCAGGTTGCATATAGACTTCTTCTTCTAGGATTCCATTCAAGAATGCAAATTTTACATCCATTTCATATAACTCGTATCCTTTATGTGTAGCATATCCTAGAAGAGTTCTAACTCCTTCAAGTCCTACAACAAGACAAAAATTTTCTCCATAATCAATACCCTGTTCTTGAGCACATCCTTTACATACTAATCTTTCTTTTTTCTGGAAAATTCACCTTTCTCATTCATTTGGTTTCTAAAAACCCACTTAGTACCAATCACATTCTTGTCTTTTCGTCTAGGTACAAGAGTCCAGGTTTTCTTCTTTTCTATCTTCTCAATCTCTTCATTCATTGCTTCAATCCAAATTTCATCATTCAATGCATCTTAAGTTGTTTTGGGTTCAATAAAACATGTACCTTTAATTTTATTCCTTATCATTATACCATCTGTTTGATCTCTAACTATTTTCTCAAGTGCATCTTACCTTATGACATATTTTACAAGTACAAGATCCTTACTTATTGATTCTGGGCTTGCTCCACTTGGTTCACCATTCTCAAATATTCTGTTATGCTCTTCTAACTAATGCTTAGGTTCCACTTTTGGAGACTTGGGTGCTATTGTCTATGACTTAGGTGCCTTTCTCTATGACTCGGTTTCTTCAGTCTGAGACTTGGTTCCCTCTTTTTGTGGCTAGGTTTCTTCAGTTAAAAGAATTGGTTGCACAGGTTGAACCAAGTTTTGTGTAGATGAATTTAGTGGTTGACACTGTTGTTATCTAATCACAATTTCTTATGTCTTAGGTATAGTATCACTCTCATAATATACCAATTTTATGTAGTCCTCAGGTTCTTTGCTGCTCTATTCTTCACATCTTTCTACAAACTCATGAATCTTCACATGCACACTTTCAATGAGCTCATGAGTAGCAAGATTCAAACATGTATATGCTTTTCTTTTACAGGAGTAGCCTAGGAATATAACTTCATCAATTTTTACATCAAATTTTCCATTTCTTGCTTCCTTCAAGATTTAACATTTACTTCCAAATATTTTGAAATAGCGAACATTAGGTTTATATCCATACCATAATTCAAAAGGTGTCTTCTCAGTACCTTTCTTTAGTTGAACTTAGTTCAAGGTGTCAATTTCACTATTGATGGCTTCCTTCTAGTATTTGGTAGCAACATTCTCTTCAATCATCAGGGTTCTTCCACAATCCAGAATGGGTCTTTTCCTTCTTTCTTCTATACCATTCTGTTGTGGTGTACCTAGGGAAGATACTTGTCTCTTGATTCCTCTATCATTGTAAAATTCATTGAACTCACCAGAAATGAATTCTCATCCTCTGTTAGATCTTAAGCATTTCAATTTCCTTCTTGTTTCCTTTTCAACTCTGGCAAGGTACCATTTGAACTTCTAAAAAGCTTGTAATTTTTCTTTGAGAAACATAGCAGTCATCATCCTAGAATGGTCATCAACAAAGAGAATGAAATAATTATCACCTATGTAATTTATTGTTCCAATTGTTCAACACAAATCAGTATGTAGTAACTCCAAGACTTTTTATGTATTGTAATTCTTGCTCTCGAAACTTGTCTTTCCCATCTTCCCAATTTGACATTGTTTGCATGTTGCCAATTCGGGTTTCTTCAAAACAGGAAGACCTCTTACTATTTTTTCTTTCTGATGTTGACTGGGTTATCAAAGTTAACATGACACAACCTTTTATGGTGTAACTAGCTTTCTTCTACTTGTGCAATAAAACATGAGCTTTCATTGAGATCAAGATAAAATAGATTACCTTTTGTTTGCCTGCTAGCTCCAACTAGGTTTCCTTTACCATCTAGGAGCTTGGTCTTGCCATTCATGAGTTCTACCTTGAAACTAATGTTGTTGAGTTGTGCAAAACTTAGTTGATTACACCTTATTCCTTCAACCAAATAAGAATTATCACATTTGTTTCCTTCTGTTAGAGTAGTACAACCTTTACCTTTCACATAGTAGGGATCATCATTAAAAAAACTGACACTCCCACCATCATAATTCTCAAGATGTTCAAATTTAGTTTTATCACTAGTTATGTGATGAGAACAACCACTATTAATTATCCATGTGTCATTTTTGCTAATATGAGAAAACAATGCAGTATTTTCATCATCTTCATTATCTGACTCATCCTTAATACCAATGTAAACCATTTCATCTTCATCTCAATCACTATCAGAATCTTTTGCAATATAACAAGATTTCTTACCTTTGTCCTTGTAGCTTTTGTAACTTGTGAAATGTTTCTTACCTTTGTACTTGTTGAACTTTCTCTTATCTTTGTCTTCTTTGTTTGGATATTTAGCGGCAATGTAACCATCCTCATTACATGAAAAAAAAATCAATGGTGTTATTCCTTTGTATTTACCTTTTCCTTTGGCAGCTCTCTTTGCAAGTAGTGCTTCAATGATTTCTAGATATTCATCATAAGATTTATCATCACTATCACTGTCAATCTGTTTACCTTTCGTCTTTCCAAGATTTAATTTAGCTTTGAATGCAAATTCAAGATTGTTAGGATTAGGAGAATAATTGTCAAATTTGTCCAATTCAAAATATGTAAACCTTCCAACCAATCCATCTAGAGTTATGTCATTACTTCATCTCATCTCTTGAATATATGAAACTCTAATTGCATAGATAGGAAGTAAAGTTCTTAATACCTTATTGACCACTATTTTGTCTTCATTTGTTCTACCGGGAGCTCTGATTGCATTGACACTTTTATTGATTATTTCACTATACTTTGTAATATCTTCTTCTTCTTTCATTTTCATCAGATCAAACTGACCTCTAAGACTTTCTACTTTGGCTCTCTTTACATTGACATCTCCTCCATGAATATCATGCAATTTATTCCACATATCAAAGGTAGTAGGGTGGTCCTTGACTTCATCAAATTCTGAGTAACTGAGTGAAGAAACTATATCAATCATCATTATGTTATGATGCTTCATGTCCACCATCTGATCCGTAGTCAAAGGTCTCAGTGATTCCACATACCTATGGTCCAATAATTGCAAACTAGTATCTCCAATAGTAGAGATATTTAGCCTCATCAACGCTTCCCATGGAGCAAATTTTCTCTTAGTAAGTTTGGGGATATCCCTCCTGTAAGACATCTCTGATCTTTAGCCTAGGCCTTGAAACCTTCCTCGTAAGCACATTAAATATTTCCTATAAGCACCAAATGATCTGATACCAATTGTTAGAAATGAGTTGAGTAACTGAGAGGGGGGGGGATGAATTAGTTACCACAAAAAAAAATTCCAAGTCCCTTAGATGTCTTAAACATATTTATCACTGTTGCTCAGTTAACATAGATATTCTACTATCACTCGGTTAACATAAAAAATCTTAAGATATTAACTCTGATTATCCTTTAATGACTGATTGTAGAAACATAAACCATAAAGAAAATAAAATGTACACAGATAATACCAAAATTTAACATGGAAACCCAATATGAGAAAAACCACCAATTGCTACTAGTCATTGTTTTTCACTCTTCTGAAGTGAGCCCTATTAAGAGCCAACCCTATTAAAGGTTACAATAACAAACTGTTAGGTGTGACCTTGTTAGAGTATTTAATCACACTGTGAGGAGAGGCCTTGTTAGAGGTCTTCAAACACTTCAATATAGAAATGTCACATTGTGAGAGGATTTACATAAGACTTTTAAGTCTACTCTATTAAGAGATTTAGATCACTGCTACAATTTTTAGAGAGTTATAATGAATTGAATTGTTTTGATAAGCAATTGTCTTTGCTGATTTAGACCTATGCTCTAGCTTTGATTACTTGATCCTTATTGATTAGATATTCTATTGTAGCTCTATATGTTCTATCCTTAATCAAAATCCCATCTGATTTCACCTCAACACTTCATATCAAAAACATATATCTTCCACACTTATTCAATCCAAACTTGACCTTATACAAATATGATAAGCCTTGTCAAGTCGGCCTTATTAACCCTCCAAATAATCAATAAAACATAAGTTTTTCAGCTGAATATAACCAATTGACCATAACATATAAACTGTTGTTAGTCAGGTGACACTAAAAGCATAACTAAGTCAATACTAAAATCCTTCAATGCCCAACCAAACTGTAATTCCCGAGTGAACTCGGTTAGAACTCAAATCCTTCAATGCCCAACCAAACAGTAATGCCCAAGTGAACTCAGTTAGAGCTGAAATCCTTCAATGCCCAACCAAAACTCTACCAAAATTAAAAGATATAGGTGTTATAACAAGAGCTTGACTAAGATAGTTGAGAGTGCTAATGTGAAGGTGGATGCAAGACTTTTGAATCTATCTAGGTGTTGTGAAATTGTTTCTGATGATCAAAATGACAATGGTAGTCAAATACTAATGAAACAAGTTCAAACCTAAGCACCTAGTACCACAATGAATACAAATGCTAATGCCCACACAATAGGATAAAAGGAAGAAAAATATCATGTAATAAAGTAGAAGACACCAAGATATGTGAGATTGAATAACATAGAAAATCAACTTATTGGTGAAAGGAAAAAGGGTTTTCAAACTGGGAGAAAGATTACTCAAGATTAGGTGTGCTTAATATCACAGGTTGAACCAATTAACAATGATTAGACTAAAGTCATTAAGAAATATATTGTGACTGAAAATGACCATGTGGAGAAGACTATGATCAAAGTAGGATAAATTGAGGCATGACTTGAATGGAATAACAATGGTGTTAGACTTGTGAGAGGACAATGTTCTAAATCTACACAAGACAAGCCCATTTTTTTTTTTTTTAAAGAAGAGGTAAAAGACTAAGAAGAGGAAAAATAATAATAGAAAGTACACGACTAAGAATACTTTGGCTAGATTACTTAAACCTTTTTAATTCAGCGGTAAGTGTGTTGGAAAGTGACAATGCAAGCAATTGTTATTTTGTCATTGTTGTCAAACCTTAACTGGTGAGACTATTGTTATCTGTTTGAGTACCATATCTATTATTGATGAAGAATATTTAACAAGAAGAACAAGTGAATGGTTGAGTTAAGGCAAATAAAAGGGTACTTGATGAGTTGGCACTCTGGCAAAGTAATTAGTTCTTAATCTTTTAAAGATAGTTTTTCTGGCTATTTTTGTCAAGCAAGTTTGGCTTATGTCGAGCAATGTTGTTTGTGCCGAGTGAAGTTGTTTGTGATGAGAAATTTTGTTCAACACCGAGCACCAGTGAAATTGCCAAGTGGAAACAGTGATGTTGGCTGACTTACAATAATTGGATTAATGATGAGATTTGAGATCTCTGGCAGACTTAGTTAATTAAAGATTGATCCACATCATTTAATGTATGGGTAACCATAATTAATGCATGGTTTCAAGATTTAATTAGAGACTACTTTGGAGAAGTTAATGTAATGCAATGATGGAATGATCCATTAGATCTGACCTAACCTAAGATCTACGATCTTGATTAAGAAGAAAATATTTATCTAACCTAGACAGAGAGGTATATGATAACCTCAAGGGGTTATACATTTGTGTGTAAGAGTGTGAATGTATTGACTGTTGTACATGTGTGTATGCAAGAAGATTGCATAGTTGATTTATTGATTGGCATGATCTAGCAGAGAAGGTTGAATACAAAAGCAGAGAGTTGCATGTGTGATTGCTTGATGGATTTCCAAGAAGATCAGAAAATTGAAATGACAATGCAGGCCATCCAGTAAGTTGACATCAGAGCTTTAATTGGATCTAAATTTGCAAAGTAATTTGTATGTATCAGATCACAACTGCTGATTACATTCTAACTATTGTATCAGTTAAAATCCTTTAACAAGGTTGACCTAACAGTCATTTGTATAAATCCTCTAACAAGGTGACATTCAGGTGGAATGTTCTAATTCCTTTAACTATGTCACACCTAAAAAAAATTTATTGTAACCTTTAATAGGGTTGGATCCTCACAGAGCTCAGTTCAGAAGAGTGAAACTTGGTAGCATGTTACTGGTGGTTTTTCCCATTTTGGGTTTCCACGTTAAATACTTGTGTCAATTTGTGTGAATGATTATGGTTTGTTTTACTGTTATGTTTCAACAAGCTAATTTCATTAGACAGTAAACTGTATGATTAAAGTTGTTGACATATGATACTACTACCGAGTAGATCTGAAATAGAGAATGTTTTTATTTTCTACATCTAGACCTAATGATAACTGATTCACCCCTCCCCTCTCAGTTATTGTAAATTCATTCTAACAATTGGTATCAGAACTTTGGTTTCCTGAAAATAGTTTGAAGGTACTTGGAGAAAAAAGATAAAGATGTATAAAAAGGAGGTTCCTAAGATGAATAAAGATAACTTCCCTGCATGGCAGAGTTTGATGAAATTGCATCTAGTTGGTATTGGAGATGATGCTAAGTGACTTATTGAAAATGACTATGTATCACCTACTACTCCTCTCATAGCTAAACAAATAAGAGAAAAGCAAGAGCACAATCAAGCAATCTTGGAGATTTCCCCATCATTGAGCTATTCAGAGTTTGATGATATAAAGAGCTGCACAAATGCAAAGTAGATATGGGATAAACTTGCAACTATCTATGGTGGAGACACAAATGTGCTGAGAGCTAAATCACAAAGTCTAAGAGGTAAGTATGATGAGATGAAAATACAAGAAGGTGAAAATGTTAATCAGCATTATGGTAGAGTAAAAGAAGTTGTAAATGACATTATTGGAACTAATGGAACAATAGATGAGAACACTATTATGAGAAAGGTACTGAGAACTTTAGTTCTTTTATATGCTATTAGAGTTTCTTCAATTCAAGAATTGAGATGTACTCCTAACAATAATTTGAATCTAGAAAATCTGATAGGTAGACTCACTACATTTAAAATGTCAAATTATGATAACTACAATCCACAAGGTATTGATTCTATTTTTAGATCACAACTGGTTCTCAATAAATCTAAGAAAGGAAAGAAACATGTGAACAGTAATAGTGACACTACTGATGATGATCTTGAAGAACTTGAAGCACTTATGAAAAAAAGGTTATCCAGAGGAAAAGGAAAATACAGAGGTAAACTTCCTATTATTTGTTTTTAATGCAATAAAGTTGGTTATATAGCCGCTAGATTTCCTGATAAGAATGAAAAAGATGAAAGAAAAGATAACAACTACAAAGAATAAAAAGATAGAAAGGATGACTGAGACTTCAGGAAATATAAGGATTACAAAGAAAAAGGTAAGAAATCTTGTTATATTGCTGAAGAAACTTCTGACAATTATATTGACAATTCTAATGACAATGATATAGAAGTTGTTTATGTTGCAATGAAAGAAGATTTTGATGATGATGAGAAAATTGCATTAATCTCTTATAAGAGTAAAAGTGATCATTGGATCATTGACAGTGGTTATTCCCATCATATGACTGGTGACAAGGATAAGTTTGAAACCCTAAACCAATGCAAAGGAGGATATGTAAAATTTGGTAATGATGCACCATGTCTTATCAAAGGTATAGGGTTGATTAAATTGACTGACAAAATCAGATGTGATAATGTGTATTGGGTTGATGATCTTAAATACAATTTGCTAAGTGTTGCATAGTTGAACACTTTTGGTTATAGAGTTGAGTTCCATCACAGAAAAGCAAAGATCTATGATTCTACTGGAGAATTAGTTGGAAGTGGTGATCAGACTAAAGGTAACTTGTTCTATCTAGATTTATCTAAAGAAACATCTTTTTTTATATAGTATAATGATGTTTAGTTATGGCATACAAGGTTGTGTCATGTGAACTTTGATAACTTGGTAAGCATAAGTAAATTAAAAGAGGTTAGATGGCTACCTAAGTTAAAGAAACCTGAGAATTCTATTTGCAAACAATGTCAACTAGGAAAGATGACTAAGTCTAGTTTCAAGAGTAAAACACATATTTCAGAGGAAATTCAGGAATTAGTCCATACTGATCTCTGTGCTCCCATTGGAGAAATAAGCTACTATGGTGCTAGATACTTTATTCTATTTGTTGATGATTATTCAAGGATGATGATTGTAATGTTTCTCAAGGAAAAATTTGATGCATTCCAGTTATTTAAATGGTACTTAGCTAAAGTTGAAAAGGAAATAGACAAAAGTTTGAAATGCTTAAGATTTGACAGAGGTGGAGAGTTTATTTCTAATGAGTTCAATAGGTCTTACAATGACCGAGGCATAAAGAGATAGATGTCCACACCCAGGACTCCTCCACAAAATTGTATGGCTGAATGCAACAATAGATCTATCATGGACTGTGCAAGAACACTAATGATGGAGAAGAATGTTGCACAGAAATACTGGAAAGAATCTATAAGTACTACAGTCTATACCCTAAATAGTGTACAAGTCAAGAAAGGTATAAATGCTAATCCTTATGAACTTTGGTATGGTTATGCACCTAGTGTAAAGTACTTTAAAGTATTTGGAAGCAAATGTTTTATACTGAAAGACAAAAGAAATGGAAAAGTTGATGCTAAAGGTGAAGAAGGTATATTCCTTGGTTATTCAATGAAAAGAAAAGCATACAAATGTTTGAATTCTAATACTAACAAAGTTGTAGAAAGCACAAATGTTAGAATTGATGAGTTTGCAGAAAGGAATGAAGCTAAAAGTACACAAGAGCCTAAAAGCTATAGATCATTCGTATATCTCGATGAGGAAGATTCTAATACACTACCTGAGCCTACTACCGACCAACAATGTGCACCTGCAGAGTCAGAGAATGGAGTTTTCAAGCAATAGGAAGTGAATGCCGAGCTATCTGATGGAGATGCAGAGTCTTAGAATCAACCAGAACTGAATACAAACAATGAAGCTAAAGTAAGGACTGAGCCTACTCTAGCAAACTATGTGAGGAGACACAACAATTATGATCAAATCATTGGATCAAAGGATTCTGTAGTTATGACATGAATTAAGTTGAGAGATGGCACATTTCTGTTATGTGAATTTGAGACCAAAACAGTGAAAGATTCTTTAGAAAATGAAGATTGGATATAGGCAATGAATGAGGAAATTTAACAAACTGAGAAAAAAAGACTTGGACACTTGTACCTAGGCCGAAAGATAAAAATGTAATTGGTACAAAGTGGGTATTCAAGAATAAACTAAATGAACATGGAGATGTGACAAGAAAAAAAGCTAGACTGGTATGCAAGGGTTATGTACAGGAGGAAGGAATTGACTATGGTAAAACATTCACCCTAGTTACAAGATTGGAAGGAGTCAGAACCTTACTTGCATATGCAGCCTACAAAGGACTCAAAGTTTATTAGATGGATGTGAAATCTGCATTTCTCAATGGTATCTTGGAAGAAGAAGTGTATATTGAGAAAGTTGATGGTTTTTTTGACCCAAACAAAACAAATATGGTTTGCAAATTGCACAAAGTATTAGATGGACTGAAGCAAGTGCCAAGAGCATGGTATGAGAGATTGCACAATTATATGATCAAGATTGGATTTGCAAGAACCAATGAAAACAACAACCTATACTTAAAGACAAAGAAAAGAAAGGGTACATTATTAGCTGAAATTTTTGTAGATGACATCATATTTAGTGGACAAGATGTGTTATGCCAAAAATTTAGAACAGAAATACAAACTAAATTTGAGATGTCTATGTTTGGTGAAATTAAATTCTTTGTTGGCTTACAAATTTATCAAATGAAGAATGGTATCTATATCACTCAATCTAAATATATCAAGGAGATACTAAAAAATTTTGGAATGGAAGAGTCCAAACTAGTAAGTACACCCATGGCTACTAGACAGAAGCTGACAAAAGATGATAACACAAAACAAGTGAACTAAACACTCTACAGATCAATGATTGGAAAACTACAATATGTTGTACATAGTAGACCTGACATTGCCCTAGTTGTCAGAATTATTGCAAGGTTTTGTGCTAACCCCAATGAGACTCACATGATGGCAGTAAAAAGGATTCTAAGATATTTGAAAGGAACTGATGACTATGGTCTATACTACAAGAAGAATGACAAGTTTGAACTCAGAGTTTACACTGACTTTGATTGGGCTAGAAATATTGATGATAGGAAAAGCACTACTGGTGGAGCATTTCTTTTAGGAAAGAGATTGATCTCATGGACAAGAAAGAAATAGAACTGCACCTCACAATCTACATCTGAAGCCAAGTATGTGGTAGCAGCAGTCAACTGTTCTAGCATTGTGTGGTTGAAGATACTACTAAAAGGTATGAAGGAAGAAATCACTGAACTAGTTGTCATATATTGTGATAACACGAGTGCCATTAATATTTCTAAAAACCCTATTATGCACTCAAAGACAAATCACATAGCTATAAAGTATCATTACTTGAGGGAGCTAGTTCAGAATAAAGAAGTGAGACTGGATTATGTGAACACTAAAGAACAATTAGCAGACATATTCACAAAGGCACTACCCAAGGATGCTCATGAGTATCTGCGAAGTAAAATGGGGGTGATTCCCCTAACTGAGGCTAATTAAGTTTTGTATGGTATTGTTGCATAAAATATTACATTAAGAATACTTGACACATTGATGCATAGTAAGTCACACTTTAGGATGCTGGCTAAACTTGTGAAGTTGGACAAGGATAGAAAAGAAGATCAGTCATAATCAAGATGATATGATCAGCTTGATACTGAAGATCTACACGATAAACATATCGACGTCTTTGCCATTGTCTTCAAAGAGGAAAAGATTACCTAGAAGATTACCTAGAGGGAAAGATTGCATAAAGAAAGAAGTATAAAGAGGGAAAGATTACCTATATAGAGGCAGAAGTTACTATTTAAAACATTGAAGTGATTATCTACTCAGAGGGAGTCTACAAATGATTAGACACAAATGATTACAATGTGATTACTGACACAAAGGGAGAATTTTTTTACAGATGAGAATCAGAATGAAGCTAAAGACATTAATGAAGATTTGTTCATATCAAGGAACACAGGTGACTTTTTGGATTGTATGTTAACTATGCTTGTTAAATCATTGTTTTAATGTTTTGTGTTGCCATCAATGCCAAAGAGGGAGATTGTTGGAAAGTGACAATGCAAGCAATTGTTATTGTCATTATTGTCAAACCTTAACTGGTGAGACTATTGTTATCTATTTGAGTACTATATCTATAGTTGATGAAGAAGTTTTAACAAGAAGACCAAGTGAATGGTTGAGTTAAGGAAAATAAAAGGGTACTTGATCAGTTGGCACTCTGGCAAAGTAATTAGTTGTTTATCTTTCAAAGACATTTTTTCTGGCTGTTTTGTGCCAAGCAAGTTTGGCTTGTGCCAAGCAAAGTTGTTTGTGCCGAGTGAAGTTTTTTGTGATTAGAAATTTTATTCAGTGCCGAGCACCAGTGAAATTGCCAAGTGGAAACAGTGATGTTGGCTGACTTACAGTAATTGGATTAATGATGAGATTTGAGATCTCTAGCTGACCTAGTTAATTTTATTGGGATATGTAAAGTTAATTAAAGATTGATCCATGTCATTTAATGTATGGGTAACCATAATTAAAGCATGGTTTCAAGATTTAATTACAGACTACTTTGGAGAAGTAAATGTAATGCAATGATGGAATGATCCATTGGATCTAACCTAACCTAAGATCTATGATCTTGATTAAGCGGCAAAGATTTATCTAACCTAGACAAAGAGGTATATGATATCCTCGAGGGGTTATTCTTGTGTGTGTAATAGTGTGAATGTACTGACTATTGTACATGTGTGTATGCAAGAGGATTGCATAGTTGATTTACTAATTGGCATGATCTAGCAGAGAAGGCTAAATACAGAAGCAGAGAGTTGCATGTGTGATTGCTTGACAGATTTCCAAGCAGATTAGAAGATTGAAATGACAATGCAAGCCATCCAATAAGTTAACATCAGAGCTGTAATTGGATCTGAATTTGCAAAGTAAGTTGTATGTATCACATCACAACTGCTGATTACTTTCTAACCATTGTATGAGTTAAAATCCTTTAACAAGGTTGACCTAATAGTCATTTGTATAGATCCTCTAACAAGGTGACATTTAGGTGGAATTTTCTAAGTCCTCTAACAAGGTAACTCCTGACAGGGTGATTAAATCCTTTAACAAGGTTACACCTAACAGTGTGTTATTGTAACATTTAACAGGGTTGGCTCCTCTCAGAGCTCACTTCAGAAGAGTGAAACTCGGTAGCATGTTACTGGTGGTTTTTCCCATATTGGGTTTCCACATTAAATACTTGTGCCAACTTGTGTAAATTCTTATGGTTTGTTTTACTGTTATGTCTACCAGCTAATTACATTAGAGAGTAAACTGGATGATTAAAGTTGTTGACATATGCTAATGCTACCAAGTAGATCTAAAATACAAATTTTTTTTATTTGCTACATCTAGACCTGAGGATAACTGATTCACCCCTCCCCTCTCAGTTATTCTAAATTCATTCTAACAAAGTCATTTTCTTGTGGTAAGTTGGGTCATAAAGTTGTGGATTGCAGAAAGAAAAAAAAAAATTCTTGATGTGGAAGGCATAATCATGCCTCAAGGATATGTAGTGGTGTGAAAAGGATGAATGTTTTTTTAAGAAGGGAATGAGAAATATTTTCATGTGCTACAATCAAGGATGAAGACAGTAGAGAAAAAATTATTATACATTTTAGGAGCAACATATCTACATGGATGTCCAAACATTGCAAGAACAAGAAAGTGCATAAAAGTGATCTAGTGGAAAGAGATAAGAATATGTAGGAAAATGGTGAGGATAATATGTAGGAAAGATGGAAAACTAAGAGGGTAGCGGGGATGAATTAGTGTTCTAATAATTTTAATTTTATTGAACCAATTCACCAATATCTTAAAACTTAAACTAAAAAGAAAAATGCATGGACATAAGAACAAAACTATAACACATTATTTTTTTTATCATGGAAAACCTATTAAGGGACAACCATGGTGATGGTAAAGCCCACAAGACAATAGTCTGTAGGGGTGATGGCAAGAGGTTGTGTCCACTTTTTGGCCAAAAAGTGGAACTCTTTCCCTATTTTTCAAAATTCATTCCAATTGATTAAAATTTTTGAATCACTTAAAGATTGAATCTTAAGAAAATTAAATTGGTATGAAATCTAGTACTCAAAGCCTAGTTTACCAATATGTAATTTATATTAATACCCAGATAATAAAAATTAGATTTCACTAGGTGTTTCAAAAATAGTGATTTAAAAATCACCTTTTGTGACCTTCCATGCCTGTGTACAACTACCATAATTTCACCTAAATGAAAGTATTTTTTTGAATCCTTTTGGAATATCACTTTTAACACACTCAAGATTTATGAGCATATTTTTTTTGTAATTTTTTACTGAATATATTTTTTCTACTATTTTTTATTGGCTGTAATTTTTATTTTGAAAATCCCTTGTGTATGGCAATCATAAGTTGACCTAAACTCAACATTTTTTATTTTTTATTTTTTTTCAAATTTAAAATAATTATCTATAGTTTGATGTCGTATAATTTATTTTTTCAAAAAATATGAAAATAAATTAGTGTTATAAAAAATAAGGAAACTTGTTATTTCATGCTTATTGAGCTATTTTATTAGAAATTATCTCAAAATTAAAAAATTAGTCCAATTTAAAAATAAACTATATACTTATAGTATATGTAATCATATCTAAAATGGGTTTAATTTGGTGGAAAGATTCTTTAGAAAACATATCTTTGCAAAAGTGGGTTTCACGCGCAAAAATTTCCTCTAGAAGTGGACTCAACTTCTTGTACTTACCCATTGTAGAAATATTTTCTTTTACATATGTTGGGAATGCTCTTACATTCAGGCACACTCCCTAAAGCTCAGTGCTCAAACAATTAGGACTGAAACCCTTATACAAAGGCACACTATCGTATATGATAAAAATGATGATACAAATATGGTGAACTGACTATAATATCATAAAAATATGTCTTTTTATAGTTCTATATTATTATGACCAAAGATCTGAAACCCTAGAATCATCATTTTCTCTTAAAATCTGCTTTGCATTTATCAACTAACTTGGATCTTAAATCTATGCTCAAATAATTATTGTCACACCTCTATCATGCATCTAAATCCCCTTGAACATAAATAAAAAATTTCTCTAATATTATCCATTCATTTATACTTGTGCAATGCATAATTCACCTCAAAATATTAGAATAAAACATTATTGGGAATTGTAAACCAATTTATGTTTCATTGCAAAAAAGTAGAATCCAAATCTCAAATAAAATAAGGATAATAATTGATATACCTATTAACATGTTGAATCAATTGATTTTACCATGATTTGACCCTTAAAAACATTTTATATATTTGGGCAATAAGATTTTTCTTAACACGTCAATCCTTTATAACTATCTACCTTAAAACTGCCACTCAAAAGTTTACAACTTCTACATGCTGAAAGATATTGCTATTAAAATTTGGGATTAAAAATAATATAGGTCCTGATTATTCTTCTCTTATTTATGCACACTGAAATAATAAACTAGTATCCTTTTCCAATCCAAAAACTGTTTGTGTTGTACGAACATTATGCCCTGTTTCCTATACTTAACTAAAGTTAGATATGCCACTTGATACGATCTTCTAATGAATTTTTCTTGTGGAGATAAGATCTATACATCATGTTATTTTAATCAATGAAAAATTTCTACCTATTCGACCATATCTCTTTCCATCATTCCAACAACCTCCCCCTTTGGCATTGATTGCAACACTTAGTGAAAATTTGTGTAAGTGTTACACATCAAAAATATGTATGACATTTCACTTTGAAAAGGTTCTTTCAAAAAGTTATTCAAGCTTCTCCTTAGATATATCTACACATATTTTTATTTATACACTCCCCTTTTGACATCAATGGTAAAGGGTTGAGCCATTATTCCAATACATCAACCAAAAACTTGTTACAAAAACTTTAATAAAGATGACTCTTGCATATATGCAAACAAAAACTACTTAGTTACATCATTTCAATACTATTTTCACATATGATTTCAAATCCATATCCAATCCTTATCTTAGACTGTACAAAATGGATACATGTGCATGAAATATATAAGAAATTTTCTCTTCCTTTACCAAATTAGTTGGTTCGAAGGTTTGTATGGATTCTTTAGATTCCTTCAAATCATAGAAAAGTGTGTGGAGTTTGGTTACAATTAGATTTATCATCTCAATCATATTTTAATTTATCTTTAACTTTTATTTCTAGAGACTCATCTTTTTGTCAAGTAATGGTACAACTTAACTCTCTATGGAAGATATGGAAGCATGGAAGTGATCAAAATTGTGTGCAATATTCTCTATTTCTTGTACACCTTTCTTTAGTTTCTTCTCATAATTTTCCACAACCTTATTGACATAAATACATGATCTATATAAAAGGCTACCTTTAATATATTCTTTATTATCTTTGTATTTGTATTCAAGATCATTTTTTCATATGCAAATGTGTTCTTAAGGTTATCAAATATCCTTTCATCAAACTCTTATCTCAAGATATTAAAATTTAGAGCTTACCCCGTCAATTATTTTCTATAACTGAATTGAGGTACTATCTACTACACTCCTTTAATGTTATGAGATTAGCCTCTCAAAAAAATTGGATGATTCTTTTATTAACTTTCTTTCCTCTAAGTGACTTTTCAATATCTCTTATTTGGCTTACACCTTAGAAAATTGAGAGAAAACTTGATTTTTTGTTGTTGAGATAGTGTTGATAGATAAACTATTCCTCGGGGTACTTCAATGTCAATAGAAATGATATCCGACCCTATAAATAATGACCTTGTAGTGTCTCTATCATACATTAAATTTTTCCCCCTATCAACAATTTCAATCTTTCTTTATGCTCCTAGTCTTGTACTTTTTTTAGGAAATGGAAGCATAATATTTAAAGGATGTATTACCTCTATAGATTTAGTCTCTTGGTTTTCAACTTCATTTCTTACATCAATTTCTATTTCCTTTTCTTTCTCTCCCTCTTTCTCCTTCTCCTTTTCTACCTGTTTTCTTTTCTCCATCTCTTTCTCTTCTTGTGGAATCTCTTTTTCAGGTTCCTCTTCCTTCCCTTATTCACTCCCTTTACTCATCTCATCAATTTCCATTGCAATTTTCTTAGGTGTATCTTCTTGAGTGTTCATTACATCATATACTAACTCAAAAAATTGAATTTTAGGTACATCTATGTCACATTGCACTACAACTATCACTCATGCAAATTGTGCAACATTAAGCTTGAGAGGTTCCACTTATATACTCATTGTGCTATGTGGTGTGGCTTTCACACCTCCTATTCATTATTTTGAATCTATGCACTAGTAGTATTTTTTTTTTATTTTTTAAATTTTTTTATTCCTATGGAGATCCTTTTTCTCTTGACTTGCATGCGCATCAATGGTTTTACCTTTCTCTTTCCGCTGAATTGTAGGAGAACTCTTCTTGGAAAAACCAAGTTGTGGAGCTGAATAAATTGCTCCTTGTTCTTTTGTAACAGGTTCACAATTATTCTTTTCCAAGTATTCTATCATAATATTCTTGGTATCTTCAATGATTTCATTTGTCTTACCAAGCATGGTCCTTTACACTATTAGTTTTCTCCTCAATTTAAGTGAAGACTTCTCAAGAATTAACTTTATTTATTCTTTACCTATGAATGGATATAGGTCAATTAGAACCTTATCTCTTATTCTATTATCTTCACCAGCTACCCTATTTTTTCTTGCATCTATAATTCTAAAAAGACTTCAAGGGACCTCTAACTCAATCTCAATAATTGCTTATTTGAATATCATTAGATATCTAATCATCGCCTCTTCAATCTCTCTCTTTCCCTTATCATCAAAATTATCATAAAATTTAGTTACTAACTTCAATGTACCTTCAAATGATATACTCTTAATAACATCTACTACTAATATACCATGTTAATCTGATGAAAACTTAATTTCCTTACTTGGTATGGATCATCACTTGATGGTCTAGCTTGCATTGACTATGATGAAGTAGATTTCTTGTGCCTCTTGAATTTTGTCACTACCTCATCTGACTCAGTGACTTCATTATTAATATCCTCAATAATAATTGATGAACTATAACTGATTGAATGTTAGAAGATGTTAAGTTGATGATCACCGAGACACAAAATGTTAATGCAAAGAGATTAAATCAGTTAATGTATTGTATTGTCATTGATGTCAACTTGATACAATCTGTATGGTCATACTACTAAAGACTTAAAAAAACCAATGAATCAAAGGCTATGCTATGAGTAATGCATAAAAGTTAAGTATTCACAAAGTTATTGTATACACTGACAGAGTGCACACCAACTGACAAAGTAAATGAATGAGAGAAAGGTCACAGTGTTACCCGATGAGAAAAAGAACAACATTACCAACATGCAAAGTCATAGAGTTACCCGACGAGAAAAGCATAGTGTAACCCGACAGACAAAATTACATTGTTTCCCGACGGATGGAGATCCCGAAGACAACTGAAGTCTCACTAATAGAACAGTCAGTTGTCACTAATGACTAACTAAAGTATTGACCAAAAAAACAAAGAGTTCAGAAATGATAAAAGACTTAGTTGTCAAGAGCTAAATATTGACTTAACTGGTAGTTATAATTGTTTTAATCGACAAGATAAAGCCATAGTTAAGTAAATGATTTAAAGCTTCTTTGGCCAGTTGGCAAGAAGATCTCTATGAGATAAAACTAGAGTTTTTCTTTAAATCTAATTGGGGAGAATTGTGGATTACACCAAGATCAAGAAAACCAAGAAACAGTGAAATCATGTCTATATAAGAGATAAGATAATTCAATATGAATTAGGGGAGTGACAATAGAAATGATGCAAAAGAGATTTTGAAGGAGAAGAAAGTCTTCATTCAGAATTGGTCAATCAATCTGAGGAGAGAGATAAATTATAAAGACATCGACGAACAGTGATAACACATCACAAAGCAGAACATGGTGGAGAAAAGGTAGTGAATTGATTACATTGATCAGAAAGGTAATTTACTTAGAATAGATCTAAAAATCTACAATTCTAGTTGTATATGAGAACAAATCAATTTACTATTTCATTTTAACCATTGAAGTTGCTTGGCCAAATAGTCATCTCAGAAATGCATAGCATTGGACTGCTACTTTATGATTGGACACCCTAGATGGCTGTTAAGTAGATTATTCAGTCTCGTTTAATTATCGACCAGGGACGTAAACTTGGAATGGTATTTGAAAAGTATATACTTCAAACCTCTTTGATTCTCATTGCAAAACCTATGGAATCAAGATACATTATGCTTCAGGAATCTATACTATCTCAATTGAATGCAATTATCCTAAGAAAATAGTAATCACAAGTAGGGGTTACTTTGCTTTCCTATGCTGCAGGAACACTGCACCGGTTCTGTTACTAGTGGCTACAGGAACATAAGAGTTCTATTTACTTCTTAATGAGCAAAGAAATGACTTCTAATCTAATAAAATGATTCACTCACAAAGTGGGCCCCATTGGATGAGTGAATAGAAATGCAATCAAGATAAGAGACTGATATCAACTGACTCTCTTCTGTGGAACTACAGAAGTCCACTTATTTAAGGAGGAACTACACTACTACCTAAGTCTAGGATCAATCCATTAATGAGGATCACTAATGGATACATTGTTCTTATAAAAAAAACCTCGAACAAAAATAGTAGGTCTTTAAGTTCTTCACAGACTATAGCATGCAATGGTTCTAGATCTGCATATGGTGTCTACTCAGGAAGTAAACTAAATCATTCCTCCACAAGACTTCTATGACACGCCCATATTCAACCACTTTACTTAATTCCTTGATTTATGATGGTGCTTCTAAAGGTAATGGTTGTTTTTGACCCTTTCAATGCCATGCTAGAATTCTTGAATGTGCCATGACTTGGCTCCTACAAAATGGTTAGCATAGATAACTTATGACACATAAATATATTTTATCATTTAATACTAAGAAATAAGTGTGAGATTTCATACATAATTCTTGCACAACATTCAGCTACAGGAAGGAGACTACCCATAATCATAGCATAGGGAAAAGAACTATCTCTTCAACATGCAATCACTTATATCCTGCAACTTTTATCTATCAATTACAAGCAAAATACATTATGTTTTTACAATCCATTTTACCTACTTATGTCCTTACATATGAAATATTAAAAAAACATAAGTTTAAAGTTTCTTCTTTGATAACAAAATGCTGAAAAAGGAAAGTAAACACATGGAAAAGATGGCCTTTTGAGAGGCTCATCATTCCCCCCAACTGAACTATTACTGGTCCTCATCAATCATGAAATTATGGATCCTAGCCCTAAGCCTTAGGTCATTAGCAGTCTTCTCACCTAGTTTATCAACAACATAATTGAAGTATCCATGGCTATTCTAAAGACTGTCACACCTCTATCTTTCCCTAATCATATCATGCTCTTCTGCATTCTCATTTACTATCAACAAAGGCTGTAGGAAGATTGGAGGTTGAAACCTTAAGGAAATCCAATAATGTAGCTGTGTGCAGCCCAACATTATAAACCATGGGACACAGTGAGTAACAAGAGTTAAATTCTATGGATTTGGGGCTCCCTAATTTTTAAGTCATGAGGCATCCTTATCCCCCACTGCCTACAAGCTACAATCGCGGCCTCAACATCTTGTGAAGAATGTTGTTCCCAGGTGATATTTTGGTACAAACTCAATCCTACTGCTAATGGTGTGGATAAATCTGAGGGTGGCATGGGTCCTTGCTGAAGAACATTAATCCACTTAGATGAATTTTCAGGGATCTTTACATCCTCCACATTAGTGAAAGTAGCACCTTTCTCCTTGTCACAAGTTTTTATTGAGTCATCTACTTGCCACGATTCATCAATGGAAGCTTTTCCTTTCCAAATGACAAGGGTTTTTATTGAATCATTCACTTGGGATGATTCAGCTACCTTGGCTAATGTGTCCAATCCATCCTTGCTCAACTATTCAACACTTCTTCTACAATGTCCTCATTCACTGTAGGAAATTCACCATGAGTAAGATTCCCTAAACTGTCATCAAAATCTTGACCAGAATTATTTCAAAATCCCTATGTTTCTAAAGAATCCTTATCAGTGTCCACGAGGATGTATTCAACTTGTGGATCAGCTATAGCTTCATCATCCACAACGTGGGATAGGGTATCACTATCTGCTCTGTTTGAGGCCATTTCCTCTAAAGAGGACTTTTCTGCATATTAACAGGATTCAACATTTATAATTGAATCAAGAGTTTTACTTGCTTTACTAGCACTAGCAGAAAGTCTAGCACTCTTCCTCACAGGGGTTTGAAAAGAGCTCATAGGTTCCTTGCATTTCTTTTTGGTGGAGGACACCTCCCCCGTAAAGGCTAAAGCAGGTTCTTCAGGTGTTGCCTCCTTTGAAGAAGGCAAGGGTTCCTCGGGCATCTTATTCATATTTCATTATCAACTGGTTGTTGTTCTAGAGTCATAACCTCTGTCTCTATGGTTTTATCTTTTCCCTTTATAATAGTAGACCTATTTTCTTTAGACGGTGAAGTGTCAAGAGCAGCAGTAGCTTCTCTAGTTTTTCTTTCCTTCTTATCAGAAATAGGAGTGTTATCATTCAAGGCTCTTTTCCCAGATAGGGTAGGTCTAGAAGAGGATTCTTTAGGAACAAGTTCTATTTTATGGATTAATTTACAAACCCCCTATTTCCATGTTAACCCTACTACCTACACCTTGGCCTCTCGGACCAACCACCCTAGGTGCTAAATCTTCCATAGCCAAGAATTCCTCCCAAGTCCCAATTGACTATTTAATTAACTCCTTTTCTACAACTAGCTTAATTAAACAGTGATGGGAAATAGATTGTGCTTTTCCTGACTGAACAAGAGATGCCTTCTTTTTGACAATATTAAAAAGAAAACTAGGTAAGTTTACTGGCCTCTTTTCATGGCAGAGGGTGCTTAGAATCTTGAAATGCAGTCCATGTAGGTACTTGTAACATCCCTCATAGGTGAAGTAGGATATTATAAATGTGGCCGGCTATAAAAACTCCATGGGTAATGACATTCTTGAAGTGCCCTGCTTCTTATCAATCTCCAATTGTGGGTCACTATGCATGGTAAATTGTGCCCGAGCCAAGCACAAGTCAATATCCTTTGTCCACTTTTCCCCTTCTTGTTGCAGCTTTGTAACCGCTGCCATTATATCTTCTAAAAATTCAACCCTCAGACATTTCACTACTGCAAACCCATTGTTCAAAGTATTCAAAAATTGAAAATCAATTTGGTCATCGAAGCCATTAAGGCTTAAGCAGTAACCCAGCCATCCCCATTTCTGAAACAACTCACAGGCAGCCAGGTCCCCAAGTAACACTTGATGATCCATTGGCTCATGCCGTTGAAGGTCTCTGCCCATTGCAAATGATAACCAAAATAGCTCTGTAGGTTATGTTCAGTTGCTATAGAAAATTGAAAAAATGGAGGCCTTCCTACAGATGCAAGATGTTTTTGTTTTACTTTCTGAGAAAAATTGAAGTATAGGATATCTTTAATTCTAATCAAGCAAGTATTATTTTGAATGATTTTCATAAATAAATTCACATGTGTTAAGGTTTTCCACCTAAAAACATCTCAAAACTACCATTATTAAGTGAACCTTACTTTAATTTGCTTTCAAATCAACTTTTAAATCATGATGACTTAACCACTGAAGGACAGATAAGCTCCCACATGATGGCGGTCACCATGAAAAGACAAGAAATAACTAAAGTTTTTGCCTTTTCACTAGCTAAAATCAATTTGGAAGTATTGAAACAAGCATGAATTAAATAAACCCTACCCCTGGCAACTAAGTATAAGGCATGGGTCCCACCAGGCCGTTGCATGCAAGAATAGAAAAAGAAAAGTACACTCCTTTCAAAAAAATAAATGAATAAAAAGAGTTATGTGCAAAAGTATGTGTTACTAACCTGAGGTACTATAGGAAGAGTGTAATGATAGGTGACATGCACTGATGGGGTGATACGGTGGTGCGAACACATGGAAGAGAGAGAGATGATGCAGATTTTTATTACAAAGAAAGAAAATCATAGAAGTGAAGTGTTTATTATGGAAGCTGGAATAAAATCATAGCTTGGCAGGAAGCTAGGTGGAAGACCTAGATCATTGTCTGAGTTCTGATGGAACTATTGTAGGAAGTCCTGATGACTCTGAGGGTTGTGATATAGCTTTAGGCGATGCCCATTGACAAGGAGTTTGAATCTGACAAGATCAATTGTAGAGAGCTGAATGACACCATTATAAAAAAACTAAGACTATTTCAAAGGGCCCTAACGAACGGGTTTGAAATTTTCTAGGAGTATGCTGATATCTTGAATCATAGAGAAATGCCCAATTGCCAATGGAAAACTTTTTATCTTCTATGAATCTGTCGTGCTACTTCTTTTATTGCTTTTGAATCAGTTTTGTGTTATGAAGTACAGATTTTTGATATTCATCCAATCCATTGAATTGTAGGAGCCTTTCCTCCTGTGTGTTGTTCAGGTTAATATCCAATTCCAATGCCATCCTGAGAGTCTTATGGTGAAACTCAATACGCATGGATGCAGATTTCCCGTCGACCAACTCAAAAGGAGTAAATCCAGTAGTGAGTTTCCAAGTGCGATAAGCCCAGATAGCTTCAGGAAGTCGAGTTGCCCAATCCTTTTTGTGAATGGCAACTATTTTTGTCAGAATGGCCTCTATCTCCTGGTTTGTGATCTTAGCCTATCCATTGGCCTGAGGATGGTTTGGTGAATATTTACCATGCTTCACCATGTACTCTTTCATCAATTCAACAATAAGGTTAGAGGTTAACTGTGCCCCTTGAAACCTTCCTTGTAAGCATATTAAATCTTCCTTGTAAGAACCAAATGATCTGATACCAATTGTTAGAAATGAGTTGAGTAACTAAGAGGGGGGGGTGAATCAGTTACCACAAAAAATAATCTAAGTCCCTAAGATGTCTTAAACATATTTATCACTGTTGCTCAGTTAACATAGATATTCTACTATCACTCAGTTAACATAGAAAATCTTAAGATATTAACTCTGATTATCCTTTAATGACTGATTGTAGAAACATAAACCATAAAGAAAATAAAATGTACACAAATAATACCAAAATTTAATGTGGAAACCCAATATGAGAAAAACCACCAATTGCTACTAGTCACTATTTTTCACTCTGTTGAATTGAGCCCTGTTAAGAGCGAACCCTGTTAAAGGTTACAATAACACACTGTTAGGTGTGACCTTGTTAGAGGATTTAATCACACTATGAGGAGTGGCCTTGTTAGAGGTCTTTAAACACTTCAATATAGAAATGTCACATTGTGAGAGGATTTACAGAAGACTTTTAAGTCTACTCTGTTAAGAGATTTAGATCACTGCTACAATTGTTAGAGAGTAACAATGGATTGACCTATTTTGATAAGCAACTATCTTTGCTGATTTAGATCTATGCTTTGGCTTTGATTACTTGATCCTTACTGATTAGATATTCTATTGTAGCTATATATGTTCTGTCCTTAATCAGAATCCCATCTGATTTTACCTCAACACTTCATATCAAAAACATATATCTTCCACACTTATTCAATCCAAACCTGAACTTATATAAATATGATAAGCCTTGTCAATTCGGCCTTAATAACCTTCCAAATAATCAATAAAACATAAGTTAGTCGGCTAAATAAAACCAATTGACCATAAGATATAAACTTTTGTTAGTCAGGTGACACTAAAAGCATAACTCAGTCAGTACTAAAATCCTTCAATCCCTAACCAAACTATAATTCCTGACTGAATTTGGTTAGAACTAAAATCCTTCAATGCTTGACCAAACTATAATGCCCAAGTGAACTCAGTTAGAGCTAAAATCCTTTAATTCCCAACCAACACTGTAATGCCTAAGAGTGCTTGGCAAACACTGACTATGCTTGGATAGGTTTAGACATTTGTTTAAACATCACTATACTTGTGTAAAAATCAATGAGAATATAAAATTGAATAATTGTCATAAAACAATAGAACTACGATGCTTGAGAAGAATGTTCCACATATTTTGGAGAGAATTAGTTAGCACTACAATATCGACTCTTAACTGAGTGAAAATAAAAAAGTGAAACATTTAATAAACCTTATGAACTTTGGTGTGGAAGTGTGCCTATTGTCAAGTATTTTAGAAGTTTTAGTAATGAATGCTACATTAAGATAGATGAGGACATAGACATATTTGATACAAGGAGTGATGAAGGTATATTCCTTGGCTACTCTACCAAAAGTGAAAGATATAGGTGTTATAACAAGAGCTTGACTAAGATAGTTGAGAGTGCTAATGTGAAGGTGGATGAAAGACTTTTGAATCTATCCAGGTGTTGTGGAATTGTTTTTGATGATCAAAATGACAATGGTAGTCAGATACTAATGCAACAAGTTCAAACCTAAGCACCTAGTACCACAATGAATACAAATGCTAATGCATACACAATAGGATAAAAGGAAGGAAAATATCCATGTAATAAAGTAGAAGACACCAAGATATGTGAGATTGAATAACATAGAAAATCAACTTATTGGTGAAAGGAAAGAGGATTTTCAAACTGGGAGAAAGATTACTCAAGATTAGATGTGCTTAATATCATAGGTTGAACCAATTAACAATGATTAGACTAAAGTGATTAAGAAATATAATGTGACTGAAAATGACCATGTGGAGAAGATTATGATCAGAGTAGGATAAATTGAGGCATTTCTTGAATGGAATAACAATGGTGTTAGAATTGTGAGAGGACAATGTTCTAAATCTACACAAGACAAGCCCAATTTTTTTTTTTTTTAAAGTAAGAGGTAAAAGACTAAGAAGAAGAAAAATAATAATAAAAAGTACAATACTAAGAAGACTTTGGCTAGACTACTTAAACCTTTTTAATTCAGTGGTAAGTGTGTTGGAAAGTGACAAGGCAAGCAATTGTTATTTTTTCATTGCTATCAAACCTTAACTGGTGAGACTAATGTTATCTGTTTGAGTACCATATCTATTGTTGATGAAGAAGATTTAACAAGAAAACCAAGTGAATGATTGAGTTAAGGAAAATAAAAGGGTACTTGATCAATTGGCACTTTGGCAAATTAATTAGTTGTTTATCTTTCAAAGATACTTTTTTGGCTATTTTTTGCCGAGCAAGTTTGGCTTGTGCAGAGCAAAGTTGTTTGTGCCTAGTGAAGTTTTTTGTGATGAAAAAGTTTGTTCAGCACTGAGCACCAGTGATGTTGGCTGATGTACAATAATTGGATTAATGATGAGATTTGAGATCTCTGGCTGACTTAGTTAATTTTATTGGGATATGTAAAGTTAATTAAAGATTGATCCACGTCATTTGATGTATGGGTAATCGTAATCAATGCTTGGTTTCAAGATTTAATTAGAGACTACTTTGGAGAATTAAATGTAATGTAATGATGGAATAATCCATTGGATCTGACCTAACTGAAGATCTACGATCTTAATTAAGTGGCAAATATTTATCTGACCTAGACACAGAGGCATTTGATTACCTTGAGGGGTTATTCATGTGTTTGTAAGAGTGTGAATGTAGTGACTGGTGTACATGTGTGTATGAATGAGGATTGCATAGTTGATTTACTGATTGGCATGATCTAGCAAAGAAGGCTGAATACAAAAGCAGAGAGTTGCATGTGTGATTGCTTGATGGATTTCCAAGTAGATCAGAAGATTGAAATTACAATGTAGGCCATCCAGTAAGTTAACATCAGAGCTCTAATTGGATCTGAATTTGCAAAGTAATTTTTATGCATCAGATCATGACTTTTGATTACTTTCTAACCATTGTATCAGTTAAAACCCTTTAACAAGTTTGACCTAACAATCATTTGTATAAATCCTCTAACAAGGTGTCATTTAGGTGGAATGTTCTAAGTCCTCTAACAAGGCTACTCCTGACAAGGTGATTAAATCCATTAACCAGGTCACACCTAAAAATGTGTTATTGTAACCTTTAATAGGGTTGGCTCTTCACAAAGCTCACTTTAGAAGAGTGAAACTTGGTAGCATGTTACTGGTGGTTTTTCCCATATTGGGTTTCCACATTAAATACTTGTGTCAACTTGTGTGAATGCTTACGGTTTGTTTTACTATTATGTTTCTACAAGCTAATTACATTAGACAGTAAACTGCATGATTAAAGTTGTTGACATATGCTACTGCTGCTGACTAGATCTAAAATATAGAATGTTTTTATTTTCTACATCTAGACCTGAGGATAACTGATTCACCCCACCCCTCTCAGTTATTCTAAATTCATTCTAACAATTTATTCTTTACATTATTAGTTTTCTCCTCAATTTAGGTGAAGACTTCTTAAGAATTAACTATATTTATTCTTTACCTATGAATGGATATAGGTCAACTAGAACCTTCTCTCTTATTCTATTATCTTCACCATCTACCCTACATCTATAATTCTAAAAATACTTCAAGGGAACAATAACTCAATCTAAATAATTACTTTTTTGAATATAATTAGATATCTAATCATCACCTCTTCAATCTCTCTCTTTCTTTTATCATCAAAATTATCATAAAATTTAGGTACTAACTTCAATGTACCTTGAAATGATATACTCTTAATAACATTTACTACTAATATACCATGTTCATCTTATGAAAACATAATTTCCTTACTTGGTATGGATCATCACTTGATGATCTAGCTTGCATTGACTATGATGAAGTAGATTTCTTGTGCCTCTTGAATTTTTTCACTACCTCATCTGACTGAGTGACTTCATCATTAATATCCTCAATAATAATTGATGAACTATAACTGATTGAATGTTAGAAGATGTTAAGTTCATGATCACCGAGATGCAAAAGGTTAATGCAAAGAGATTAAATCAGTTAATGTATTGTACTGTCGTTGATGTTTAATTGATATAATATGTATGGTCATACAACTAAAGACTTAAAAGAACCAATGAATCAAAGGTTATGCTATCAGTAATGCATAAAAGTTAAGTATTCACAAAGTGATTGTATACAGTGATAGAGTGCACACCGACGGATAGAGTAAATGAATGAGAGCAAAGTCACAATGTTACCCGATGAGAAAAAGCACAACATTATCGACGTGCAAAGTCGTAGAGTTACCTGATGAGAAAAGCATAGTGTAACCCGACAGACAAAATTACAGTGTTTCCTGATGGACGGAGATCCCGAAGAAAACTGAAGTTTCACTGATGGAACAGTCAGTTGTCACTAATGACTAACTGAAGTATTGACTGAAAAAATAAAGAGTTTAGAAATGACAAAAGAATTAGTTGTCAAGAGCTAAAAATTGACTTAATTGGTATTTATTATTTCTTTAATCCACAAGATAAAGCCATAGTTAAGTAAAGTATTTAAAGCTTCTTTGTCCAGTTGGAAAGAAGATCTCTATGAGATAAAACTAGAGTTTTTCTTTAAATCTAATTGGGGAGAATTGTGGATCACACCAAGATCAAGAAAGCCAAGAAATAGTGAAATCATGTCTATATAAGAGACAAGATAATTCAATATGAATTAGGGGAGTGACAATAGAAATGATGCTAAAGAGATTCTGAAGTAGAAGAAAGTCTTCATTCAGAACTAATCAATCAATCTAAGGAAAGAGCTAAATTATGTAGACACCAACAAATATTGATACAACATCACAGAGAAGAACATGGTGGAGAAAAGGTAGTGAATTGATTACATTGATCAAAAAGGTAATTTACTTAGAATAGATCTGAAAATCTGCAATTCTAGTTGTATATGAGAACAGATCAATTTACTATTTCATTTTAACCATTGAAGCCCCTTGGCCAAACAATCATCTCAGAAATTCATAGCATTGGACTGATACTTTAGTATTGGACACCCTAAATGGATGCTAAGTAGATTATTTAGTCTCATTTAATTATTGACCATGGACGTAAACATGAATGGTGTTTGCAAAGTATATGCTTCAAACCTCCTTGATTCTCATTGCTAAACCTATGGAATCAAAATACATTATGCTTTAGGAATCTATACTATCTCAATTGAATGCAATTATGCTAATAAAACAATAATCACGAGTAGGGCTTACTCTACTCGCCTATGCTACAGGAACAGTGCACCAATTCTGTTGCTAATGGCTACAAGTATAGCAGAGTTCTATTTACTTCTTAATGAGAAAGGAAATAATTTATAATCTAATAAAATGATTCACTCACGAAGTGGGCCCCCTTGGATGAGTGAATAGAAATGCAATCAAGATAAGAGACTGAAACTCAAATTATGCACTCTATTCATTCATGGAGGAAATGTACTTGGAAAATAAATAGTGCTACAATGCCAAATTCTATTCTAGAAATGATATCAACTTACTCTCTCCCATGGAACTATAGAATTCCACTTATTTAAGGAGTAATTACACTACTACCTAATTCTAGGATCACTCCATTAATGAGGATCACTAATGGATACATCATGCTCATAATAGAAATCTCAAACAACAATAGTAGGTCTTCATGTTCTTCCCACAATATAGCATGTAGTGGTTCTAGATCTGCGCATGGTGTCTACTCAGGAATTGAACTAACTCATTCCTCCGTGAGACTTCTATGACACACCCATCTTCAACTGCTTTACTTAATTTATTGCTTTATGCTGGCACTTCTGAAGGTAATGGCTATTGTTGACCCTTTCAACACCATGCTGGAATTCTTGAATGTGCCATGACTTGACTCCTACAAAATGGTTAGCATACATAACTTCTGACGCATAAATATATTTTATCATTTAATTCTAAGAAAGAAGTGTGAGATTTCATTCAATATTCTTGCACAACATTCGGCTACAAGAAGGAGACTACCCATAATCATAGCATAGGGAAAATGACTATCTATTCAACATGCAATTACTTATATCTTGCAACTTCTATCCATCAATTCCAAGAAAAGTACATTATGTTTTTACAATCCATTTTACCTACTTATGTCCTTACATATAAAATATATTAAAAAACATAAGTTTAAAGTTTCTTCTTTGATAACAAAATGTTGAAAAAGGAAAGTAGAAACATGGAAAAGATGGCCTTTTGAGAGGCTCATCATTCCCCCCAACTACCCTATTGTTGGTCCCTAGCAATCATGAAATTATGGATCCTGTCCCTAAGCCTTAGGTCGTTGGTGGTCTTCTCACCTAGTTCATCAACAACATAATTAAAGTATCCATGGTTGTTCTAAAGTTTGTCTGACCTCTGTCTTTCCTTAACCATATCATGCTCTTCTGCATTCTCATATACTACCAGCAAAGGCTGCAGGAAGATTGGAGGTTGAAACCTTAAGGGCATCCTTATCCACCACTGTATACAAGCTACAATTGCAGCCTCAACATTTTGTGAAGAATGTTGTTCCCAGGTGATATTTCAGTACAAACTCAATCCTGCTGCTAACGGTGTGGATAAATCTGAGGGTGGAATGGGTTCTTGATGAAGAACATTAATCCACTAAGATGCATTTTGAGGGATCTTTACTTCCTCCACATTAGTGAAAGTAGCCCCTTTCTCCTTGTCATAAGTTTTTACTGAGTCATCTGCTTGGCAAGATTCATTAATGGAATCTTTTCCTTTCCAAATGACAAGGGTTTTTATCGAATCATTCACTTGAGATGATTGAACTGCCTTGGCTAATGTGTCGAATATGTCCTTGCTCAACTATTCAAACACTTCTTCTATAATGTCCTCATTCACTTTAGCAAATTCATTAGGATGAAGATTCTCTAAACTGTCATCAGAATCTTGACCAAAATTATTGCAAAATCCCTATGTTTCTAAAGAATCCTTATCAGTGTCCACGAGGATGTATTAAACTTGTGGATCAACTATAGCTTCACCATCCACAACATGGGTTAGGGTATCACCATATGCTCTGTTTGCAGCCATTGCCTCTGAAGAGGACTTTTCTGCATATTCAGAGGATTCAACATTTATAATTGAATCAGGCATTTTTCTTGCTTTACTAGCAGTAGAAGAAAGTATAGCACTCTTCCTCATAGGGGTTTTAAAAGAGCTCATAGGTTCCTTATGTTTCTTTTTGGTGGAGGACACCTTCCTTGTAATGGCTAAAGGAGGTTCTTCTGGTGTTTCCTCCTTTGAAGAAGGAAAGGGTTTCTCGGGCCTCTTATGCATATTTTCATTATCAACTAGCTTTTGTTCTAGAGTCATAACCTCTGTATTGATGGTTTTATCTTTTCCATTTATAATAGTACACCTAGTTTCTTCAAATGGTGAAGTGTCAGGAGTGGTAGCAGCTTCTCTAGTTTTTATTTCCTTTTTATCAGATTCAAGAGTGCTATCATTGTAAGCTCTTTTCCTAGATAGGATAGGTGTAGAAGAGGATGCTTCAGGAATGGGTTTTATATTATGGATTACTTTACAAAACCTCGTTGTCGTGTTAACCCTACTACCTATACCCTTGCCTCTTGGACCAACCACCCTAAGTGCTAAATCTTCCATAGCCAATAATTCCTCCCAAGTCCCAATTGACTATTTAATTAACTCCTTTTCCACAACTAGCTTCATTAAATAGTGATGAGAAATAGATTGCACTTTTCCTGACTGAACAAGAGACGCCTTCTTTTTTCACAATATTAAAAAGAAAACTAGGTAAGTTTACTAGCCTCTTTTCATGGTGGAGGGCGCTCAGAATCTAGAAATGTAGTCCATGCAGGTACTTGTAACGTCCCTCATAGGGGAAGTAGGATATTATAAATGTGGTCAGCTATAAAAAATTCATGGGTAATGACATTCTTGAAGTCCCCTACTTCTTATCAATCTCCAATGTTGGGTCACTATGCATGGTAAATTGTGCCCTAGCCAAGCACAAGTGAATATCCTTTGTCCACTTTTCCCCTTCCTGTAGCAAATTTCTAACCACTGCCACGATATCTTCTAAAAATTCAACCCTTAGAAATTTCACTACTGCAAACCCATTATTCAAAGTGTTCAGAAATTGAAAAGCAATTTTGTCATCGAAGCCATTAAGGCTTAAGCAGTAATCTAGCCATCCTTGTTTTTGAAACAACTCACAAGTAGACGGGTCCCCAAGTAACACTTGATGATCCATTGGCTTGTGCCTCTGAAGGTCTCCGCCCATTGCAAATGATAACAAAAATAGCTCTGTAGGATATGCACAGTTGCTACAGAAAATTCAAAAATAGAGGCCTTCCTACGGACGCAACATGTTTTTGTTTTACTTTCTAAGAAAAACTAAAGTATAGGATAGCTTATAATTCTAAGAAAGCAATCATTATTTTCAATAATTTTCATAAATGAATTTGCATGTGTTAAGATTCGCCACCTAAACATGTTGCAAAATTGCCATTATTAAGTGAACCTTAGTTTAATTTGCTTTCAAATCAACTTTTAAATTATGATGACTTAACCACTGAAGGAGAGATAAGCTCCTAGATGATGGCGGTCACCATGAAAATACAAGAATGAAATACAATTTTTGCCTTTTCACTTTCTAAAATCAATTTGAAAGTATTGAAACAATCATGAATTAAATAACCCCTCCCCCCAACTAAGTATAAGGCATGGGTCCCACTAGGCCGTTGTGTGCAAGAATAGAAAAATAAAAGTACACTCCTTTCAAAATAATTAATGAATGAAATAAGTTATGTGCAAAAGTATGTGTTACTAACCTGAGGTACTACAGGAAGAGTGTAATGCTAGGCGACACACAGTGGAGTGATGCGGTGGTGCGAACACATGGGAGAGAGAGAGAGATGATGCAGATTTTTTTTATGAAGAAAGCAAACCATGGAAGTGAAGTGTTTATTATGGAAGTTGGAATAAAATCAAAGCTTGGCAGAAAGCTGGGTGGAAGACCCAGATGATTTTGTTGTAGGAAGGGCACTGTCTAAGTTCTGCTGGAACTGCTATAGGAAGTCTTGATGACTCTCAGGCTTGTGACATATATTTAGGCGATGCCTATTGACAAGGAGTTTGAATTTGACAGGATCAATTGTAGAGAGCTGAATGACACCATTATAAAAAATTGAGACTAGTTCAAAGGGCCCTAACCAATGCGTTTGAAATTTTCTAGGAGTATGTTGATATCTTGAATCATACAGAAATGCCCAATCACCAATGGCAAACTTTTTATCTTTTATGAATTTGTCGTGCAACTTCCTTCACTGCTTTTGAATCAGTTCTGTGTTATGAAGTGCAGATTTCCTGTATTCATCCAATCCATTGAGCTGCAGGAGCCCATCCTCCTATGCTTTGTTCAGGTTAATATCCAATTCCAATGCCTTCTTGAGAGTCTTATGGTGAAACTCAATAGGCATGGATGCATATTTCTCGTAGACCAACTCAAAAGGAGTGAATCCAATAGTGGTTTTCCAAGTGCGGTAACCCCAGATGGCTTCAGGAAGTCAATTTGCCTAATCCTTTTGTGAATGACAACTATTTTTGTCAGAATGGCCTCTATTTCCCAGTTTGTGATCTTAGCCTATCAATTGATCTGAGGATGGTATGGTGAAGATTTACCATGCTTCACCATGTACTCTTTCATCCATTCAACAATAAGGTTAGAGGTGAACTGTACCCCTTGAAACCTTCCTTGTAAGCACATTCAATCTTCCCTATAAGCACCAAATGATTTGATACCAATTTTTAGAAATGTGTTGAGTAACTGAGAAGGGGGGATGAATCAGTTACCACAAAAAAAAATCCAAGCCCCTTAGATGTCTTAAACATATTTATCATTGTTTCTCGGTTAACATAGATATTCTACTATCACTCGGTTAACATAGAAAATCTTAAGATATTAACTCTGATTATCCTTTAATGAATGATTGTAGAAACATAAACCATAAAAAAAATAATGTACATAGATAATACCAAAATTTAACGTGGAAACCCAATATGTGAAAAATCACCAATTGCTACTATTCAGTATTTTTCACTCTTCTGAAGTGAGCCCTGTTAAGAGCCAACCCTGTTAAAGGTTACAATAACACACTGTTAGGTGTGACCTTGTTAGAGGATTTAATCACACTATGAGGAGTGGCCTTGTTAGAGGTCTTCAAACACTTAAATATAGAAATGTCACATTGTGAGAGGATTTACAGAAGACTTTTAATTCTACTCTATTAAGATATTTACATCACTGCTACAATTGTTAGAGAGTAACAATGGATTGATCAATTTTGATAAGAAACTAGCTTTACTGATTTATATCTATGCTCTGGCTTTGTTTACTTGATCGTTATTGATTAGATATTCTGTTGTAGCTCTATATATTCTATCCTTAATCAAAATCCCATCTGATTTCACCTCAACACTTCATATCAAAAACATATATCTTCTACACTTATTCAATCCAAACTTGACCTTATATAAATATGATAAGCCTTGTCAAGTCAGCCTTAATAACCTTCCAAATAATTAATAAAACATAGGTTTGTTGGTTGAATATAACCAATTGACCATAATGTTGGTTGTATTTTGTGTTTTGCCCTGTTCCTTGTCTTGTTCTCTGAAGTTTCAGGGTTTCGTGCTAATTCCATGTCAAAATCCTGAAAAACCCTATAAAATCCTAAACCCTAAGGCCTAATGTTGAACGATGTATCTAAA
>MU228217.1:1510957-1558361 GCA_018584345.1 Thuja plicata
AGGATATTGTTTTAGTCCTTAGCAATTAGGATTTTCTTGCCTCTGAACTCTGAGTCAGAATTAAGAGGTAACAAGGTTCAAATAAGCATATCAAGCAGTATAGTTCATGCAAGAAAAATCCCTAACACATAATATATAAACTGCTTTTAGTCAGGTGACACTAAAAGCATAACTCGGTCAGTACTAAAATCCTTCAATGCCCAACCAAACTGTAATTCCTAGGTGAACTTGGTTAGAACTGAAATCCTTCAATGCCCAACCAAACTGTAATGCCCAAGTGAACTCAGTTATAGCTGAAATCCTTCAATGCACAACCAACACTATAATTCCTGAGAGTGTTTGGCAAACACTGACTGTGCTCGGATAGGTTTAGACATTTGTGTAAGCATCACTATACTTGTGTAAAGATCGATGACAATATAGAATTGAATAATTGTCATAAAAAACTAGAACTATGATGCTTGAGAAGAATTTTCCACATATTTTGGAGAGAATTAGTTAGCACTACAGTATACACTCTTGACCGACTAAAAATAAAAAAGTGAAACATGTAATTTAACCTTATGAACTTTGGTGTGGAAGTGTGCCTATTGTCAAGTATTTTAGAAGTTTTAGTAATAAATGCTACGTTAAGATAGATGAGGACATAGGCATATTTGATGCAAGGAGTGATGAAGGTATATTCATTCGCTACTCTACCAAAAGTAAAAGATATAGGTGTTATAACAAGAGCTTGACTAAGATAGTTGAGAGTGCTAATGTGAAGGTGGATAAAAGACTTTTGAATCTATCCAGGTGTTGTGGAATTGTTTTTGATGATCAAAATGAAAATGGTAGTCAGATACTAATGTAACAAGTTCAAATCTAAGCACCTAGTACCACAATGAATACAAATGCTAATGCGTACACAATAGGATAAAAGGAAGAAAAATATTATGTAATAAAGTAGAAGACAGAAAGATATGTGAGATTGAATAACATAGAAAATCAACTTATTGGTGAAAGGAAAAAGGGTTTTCAAACTGGGAGAAAGATTACTCAAGATTAGATGTGCTTAATATCACAGGTTGAACCAATTAAAAATGATTAGAATAAATTCATTAAGAAATATATTGTGACTGAAAATGACCATGTGGAGAAGATTATGATCAGAGTAAGATAAATTGAGTCATTGCTTGTATGGAATAACAATGGTGTTAGACTTGTGAGAGGACAATGTTCTAAATCTACACAAGACAAGCCCAATTTTTTTATAAAAAAAAACAAAAGGTAAGAGACTAACAAGAAGAAAAATAATAATACAAAGTAAAAGACTAAGAAGACTTTGGCTAGACTACTTAAACCCTTTTAATTCAGTGGTAAGTGTGTTGGAAAGTGACAATGCAAGCAATTGTTATTTTGTCATTGCTATCAAATCTTAACTGGTGAGACTATTTTTATCTTTTTGAGTACCATATCTATTTTTGATGAAGAATATTTAACAAGAAGACCAAGTGAATGGTTGAGTTAAGGAAAATAAAAAGGGTACTTGATTAGTTGGCACTCTGGCAAAGTAATTAAATGTTATCTTTCAAAGACAGTTTGTTTGGCTATTTTTTTATGAGCAAGTTTGGCTTGTGCCGAGCAAAGTTATTGTGCCAAGTGAAGTTGTTTGTTATGAACAAGTTTGTTCAGTGCTGAGCACCAGTGAAATTGCCTAGTGGAAACAGTGATGTTGGTTGACTTACAGTAGTTGGATTAATGATGAGATTTGAGATCTCTAGGCAACTTAGTTAATTTTATTGGGATATGTAAAGTTAATTAAAGATTGATCCATGTCATTTAATGTATGGGTAACCATAATTAATGCATGTTTTAAGATTTAATTAGAGACTACTTTAGAGAAGTAAATGTAATGCAATGATGGAATGATCCATTGGATCTGACCTAACCTAAGATCTATGATATTGATTAAGCAGCAAAGATTTATCTGACCTAGACAGAGAGGTATATGATAACCTTGAGGGGTTATTCATGTGTGTGTAAGAGTGTGAATGTACTAACTGGTGTACATGTTTGTATGCAAGAGGATTGCATAGTTGATTTCCTAATTAGCATGATCTAGCAGAGAAGGCTGAATACAGAAGCAGAGAGTTGTATGTGTGATTTCTTGACAGATTTCCAAGAAGATCAGAAGATTGAAATGACAATGCAGGTCATTCAGTAAGTTACCATCAAAGCTCTAATTGGATCTAAATTTACAAATTAAGTTGTATGTATTAGATCACACCTATTGATTACTTTCTAACCATTGTATTAGTTAAAATCCTTTAACAAGGTTCATCTAATAGTCATTTGTATAAATCCTCTAACAAGGTGACATTTAGGTGGAATGTTCTAAGTCCTCTAACAAGGCCACTCCTGACAGGGTGATTAAATCCTTTAACCAGGTCACACCTAACAGTGTGTTATTGTAACCTTTAATAGGGTTGGCTCCTCACAGAGCTCACTTTAGAAGAGTGAAACTTGGTAGCATGTTACTGGTGGTTTTTTCCATATTGGGTTTCCATGTTAAATACTTGTGTCAACTTGTGTGAATGCTTACGGTTTGTTTTACTGTTATGTTTCTACAAACTAACTACATTAGATAGTAAACTACATGATTAAATTTGTTGACATATGCTACTAGTGCCGAGTAGATCTCAACTATAGATTATTTTTATTTTCTACAACTAGACCTGAGGATAACTGATTCACCCCTCCCCTCTCAGTTATTCTAAATTCATTCTAACAATTTATTCTTTATATTATTAGTTTTGTGCTCAATTTAGGTGAAGACTTCTTGAGAATTAACTTTATTTATTCTTTACCCATGAATGGATATAGGTCAATTAGAACCTTCTCTCTTATTCTATTATCTTCACTAGCTACCCTATTTTTTCTTGCATCTATAATTCTAAAAAGACTTCAAGGGACCTCTAACTCAATCTCAATAATTGGTTTTTTGAATATCATTAGATATCTAATCATTGCCTCTTCAATCTCTCTCTTTCCTTTATCATCAAAATTATCATAAAATTTAGGCACTAACTTCAATGTACCTTCAGATGATATACTCTTAATAACATCTACTACTAATATACCATGTTCATCTGATGAAAACTTAATTTCTTTACTTGGTATGGATCATCACTTGATGGTCTAGCTTGCATTGACTATGATGAAGTAGATTTCTTGTGCCTCTTGAATTTTGTCACTACCTCATCTGACTGAGTGACTTCATCATTAATATCCTCAATAATAATTGATGAACTATAAATGATTGAACGTTAGAAGATGTTAAGTTCATGATCACCGATACACAAAAAGTTAATGCAAAGAGATTAAATTAGTTAATGTATTGTATTGTCAATGATGTTGACTTGATATAATTTGTATGGTCATACTGCTAAAGACTTAAAAGAACCAATGAATCAAAGGCTATGCTATCAGTAATGCATAAAAGTTAAGTATTCACAAAGTGATTGTATACACTGATGGAGTGCACACCGATAGATAGAGTAAATGAATGAGATCAAAGTCACAATGTTACCAGATGAGAAAAATCACAACATTACTGATGTACAAAGTCACAAAGTTACCCAATGAGAAAAGCAATGTGTAACTGGACAGACAAAATTATAGTGTTTCCTGATGGATGGAGATCCCGAAGACAACTAAAGTCTCACCGATGGAACACTCAGTTGTCACTGATGACTAACTAAAGTATTGACCAAAAAAACAAAGAGTTCCAAAATGATAAAAGACTTAGCTATCAAGAGCTAAATATTGACTTAACTTGTAGTCATCATTGTTTTAATCGACAAGATAAAGCCATAGTTATGTAAAGGATTTAAAGCTTCTTTGTCAAGTTGGCAAGAAGATCTCTATGAGATAAAACTAGAGTTTTGCTTCAAATCTAATTGGGGAGAATTGTGGATCACGCCAAGATTAAGAAAGCCAAGAAATAGTGAAATCATGTCTATATAGCAGACAAGATAATTCAATATGAATTAGGAGAGTGACAATAGAAATGATGCTGAACAGATTCTAAAGGAGAAGAAAGTCTTCATTCAGAACTTATCAATCAATCTGAGGAAAGAGCTAAATTCTACAGACACTGATGAATAGTAATACAACATCACAAAACAGAACATGGTGGAGAAAAGGTAGTGAATTGATTACATTGATCAAAAAGGTAATTTACTTAGAATAGATTTGAAAATCTACAATTCTAGTTGTATATGAGAACAGATCAATTTACTATTTCATTTTAACCATTGAAGCTACTTTCCCAAACAATCATCTTAGAAATGCATAGCATTAGACTGCTACTTCAAGATTGGACACCCTAAATGGTTCCTGAGTAGATTATTCAGTCTCATTTAATTATCAACCAGGGATCTAAACCTGGAATGGTGTTTGCAAAGTATATGCTTCAAACCACCTTGATTCTCATTGCTAAACCTATGGAATTGAAATACATTATGCTTCACAAAATCTATACTATCTCAATTGAATGCAATTATTCTAAGAAAATAGTAATCATGAGTAGGGGTTACTCTACTTGCCTATGCTGCAAGAACAGTGCACCAGTTCTATTACTAGTGGCTACAGGAACAACAGAGTTCTATTTACTTCTTAACGAGAAAGGAAATAACTTCTAATCTAATAAAATGATTCAATCACAAAGTGGGCCCCCTTTGATGAGTGAATAGAAATGAAATCAAGATAAGATACTGAAACTCAAATTATGCACTCTATTCATTCATGGAGGAAATGTACTTGTAAAATAAATAGTGCTACAATGCCAAATTCTTTTCCAGAAATGATATCAATTGACTCTCTCCCATGGAACTATATAATTCCACTTATTTAAGGAGGAACTACACTACTACCTAATTCTAGGATCACTCCATTAATGACGATCACTAATGGATACATTATGCTCATAACAGAAATCTCAAACAAAAATAGTAGGTCTTGAAGTTCTACATAGAATATAGCATGCAGTGATTCTAGATCTGCACATGGTGTCTACTTAGGAACTTAACTAACTTATTCCTACATGAGAATTTTGTGACACACCCATCTTCAATCACTTTACTAAATTCATTTCTTTATGTTGGCACTTCTGAAGGTGATGGTTGTTGTTGACTCTTTCAACGCCATGTTGGAATTCTTGAATGTGCCATGACTTGACTCCTACAAAATGGTTAGCATACATAACTTCTGACACATAAATATATTTTATCATTTAATACTAACAAAGAAGTGTGAGATTTTGTTCAATATTCTTGCACAATATTCGGCTACAGGAAGGAGACTACCCATAATCATAGCATAGGGAAAAGGACTATCTATTCAACATGCAATCACTTATATCCTGCAACTTTTATCCATCAATTCCAAGCAAAATACATTATGTTTTTACAATCCATTTTACCTACTTATGTCCTTACATATAAAATATATAAAAAAACATAAGTTTAAAGTTTCTTCTTTGATAACAAAATACTGAAAAAGGAAAGTAAACACATGGAAAAGATGGCCTTTTGAGAGGCTCATCATTCCCTCCAACTACACTATTGCTGGTCCCTAGCAATCATGAAATTATGGATCCTTGCCCTAAGGCTGAGGCTGTTGGTGGTCTTCTCACCTAGTTCATCAACAACATAATTGAAGTATCCATGGCTATTTCAAAGTTTTTCCCACCTCTGTCTTTCCTCAACCATATCATGCTCTTCTGCATTCTCATTTACTATCAGCAAAGGCTACAAGAAAATTGGAGGTTGAAACCTTAAAGGCATCCAATAATGTAGCTGTGTGTGGCCCAACATTATAAACCATGGGAAACAGCGAGTAAAAAGAGTTAAATTATATGGAGAATGGGGCTCCCTAATTTTCAAGTGATGGGGAATCCTTATCCAATGTTTCCTACAAGCTACAATTACAGCCTCAACATCTTGTGAAGAATGTTGTTCCCAGGTGATATTTTGGTACAAACTCAATCCTACTGCTAACGGTGTGGATAAATCTGAGGGTGGCATGGGTTCTTGCTGAAGAACATTAATCCACTCAGATGCATTTTGAGGGATCTTTACTTCCTCCACATTAGTGAAAGTATCCCCTTTCTCCTTGTCACAAGCTTTTACTGAGTCATCTGCTTGGCAGGATTCATCAATGGAAGCTTTTCCTTTCAAAATGAAAATGGTTTTTATCAAATCATTCACTTGGGATGATTCAACTGTGTTGGATAATGTGTCCAATCTATCCTTTCTAAATTGTTCAAACACTTCTTCTATAATGTCCTCATTCATTGTAGGAAATTCATTAGGAGGAAGATTCTCTAATCTGTCATCATAATCTTGACCAGAATTATTGCAAAATCCCTATGTTTCTAAAGAATCCTTATCAGTGTCCATGAGGATGTGTTAAACTTGTGGATCAGCTATAGCTTCATCATCCACAACATGGGAAAGGGTATCACTATCTCCTCTATTTGAAGCCATTGCCTCTGAAGAGGACTTTTCTGCATATTTAGAGGATTCAATATTTATAATTGAATTAGGGGTTTTGCTTGCTTTACTAGCACTAGTAGAAACTCTAGAACTCTTCCTCATAGGGGTTTGAAAAGAGCTCATAGGTTCCTTTCATTTCTTTTTGCTGGAGGACACCTCCCTCGTAATGGCTACAGGAGGTTCTTCTAGTGTTTCCTCCTTTGAAGAAGGCAAGGGTTCCTCAGGCATCTTATGCATATTTTCATTATCAACTAGCTGTTGTTTTGGAGTCATAACCTCTGTATCTATGGTTTTATCTTTTCTGTTTATAACCATAGACCTAGTTTCTTCAGATGGTGAAGTGTTAGGGGTGGCAGTAGTTTCTCTAGTTTTTATTTCCTTTTTTTCAAAAACAAGAGTGTTATCATTGCAGGCTCTTTTCATAGATAGGGTAGGTCTAAAAAAGGATTCTTCAAGAATGGGTTCCATTTTATGGATTACTTTATGAACCCTCATTGTCGTGTTAACCCTACTACCTACACCTTGGCCTCTTGGACCAACCACCCTAGGTGCTAAATCTTCCATAGCCAAGAATTCCTCCCAAGTCCCAATTGAATGTTTAATTAACTCCTTTTCCAGAACTAGCTTAATTAAACAGTGATGGGAAATCGATTGCACTTTTCCTGACTTAACAAGAGACACCTTCTTTTTGACAATATTAAAAAAAAAACTAGGTAAGTTTACTGGCCTCTTTTCATGGCGGAGGACACTTAGAATCTTGAAATGTAGTCCATGCAGGTACTTGTAATGTCCCTCATAGGTGAAGTAGGATATTATAAATGTGGCTAACTATAAAAAATCATGGGTAATGACATTATTGAAGTACCTTGCTTCTTATCAATCTCCAACTATGGGTCACTATGCATGATAAATTGTACCCTAGCCAAGTGTAATTCAATATCCTTTGTCCACTTTTCCCCTTCCTGTGGCAACTTTGTAACCACTACCATGATATCTTCTAAAAATTCAACCCTTAGACCTTTCACTACTACAAACCCACTATTCAAAGTATTCAGAAATTGAAAACCAATTTTGTCATCGAAGCCATTAACGCTTAAGCAGTAATCCAGCCATCCTCATTTCTAAACCAACTCACAGGCAGTCGGGTCCCCAAGTAACACTTGATGATCCATAGGCTCATGCCTCTGAAGGTCTCCTCCAATTGCAAATGATAATGAAAATAGCTCTGTAGGATATGCTTAGTTGCTACAGAAAATTGAAAAAATCAAGGCCTTCCTACAGATGCAAGATGTTTTTGTTTTACTTTCTGAGAAAAATTGAAGTATAGGATAGCTTTTAATTCTAATCAAGCAAGCGTTATTTTGAATTATTTTCATAAATAAATTCACATGTGTTACGGTTCGCCACCTGAACATGTCACAAAATTGCCATTATTAAGTGAACCTTACTTTAATTTGCTTTTAAAATCAACTTTTAAATCATGATGACTTAACCACTGAAGGACAGATAAGCTCCCACATAATGGCGGTCACCATGAAAAGACAAGAAAGAAAATAATGTTTTTGCCTTTTCACTTGGTAAAATCAATTTGGAAGTATTGAAACAAGCATGAATTAAATAACCCCTCCCCCCAACTAAGTATAAGGCAAGGGTCCCACTAGGTCATTTTGTGCAAGAATAGAAAGAGAAAAGTATACTCCTTTCAAAATAATAAATGAATAAAATAAGATATGTGCAAAAGTATGTGTTAGTAACCTGAGGTACTGCAGGAAGAGTGTAATGCTAGGTGACACACACAGATGGAGTGATGTGATGGTGTGAACACGTGGGAGAGAGAGAGAGAGATGATGCATATTTTTATTACAAATAAAGCAAATCATGAAAGTGAAGTGTTTATTATGGAAGCTAGAATAAAATCATAGTTTGGCAGAAAGCTGGGTGGAAGACCCAGATGCTTCTGCTGCAGGAAGGGCGTTGTCTGAGTTCTATCGGAACTATTGTAGGAAGTCCTGATGACTCTCAAGCTTGTGATATATCTTTAGGGGATGCCTGTTGACAAGGAGTTTGAATCTGACTATTTCAAAGCACCCTAACCAACGGGTTTGAAATTTTCTAGGAGTATGCTGATATCTTGAATCATAGAGAAATGCCCAATCGCCAAAGGAAAACTTTTTATCTTTGATGAATCTATCATGCCACTTCTTTCGCTTCTTTGAATTAGTTCTATGTTATGAAGTGTAGATTTCATGTATTCATCCAATCCATTGAGCTGCAGGAGTCAGTCCTACTATGCTTTGTTTAGGTTAATATCTAATTCCAATGTCATCCTGTGAGTCTTATGGTGAAACTCAATAGGTATGGATGCAGATTTCTTGTAGACCAACTCGAAAGGAGTGAATCTAGTAGTGGTTTTACAAGTGCGGTAAGCTCAGATGGCTTAAGGAAGTTGAGTTGCCCAATCTTTTTTGTGAATGGAAACTATTTTTGTCAGAATGGTCTCTATCTCCTAGTTTGTGATCTTAGCCTATCCATTGGCCTGAGGATGGTATGGTGAAGATTTACCATGCTTCACCGTGTACTTTTTCATCATTTTAACAATAAGGTCAGAGGTGAACTGTGCCCCTTGATCTGTTACTATTTCTTGAGGCACTCCAAACCTAGTAAAAATAAATTCATATAGAAAATCTGCTACCTTATGGTCCCTTGCATGCCTCATTGCTTTTGCTTCAACCCATTTTGTTGCATAATCAGTGCATACTAAGATATAAGACTTACCATGTGAAGATGGCTCAATGGGGCCAACAAAGTCGATGCCCCACTTGTCAAACGGTGTTACCACCAATTGAGGTTGCAGAGGCATTTCATCAATCTTCATGGGACACCCATCCTTTGGCATTGGTCACAGTGTCGGGCCAATAATAACCAGTTTTCAATACCTTGTATGATTTTCTTTTTCAAGAAAAATAGCCACCACACAGCTCATCATGACATGCCCCAAGGATGTCATAGGTCTCTTCTTCATGGACACATCGGCGGGTGACTTGATCAGGACCTGTGTAGAACATAAATCTAGATATCCATGAAAATTTGAAACTTTTCTCAGCCAGAAGCCATCATTCACAGGGTGAGAAATGAGGTGGTGCTCATCTTGTAGCAAGGTAGTTTGTGATGTCAGCATACCACAGATTGTAAGTTTCAAGAGAGAATACATGCTTTTTTGGGAAGCTATCATCAATTGTTGGAGGATCATCAGGAACTTGTAATCTAGAGAGAAAATTAGCAACAACATTAGCTTTTCCTATTTTATCAATGATAGTTATATCAAACTCCAGTAGGAGGAGTAACCACCTAGCTAACCTACTAGAAATGGTCGGTTTATTCATCAAGTATTTTTTCGCTGAGTGATTAGTATAAAAAAATACTTCATAACTGGTTATGTAATGTCTGAATTTATTTAATGCATAGATTAAAACAAGAAGTTCCTTCTTAGTAATAGTATAATTTAGTTTTGCACCTTGCAAATTTATTTTTTTGTAATAAATGGCATGCTCAACTATTCCTTCTTTTTGACCTAGCACTGCCCCCATTGCATAGTCAAATGCATCTGTGTGGATATGAAAGGGCAGCTTCTAGTCTGGTCGTCTAAGAATAGGGGTCTTTGTCAACACATCCTTCAACTGCTAGAATGATGACTGATAGTCTATTGTCCATTCAAATTTTTCTTCTTTCTTTAATAGATTATATAATGGAGCAACAAGTTGGCTGAATTTCTTGATAAATCTCTTGTAGTAACCGACATGACCAAGAAAACTCCATACATCCTTCTATTTTGCTGGGGTTGGGAGTGTGATGATTACTACAATCTTTGCAGGATCAACTTGGATACCAAAGGATGAGAGGTAATGCCCTAAGACAACTCCCTCCTCCATCATCATATAACACTTCTCACTATTAAGTGAGAGATTGTAGTCCTGACATCTTTGATGAACTTTTTCCAAATTAGTATAAGCCTCTTTGAATGTAGTTCCATATGCAATAAAATCATCCATGTATATTTCAACACAGTCAGTAGCAATGTCAGAAGAAATGCTTAATATTTCCCTCTAGAAGGTAGAAGGTGCATTACATAACCCAAATGGTAAGACAAAATAAGAAAATGTTCCCCATGGATAGGTGAACATTGTTTTATCCTGGTCTTCTGGTGATATCTGGATCTGGTTGTAGCCACTGAAACCATCCAAGAATGAAAATTACTTTTTTCCAGCAAGGCTATCAAGTACTTGGTCAATAAAGGGCAATGGAAAGTGATCCTTCTTGGTTGATTTATTAAGCTCCTTATAGTCCACACAAACTTTCCATTTGCCACCTTTCTTGGGGATGATTACAAGAGGGGAGACCCACTGACTATCAGAAATGGGATATATGAAGCCAGCTTGGAAAATTTTTTGCAATTCAGCCTTTACTACATCTCTTAATGCAGGGTTTATTTTTCTTTGAGGTTGCCTAATAGGTCTAGACTCAGGACTAATATAAATCTTATGAGTACATAATTTTTGGTGAATCCCCTTCATGTCAGTATAGTCCCATGCAAAATCTTGCTGACTCTTTTGCAAAAGTTGGACAAGGCTAGACATCTGAGATTCAGTGAGATTCTTATTGACATTCAATTCCCTACCTAAGGAAATTTACACTCTTTTAACTTTATCCAACATAAGAACTTCTGCAAAAGAAGGTGACTTTATTTCATGGAGTAACAAAGTATGGAGATAATCAGGTGCTGCAGGAAACTTGGATGAAGAACTCTTGGGAAATATGGTTTGAAGAGAATAGTTAGGGTCATGACATGAGGGTTCTTCAGAGAAATACTAGTTTGTAAGGATTGCTACTAGTATGTCATCCTCCTCATGTGAAACCATGAATGGATTTCTACCAATAACCATAAGCTATTGTACTAAATTGGCTTCAAGGGGGGCATCTCCTAGATCCATCCATACAACTTGGTCAAGTTTAGCTTGAGGTTTGGCTGGAGAATACAAGGTTAATTTATTAGTATTAATACCATCAGATATGGTCATTTTTCCTAAGCAGCATGCAATACAAGCATCTGCTGTGTCTAACCAAGGCCTTCCTAGGATTAATGGATACCCTATTAGTGTGGCTTTTGGAGACAGGATGATGAAATCTGAGAGGTAGTCTAAGGAATCTAGTGTGACAACAATATCCTCTACCATACCATATGGTTTGATAGTTGAATTATCAAATAACTAGAGAATAGTGGGTGTTTCCCTCAACCTAATGATACTAAGCCTTAACAAAAAATCCATAGTCATAACATTAATAGAGGCTCCTAGATTAACCAAGACATTTTGTATTTGTATACCATTAATGTGAATGGTAACCACTGGACTTCCTAGATCAAAGTATTTAGGCATCAAGGCTTTACTAAGCATGAGATCAAAAATTTTTCCAAGACCATGGATAGTATCAGGATCTTTCTTCTTCCTACCAGGGTGCTTGATATAGACTTCCTTGATTGCTTTATTATAGATTGGAATTTCCTTGAGGGCATCTAACAATGGTATTTGGACACTCATTTTCTTCAGTTGGTCAATCAGGTCATTTGCAATAGTATTCTCTTTAGTGGATACTAAAGGTTGGGCCAATCTCTATGGAAAAGGTGGGATTTTGTGAACTACAATAGGTGGTGCAACAAGAGGCACAATAGTATTTTGATTGTCAAAAGCTTCCTTAGTATTAGAAACATTAGTTATTATGGGTGCTCTTAGTGTAGACAATTTGGTCCCTGATCTTAGGTGGATATCATTCACTTGCAGTGAATAGGCTTGTTTCTTGTTATTTGGATTTGGATTTGGTTGTGCAGGCAATTGTGGTTTCTAAGGACTATTATTGGCTATAGGAGGCAGAGGCATAACAACTTGTTGCTGAGGTGGAGGCATAATAGCTTGCTACTAGTTAGGCTGATTGGGTCACCATTGAGGTTTTTGTTTCCAATTACCATGTGTTTTCCATTGGTTATTCTGTTGCGGCTACTGGTATGGATTAAACTGCTATTGATATGGGTTAAAGTGAGGTTGGAAGTTCTAGTTATATTGTGGCTGCTAAAAATTATGGTTATTCTGTGGCTGTTGATTGGGCCAGTTATTATTCCAAATCTTTCCTTGAGGGACAGAATTGTGGGGGTTTGGATTTTACTATTATTATTATTATTATAACCAAAATGATTTAAGGGGTCTTGAAGCATACCTTGTCTCTGAGTTCATGGTCTCCTTTGAGCCACCTAAAATACTTCTTCATTCTCCTCATCTATTACTTTGAACTTAGTGGGCATTGAAGTAGTGTCCATGGATGCAACAATTTTGCATTTATAATTTGTTTTCTTCTCCCTGCAGTGGGAGAAGAATTCAGCCAGCATAGCTTCTATGTCCTCTTTCTTCCTTTGGGCTTGCATGGTGCTCGGCTAAGTGGCCATGTCATTGATAATGTCCTGCTTGAAGTCAGATAGGAGGTTGGATAGTTCTATCTTAGACACTCTAGAGCCATTTGTCTTTTGAGGCAGGTCCCTTAATCCTCTTCCCTTTTTTATTGTAGCCCTTGAGTAATTCCTACATATGGTCTTGATCTCTGCCCAATTTTTGTGGGTGATATTGCCACTAGCCATAAGGTCCAAGGCTTCCATACTTCCTTCATTGACACCTTTGAGGAACAGATGTTTTTGCAATTCCTCATTCAAATAGTGTCGAGCATTGCATTTCAAGTTAAACATAAACCTATAAACATAGTCTTCCAAGGTTTCATCCTCTTTCTATGACATCTTGAATATGTCATCTACTTTTAAATCTCATCCTCTACAGTATTCTTTGTATTTTGCAAGAAACGTGTTGCTCATGGCATTCCAATTTTCTATAGCATTAGCTCCAAGGCTCATGAATCACCTTAGAGTGGCCTCTTTGAGATTTGATAGAAACAACTTCAGCTTATGGGACTCAGTTGTGTAGTCATAGCTCTTGCAGAGGATATCAAACTCGAAGAGGAAGGTCTCTAGATCTTTAGTGATAAGTCTGTAGAATCTTGGCAGGGCAGCGGCTGGAATGATCTTCAGGTTTTTTTTACCTTGTTGAGGAAGAATTAGGAAGGGAAAGTGTTATTCCCTACATCCCCGTCACTACATTTTGTGTGCAAAATTTTGTGTCCCCCCTTTTTGTTTTTTGTTTTTGGCTCTTGCCTTGTCCTTTTTTCCTTGTTTCTTTGTTTTCTTTCCTTGGGTTTTCTTTCTCATGGTGTTGGTTTTGCTTTTAATTTTTGTCCCTCTTGTCTCTGGGACCTAGTCTCGGAGTTGGTCATTCTTTGTCCAGGATCTAGAATCTGGACTTTGGGATTCTTGGCCATGATATCTTCTTTCCATAAGAAGATATGGTTGCACAGAATCCCCAGGCCCAAAGTCTGGAGGTTGGCTTGTTCCAGAGATTGCAGAAGGAAAGGTAAGTTGCTTTTACCCTAGCTATAAATAGAAAACACCTATTATTTTCACAATTAACATGATTAAAACACTTAAGCAATTTAAGCAAATTTTAGAGTGATATCACAGCGATTTGAGCAGAGTCTAGTGCAAGCTATTTCTGAGTTGTTTTGAACAATTGTGAGTGGTTTCTAGTGTGGAGTGGTGATCCTCTGAAGGTAGAAGTTGTTGCAAAGAATTTGCAGGCACCTTGCCTTCAGACATTCACATGTTTGGACAGTTGGCTCCACCACCGTCGCTATAACTTCCATTTATTGCATAGCCACATGACGTCTAGGTGGGTCTGACAACTTGCTTTTTGTGCACAATTTCCAATGGTTAGTTTTTCAGAATATGGGTTTCTTTCCCTCACCCAACCCACATCTTGATTTTTCTAAGTATGATGAGACCCTTGAGCCCAGATATTGGTTAAATTTCCAAGTTTGCAAAATATACATATACTTTCTGGGATTTTGGAATTAAACTAACTTTTCAGGGAAAACAAGCATCGTGGTGGTAAGTTCTCCGAGTCTCAGAGTATTATTTATCTATAAATTTTGATAGTCACCTTGCCTTTCAAGTCTTGAGAGAAATATACTTCCATCATGTCTGAGGCTTCTGCATCTTCGCCACCCAGAAGTCTAGAACTTCCTTCCACGACAATCACCCAGGCAGCCGTCAGATCCAAGATGGATAGGGCCTTAGAGAAATTTCCTCTCACCATGAAGTACGTGAAGGAAAAATCCATCATGGGATCAAAGATTGATTCTAAATTTCAATTAATCAATGACACTAGTGTCAAAACATGGCCCGAGATACAGGCCTTGGTCAAAATGATGTATATTCAGTGACAGTTTGGGCATCCGCTAGCAATCAATTTCGGGGATTCTGGGATCCTCAAAGCTTCCTATTTTCCATGTTTAGTGTAGTCTCTAGAGTTAATCCTCACACTTTTAGCACATTACAACTCTTCTATCTGGGCCGTCATGTTGGAAGCCCCGAAACCCACCCGGTATCCTACCCCTATGGTGTCTCTCGACGCTGCCACCTTCCAAATGGGCTTGGAGAACCCTCAATTTGACAAAATAATTGTGGTTACTAGAGCAGATGCCTTAGTGAAATTCAAAATGTTGGAGGAAGCAGCCCACATATACATAAATAATAATTGCCTCAAGACCCCGAAGAGGGATCCAAAGAGAATGAAGCTAGAACTCCCCCGGTCTAAATTTAAGGAAAGTATCCAGATGGGGATAATAGCACTGTCCCGAGTCTTTGAGCAACCCCATGCCTGATATTTTTCAGCATGGATGTACTATTTTATGCTTGGCATCTCCACCAAGGGAGAATATTTTGATTGCGTAGCCATCACCTCCAACCATGTAGATTCTCAGTTTCTACAGGTGGTTCAAAAGTAGAAGTTCTATATGACTTCCTATGTTCTCTAGGCCCTGGCACAACAATGGCTTCCCACCAAGGATTACTTACATCAGGCATACTCAGGATTGGCCCAGGTTAGAAGGCTCCCTGGGACTATTTCCCAAAAATCTAATGGGAGGCCATTTTCCCCAATTTCTGTTGGGTGAATGATGCCTCTATTTATTACAACCTGCTCACACCTACCCAGGATGTAGGATAATACCTATCCACAGAGGTGATGAATTTGGTCAGAAGTTATGACCATTATTATATACAGTTCTAGCAACATACATACATGAGGGTAACTGGCTTCTCCAAAAAACCTTACTTGTTACCCAAGCATTGAGGGAACAAGATAATTCTTTTGGAATATTGCAGACAAATAATGGAGCTGCATGCCTTCTACACCTTGAAGAAGATAACAAACATCCCATTCCCAATTACTTGTGGGAATTACTCATGCAATTTGGCTACAGCCAAGGAAGCAGATAACAAGCTCAAAAGCTATAACTTAGCAGAATTCTACTTGGCACAGAAGCATTTTGATCCGCATGGAAAAATTGTGTCAACACTTCCTCAGGCATCAAAGCCCCACCAATACCACATGGAAGACTTCTAGGAACATTTCCAAGATGACATAGAATTCTGGAGATGGAATTACATCTGGATGACCATGGGAATGATGGAAAGGTTAAAAATCTGGAGATTTCCAAATGACTTCTCAGACTCCGGATCCATAATAGATCCCCAATACAAAGCAAAGGGGTTTGATAAGTTGGCCCTCCCACTAGTGGACTGGAATTCCCAGGAAGGACCCACCATTGAAGAGTTCACCTACAATGTGGTCAAACATAGCCACACCTACATTAAGAAGATGTGCCCCAGGAGTGTCCACAAGACTGCCCAGCCGGTGCCAAAGTTAACCCCGGGAGCTAGAACTTCCTCGCAGAGAGAAGATAGGGGAAAAGGAATAATGGAGACCCTAGCCCCATAGGAAGTCCGCATAAAAGAACAACTAAAGTAATCTATAGCTGCCTCCCAACATATGAGGGAGAATTTAATCACATAGGTGGCTACTCTGGTACTCATGGCCGGACCTATCCATCCTCCCTCTTCCCCTTCACTAGCAGTGCTTATGATCAAGGCAACCAAAGTGGATCTTGGAGAGGAGCAGATCCTAAGGGATGTAGGGCCGCCTTTGGTCACAAGGCAAAAGAAGAGACTCAATTAGAAGCCAAAGGAAGAGATGAAGCTTGGGATGCCTCAGATCCCACAAGTTGAAATCCTTTCTTCTGACTCCCCAGAGCTGGAGGGGAAACTAGAACCTGCTCATGTCCTGGCCAATCCTCCCCGCAGGATGAATTTGATGATGTTTTTACAACCAATGAGTTTGGGAATTTGTAGGGGGACATTGAGTAGATAGAGGCTGAAGCCCCAGAGCAGAAGGAAGCTCCAAAACAAGAACCTGCCCAGGAACAGGAGGAATAGGCAAAAGAGGAAGAGGTAGAATAAGAAATTGCCTCTGAAGTCCCATAGGTACAGGACACAGGAGTGGACAAAAAAAGAAAAGTGAATGAATGGCATCATCTAGGGGAACCGGACCTTCAGAAGAAACCATAACCTCAGCCACCATGTTCCAAGCACCACTCCCAGAGGTGAAATTTGGGGAGGTAATCATTGTGGCTCAAACACTGAATCTTGGCCCATTACCTCCCCCATTACCAAAAGATGTACCAATAGAAGAGGACATCCTAGCAACAGAGGCTGAGGAAGAAAAGGAACAGCAAGACAAAGAAAAGCCCGGGGTGACAAATGAAGACCTAGACTAGGCCAAAGATGCAGACACCGGGGCAGAAGACACAAGTGTCACCGAAGGAAATGTCGCTGGTGAACCAGGAGACATAGGGAAGGAATCATACGAAGTTCATCCTGATGAAGGGGCACAACAAGATATCAGGGAGAAGTCACAGGAACACATTTTGGCTACCAAGCTACCCCTACCACCCCATGTTTAATAGAAACCCAAAAGAGAAAGGCACCTCCAGTAATCCCCCAGGCCCACCTTTCCTTAGCAGAGATGATGGCCCAGGCATATAACCCACCAAAGGCCAAGAAATCTCAGATAGTCCACACCCTTTGGACTGAGTTGGATAGAGAGACAGTCGTAGTGATAGCGACACCTTCCCCAGATGTAGACAAAGAAACAACAGAGGCCAGAGATTATAACATCATAGAGATATCACTAGGGAAGAGAGGAAAATAGGGTGACATAGATATGTTAAAAGAGGAAGCTAGGGCAGTAGATGCTTGATATGAAAAGGAAGCTCAAAAGATCAAAGCAGAGAAGGAGAAAAATGCAAACCATATGTGGTTGCTAACTAAGCTAGCCTAGCCTATCAATGTTATTTCTCTAGAGGCCTCTACATCTGATGCACCACTGCCATAGAGTGACATAGATTCATTGCAGGCGATGAAGAAGAAAGCCCAAGCAGTTGATGAATGGGTTGCTTTACAAGTGGAAAATGTTTGGCATTTCCTGATATCCACCCTCCCAGATCTATATGTAGCCCACCATGTCTTGTATAAGGTTGAAACCACTATCAACATATCAGAGGCAGATATTGAAAATTACGAGGCATGGAAAGTTGAGTTCAAAGAACTCATCAGCCTTAGAGAAGAAGTTGTTTTCGAGTCCAAAATTTTGGGAGATGAGTCCTTCAATTTTGTGATAACCCAGCACTCCAAAATTGACCTCACATTGGGGATAATCAAGAAACTGGTGGGGACTCTGTGGGATAAATTTAATGTGGTGCAATATTCTTTTAATTTATACAATTCTTTTGTTACGAAGGTCTCCGAAGTTGACCCATTTAGCACTGACACTTGTACATTAGAGGAGTATGTCCTAGGGAAGTTTGACGAGCTGATGGAATCAAGGTATCAATCCCCAGAGGGAATAGATGGAGCTCAAATGATGAGAATAACTCACTTGATACTCAATGGCCATGATGCGGTGAAGATGGATGATGAATTTAAGGGGAATGTTCCATACCTAGGGGAACATATTGAGGTGGCTAAGTACCGACGGGCTGGCCTTAAAGAGGTTGATGAAGATAGAATCTCCCATCTCCCCTAGACCTTCAATGACAATAAGAAACAATAGAGATTCTCCGGAGGCTGGAAAAAACCTAGGTGTTTTTGTATTCATTATTCTTTTGGAACGTAAGTTCCCAAATCCTCGAGTCCTAGATCCTACATTTTTATATTCTTTCAGTGATCTGTGTCCCAGTCCCTAGGGCTGATCAGTCAGTTTGAAGCAGTTAATAAGGGTTGTCAAAAGGCAGTTTGCTATGCCAAGGCACGTCAGATCAGTGAGAGGTTTTCTGACAATGGGTCTTCTTGAGGAACCATTTCAGAAGTACACATGGCACATTGGAGATAGGGCGCCACTTTACTCATTTATGAGGCATGTAGCCTTGATCCCTAGGGGATTGGATTTATTCCTTCTCCTTCTTGGCTCTCTTATCAAAGCCGATTCTTCCACTTCATCTTCTTGTCTTATTCTTCTTACATGTCAGACCTTCTCCGTCTCGAGGTCTTTTGTAAAGTGGTGCAGGTAGTACCGACCATCGGATAATATATTTTATGGCAAGATGTAAAATAGGGTTAGGGTTAGGGTTAGAAGAAAAATGTGTATAAATAATAAGTCTAGCCCTATTCCAAGGGTCGGTGAAATTGATGATTTTGTAGTCTGTAGTAATAGAGAAGCAGTATTTGCATTTCAATTGCAGAACTCAATGCTCCTTGGTCTTTAAGCTTTCAGTAGTTAGATGCTCCCTTGGAGCCACCATTGTACCACACACCAGTGCTCACTGGAAGGAATGTTAATGAAGAAGAGAGAGTTCTTGCAATGACGTTGTTGGCACTTTTTCTTCTAAGTTAATGGTATTTTATATTTAATGTTCTTCATGTCTTCTGCTCTGACACTTTAAGTAGATTAACAACCTCCTTTCCCTTGCTACTGGTAAAATATGAACTGATAGTTGTGTATTTCTTCAGTATTTAGTGTATTATATTAGAGCATTATTGATGTATTGAATGTTTAAACATAACTATAGGTAGATCAAATATTTCTAACTCTGCAGGATCTTTTTTAGTTTATTTGCTAAGTGTAAAATGCTTGGGAAAGCCTCACCTATTTGAATCCCTAGTGAGAACGAGTTGAAGAAACTAGCTATCCCCCTTGAAAATAGTCACATCTTCCAATTGAGCCTTGCACCATCGAGACCTGACCCTCAGGTGCTTGGAGGGTTGGGGAATCTCATTTCCTTGGATAACCTTTGCAAGAAAAGTTGGCTGGTAGCCTGGTACCCAGTGACAACTTACATCTACTGGCAGACCTGATCACCAAAGTCCTGTCAACAAAAAATAGTGCTAGAAGGAGGGCCTGAACTCATCCCCCTCTCAAGATTCTAATTTTACACCTTTTGAGGGTTCCCAAGCTGTAGTTTTAGGAGTCAAGCCTTTAGTGGGATTAGATCTTTCTCCCTAGTGAAATTTGATAGGATCCTTAGATCATCCCCTAACCCTAGAAGGTTTGTCAAACTCGAGCCTCCCACTCAAAAGAAATGGACCCTGAAAACCACACCAGCCACTATTTTCTAGGGGTCTAGTATACCTCAAAATATCCAAACTTCCTAGATAGTCCTGGGAACCAGCATTCAACTTGCTCAAAATCCACTTCTCCAAATGGCTGCATACTTTGGTAACACTGGGTCCCTTATGGGAACCTTTCCAGGCATGGCTAATGACTTACCCTCACACCCAGAGAAGATTTTCCCAAGGTATGAGCACCTAGGCTCACAAACTGTAGAAGAACACCTATAGGCATACAAAGATGCCATGAACCAACACCAAATCCAATATGAAGATGTTGTGACCTGCATGTTTCCCCTATCCCTGGGACAAGGTGAACTAAACTGGTACCTCAACCTTCTCTCCAATTCCATCAACAATTGGTAGGACATGGAGGATGCCTTCTTGGCGGCCTTTTGTGTACATGTGGGCCCAGCTTGGTCCCACAGCTAGTTCATTTCCATCAGAAAGGAACCAAATGAACCTGTTGCCGCATTCAATCATTAGTTCCAATGCACCCTAAAGTGGTGCACGGGCCCTTTCATTCCATCCCTTGAAGTTACTATATAGACCTATCTCAACACAATGGACCCCTTCGTTGCCACTCTCCTCTAGAGAATAACCACCGTAGGCGACTGGGATACTTTGGTGAAGTTTTAGAACCTAGCCTTAGAATTTTCCCATGGCCTCAAGAAATCCCTAGGTGGAATTGGGAAGAACACGCCCTTTAACATGATCCCCAGTGGAACTGCATATGCTAGGGGATATAACCCCAATCTAGAAATGGGTGCCCCCACGATGGCGATGAATCTGCCACCCCCGCCAATAGACTAGTAGGCCCGGTATGTTTACCCGTCACAGACTAAGAAATACTGGGTCTGGAAATATTCCCTTGGAACCAGCCATAGCTAGTACAACCTTAGACATAACCACCTAGAGTGCCCTTCTTTAAGTCATTTGTGGTTGGACGATTGCCACCCTTGACTCTGGCAAATACTGTTGCCTTCCTAGGTAACCAACAACAACAACCGTCACATTATGACACAAACACTCAATTAACTATCGAGGTTGAATCCCTCCGGTGAATGTTGTCCATCCTGACTATGGACATGGGTTAGCTGAAGGCGGGGTCCTATGCACCCCAGAATTCCAATTCCTAGAGAGGGAATATTTTCTATGGCCAATGAAATAAAAACACTAGAGGAAGAAACTTCAACAACAGGGCCCCGACCCAACCAACAACAATGGAATAATAACGTGAACACCGGAGGTCCATCTCCAAACTAAAATGCCAATAAAAGTGGTGCTAGACCATCACATTTTATGACAGTCATAGACTTCCAACCCATGACCATTTGGTGTAGATTGCACAACACAAGCTCCCACAACGAGGTAAACTATGCCACACTGAAGAAAGTCATCATGATTTCCCAGCTGGACAGGCAATAATCGCATGATGCTCCTCCCCCAGAATCTCCTATGCAAGAGTCAACTCAAAGAACCTTCACTTGTGAGACCATCTTCTTTAGATCCTCCAGAGAAAATGAATAAAAATCTAAATTACAGGGATTCTTCGATGAATTGATTCTGGCCTTTGAGGCCAATGCCTTCACCAACCCGCAGACTCCTTACAATACTCGAAGCCAGGTTGGTAAAGGACTAGTTTACATTCCAACACCTCCTACCAAGGACACTCCTCCCTAGGACAATACAACTGACCAACCTATCCCTCCAAAAGGTTCTAGCTCTAACCAAGCAAAAGACCCGGCCGAGGGAAGCCACCAATTCTTGAGAGGAATATTTGATATCACAAAGGCATTAGAACAAACTACCACCTCCATGACCCTGATGGAGGTTTTGCTAAACTGTCCCGAGTAGAAGAAGTATCTTCTAAAGCTCTTGGAAAACCCAAAAGTTGTCAGTTGCCCGCCCAAGACTGTCTCTTTTGAGGAAACCAACATGATTGTCTTCTAGGGAAACAATAAAGATCCTCCCTTCCTACTAGGCCTAAATATCCAAGGCAAAAACATACACAACTGCCTAGTAGACTCTAGAGCTTCGGGAAACATCATGCCCCTGTCCATATGCTAAAAGCTTAGATTCTGACCCACCCCATCTAATGGCGCAGTGATCAAATTGGAAAAAATTGCTATGAAGATGGTGGGAGAATTGAAGAATGTCTGGATACAACTCATCCAAGACCCCAGAATAGCCAGCATAATCGACATCTAAGTGGTGGACATCCCAGAGACTTATGGGATGTTATTAAGTTGGAATTGTTCTAAGTCCTTGAATGGATACTTTTTGACTGACTTCTCCCAATTATGGCTCCCCTAGGAAGGAGAATCAAACAAAATCTAGGTCAAAAGTGAACCCCGGATGAAGTAGGCCCTTACCAAAGTTAGGAGGGTTAACAAGGTCTTCTTCTCTGAGACTTCCCTTGGAGTGTACCGACCCTTTGAAATCTTAACATTCAATTTCACCCCCAGGGAGGATCCAATAGTATTACAGAGAACCCAGGACCTAGAAGAAAAGTTAAGGGTTGAGGTTAACTCTCAAGTTGTCATAGCGACCCCCGCTACACTCTTATCTAGTACTTGGTGCTAAGTACACTATCAGAAACATTCAGAGTTAGAGTGTGAGCCTTTCCTTTTTGTCGCTACCTAGCACATCGATGCCTTCTGAAACAAACAACATACAGTTGATTTCCCAGAACCCAGTATTCCTACTAGAAGCACTTCTTCAGTGCAATTTCGCTGGGAACCTCAATTCCAAACCCCTCTAGAGGCAAGCCTCACCCATGCGCCAACACTATAGGAGGAAGCTCCTCCCAAGTCTCCCAAAGGCAATTCAAAGACTACTCCCTCTCCCCAGCTCCAAACTACAAGTAACAATTTGTGGACCCTTAAGTTTGATGGGTCCCGGTCCAAACAGGGGTGTGGGGCCAGAGTAGATTTAATCAACCCATGAGGGAAAACCTTCCTTGCATCCTACAGGCTACAGTTCAACTGCACAAACAACATTATGGAGTATGAGGCTTTGATCCTTGGACTCTTATTTACATTAAGGAACCCACCTCTGGGCTCTAGGTGATTCAGAGTTGTAAAGGTATAGCTGAGTTACACTCACGGTGTGCTGTGGTCTGAAGCTATACCTTGCAAAAACAACATCGCAGACGTAGTTATTAAATTCCTAGAAGAAAACATCGTCACAAGATTTGGAATGCCCTTTTCTTTAGTATGTGATGCATTTTCTTTAGTGCAACTACTCTAATGGACCTATGACCAAAAGATCACTCTAATGTTTTCTAGCAACTATTACCCCAGGGGAATGGTGTTGCTGAATTGATGAACAAAAATCTACTTGAAGTGATCAAACACCTGCTAGAACAGAATCCCCAGGATTGGCAACAAAAGTTGAGATTTGCCCTTTGGGAAGATCGCATTTGAATTAAGCCCACCCTAAGAATGTCCCCATTCCATCTAGTTTATGGCCAGAACCCAGTGTTCCCAATCAACTTACAGATCCCAGTTTTACAGTTTACATAGGAATTCAGCAACCTGAATAATATCATAGAGGTTTGGCTCCTAAACCTAGTGCAGATGGAAGAACAATGAGACACAACCCTTGAACATTTTGCACATAATCAAGCAGTGGTAAAATGATGGTTTGACTGAAGAGCCCAATACAAGGCCTTTGAAATTTTGGACTTAGTCCTGTTGTGGGACAAGGCCCATGAGAAGAAGGGAAAGCACACCAAGTTCCAATGGCTCTGGCTCAGACCATACCTAATCTATGAGATCTTTGGGTTAAATACCTACTACCTTAACACCATGACTAGAGAACCTATCCCATTGCCCATCAATGGACAGTTTCTCAAACATTATTTCAAATAAGGTCAGTTTGCCCAAAATTTGTATTTTATGTAAAGTGCCTTGCTTGTAAATATTTCTTTCTCGGTGCCTTGTTGGGAGGTACCTTGCCTTGTAAATAGTCTTGGTGGCTGTCCTTTGGGACTGCCCTTTTCTTTTGTTGTCTTTTCTTTTTGTGTCTTCTTTTTGGGTTCTGTCATTTTTGCTCTCCCTCTTGTGAGGATTGGAATGCTTTGCATAACATCTGGTCTCCGGGGTGTTTCCTTTGACATGATGAACTTAAGAATCTATTGTTAGCATGATGGAATTGGTTTGGTCTCCAGAGTTATTTTGCAAGTTTGGTAGTACATTGATTAATCTTCATTGGGTTTATCTCTGGAAGTCTGGAAATCAGTGAAATAAAAAAGTAAGGGACAAGTAATCGGACACATCGAGGGTAGATCGGTTGCACTAGTTGAGACTTTTAAAAGATTCTTTCCATGTCTATAGTTTTTCTCCCTAGTTAGCACTTTAAGGTGGGCAGAAGGGTGAAAGAAGTACCGCCATTGAATTTAGCTAAGTTTTATCTTGATGGTGAAAGAAGTACCTCCCTCTCACCCAGAAAAATACAAAATAACAAAAAAAAAAAATGGGACAAAACTCTAGTCTTCGGGAGAAACAAGCAAATCTGATGACTTTGGGGTTTGATATACTTAGTGCCTCTTCTCTACTTCTCCCAGAGGTTATCGTCTTGGTTTCCTTCCAAAGAACACACTTCATCACTGATGAAAATATCATGGACTAAATCACGTATGGCCAAATTTTCAAATAGGTTACTCTTTACAAGTAAGATACTTCAAGTAACGATTTGTTCCAATTTTTGCTAACTAGAGATTTTATAGTTCTTGAATGCACTAAGGCATTCATCCCAGATAGTCACCATTTTTTATGCCCTACATCCCCATCCCTACATTTTGTGTGCAAAATGTTGGGTCCCCCTTTTTTGTTTTCTATTTTGGCTCTTGCCTTGTCCTTTTTTCCTTGTTTCTTTGCTTTCTTTCCCCGGGTTTTATTTCCTATGGTGTTGGTTTTTCTTTTCATTTTTGTCCCTCATGTCTCCAAGACCCAATCCTAGAGTTGGTCGTTCCTTGTCCAGGATTTGGATTCTAGACTCTGGGATTCTTGGCCATGATATCTTCTTTCTGTAAGAAGATATGGTCGTACAGAATCCCCAAGCCTGGAGTCTGAAGGTCAGCTTGTTCCAGAGTGTGTGGAAGGAAAGGTAACTTGATTTTACCCCAGCTATAAATAGAAAACACCTATCATTTTCACAATTACCATGATTAAAACACTTAAGCAATTTGAGAAAATTTCAGAGTGATATCACAACAATTTGAGCAGAGTCTAGTGCGAGCTATTTCTGAGTTGTTCTGAACAATTGTGAGTGGTTTCTGGCGTGGACTGGTGATCCTTTGAAGGTAGAAGCTGTTGCAAAGCATTCACAAGAACCTTTCCTTCCTTCCTTTCTCTAGTTTCCAGGTTGGTGTTCCTGGTTCTTCCATTTTTTTCTTTCCTTTGTTTTTGCTTCATTTTTGTTTGGCTTGTGTTTGTCTTGCATTTTTGTTTGTTTTTGTGTCTGGTTTCACCACCCATTGGTGGGCTGGCTTTGCTAGAGGGTTGTTTTCCCTCTATGTAGATGTAGTATATTCTGTAGATAATGTAACTGATGTATATGCTTGTGCATTTTCCAGTTGTCATTTAGGGTAGTCATTTCATTTCAGCTCTACTATGTATTTAGTGTATATTAATGTATATCCTTCCATTTTGCATGTGTATACCTTTTAGCCCTGATGTATATATGTTATATATGTTGTATATTTCATGTATATCTACTTGCTTTCATAACAAGCTCATAGTACTTCCTTTGTTCTTATTGCCAAATTTGCAAGCTCGTTCCATGCAAGATACCACCTGGTTGAAACTCAGCTCTTAGCTAGTTTCAACCAAGTAGTTTTCTCTCTCCTAATAAACCAGCCTTAATGACTATCCCATTTATGTCCCACATACACATTAAAAACTATCCAAGTGGCCTCCACTTTTTGCACATTCAGATAGTTGGCTCTACCACCGTTGCCATAACTTCCATTTATTGCATAGCCATGTAACGTCCACGTGGGTCTGATAGTTCACTTTTTGAGTGCAATTTCCAACAATTAGTTTTCCAGACTCTGAGTATCTTGCCCTCACCCAACCCATGTCTTGCTTTTGCTAAGTATGATGAGACCCCCAGGCCCAGATATTGGTGAAATTTCCAAGTTTGCCAAATATACATATACTTTCTGGGATTTTTGAATTAAACTAACTTTTTAGGGAAAACAAGTGTCGTGGTGGTAAGCTCTCTGGATCTTAGAGTATTATTTATCTATACATTCTCATGGTCACCTTGCCTTGCAGGTTTTTAGAGAAATAAACTTCCATCATGTCTAAGGCTTTCGCATCTTCGCCACCTGAAAGTCTGAAACTTCCTTCCAAGGCGGTCACCCGGGTAGCCGTCAGATCCAAGATGGAGAGGGCCTTAGAGAAATTGCCTCACACCATGAAGTATGTGAAGGAAAAATCCATCATGGGATGAAAGATTGATTCCAAAGTTCAATTAATCACTGACACAAGTGTTGGAACATGGCCCGAGATGCAAGCCTTGGTCAAAATGATGTATATTCAATGACAGTTTGGGGATCTGCTAGCAATCAATGTCAGGGATTCTAGGATCCTCAAAGATGCCTATTTTTCATGCTTAGTCCAGTCTCTAGAGTTAATCCTCACACTTGCAGCACATTAAAACTCTTTTGTCTAGGCTGTCATGCTGGCAGCCCTGGAACCCACTGGGGATCCTACCCCTATGGTGTCTCTCGATGCTGCCACCTTCCAAATGGGCTTGGAGATCCCTCGATTTGACAAACCAATTTTGGTTACTAGAGTAGATACCTTAGCATAATTAAAACCATTGGAGGAAGCAACCCACATAGACATAAATAATAACTAGCTCAAGACCCCGAAGAGGGATCCAAAGAGAATGAAGCTAGAACTCCCCTGGTCCAAATTTAAGGAAAGTATCCATATGGGGATAATAGCACTATCCTGGGTCTTTAGGAAACCCCATGCCTAGGATTTTTCAATATGGATGTACTATTTTCTTCTTGGCATCATCACGAAGGGAGAATATTTTGATTGGTCAGCCATCATCTCCAACCATGTAGATTCTTAGTTTCTATAGGTGGTTCAAAAGTGGAATTTCTATTTAAATTCCTATGTTTTCTAGGCCCTGGCACAACAACTGCCCACCACCAATGGATTACTTACATTGGGCATACTCAGGATTGGCTTGAGTCAGAAGGCTCCCTGGGACTATTTCCCACAAATCCAATGGGAGGCTAGTTTCCCTAGTTATTGTCGGGTGAATGAGGCCTTTATTTATTACAACCTGCTCACACCTACCTAGGATGCAGGATACTACCTATCCACAGAGGTGATGAATTTGGTCAGAAGTTACGGCCATTATTATATACATTTCTAGCAACATACATACATAAGGGTAACTGGCTTCTTTGAAAAATCTTACTTGTTACCCAAGCATTGTGGGAACAAGATAATTCTTTTGGAATATTGCAGACAAATAATGGAGTTGCATGCCTTCTACACCTTGAAGAAGGTAATAAGCATCCCATTTCCAATTACTTGTGGGAATTACTCATGCAGTCATGTCGTGGCCAAGGAAGCAGACAACGAGCTCAAAAGATATAACTTAGCAGAATTCTACTTGACGTGGAAGAATTTTAATCCGCATGGAAAAATTGTGTCGGCACTTCCTCGAGCATTAGAGCCCCACCAATACCACATGGAAGACTTCTTGGAAGATTTCCAGGATGATATGGAAGTCTGGAGCTGGCATTACATCCAGATGACCATGGGAATGATGGAAAGGTTAAAACTCTAGAGATTTCCAGATGACTTCTCAGACTCCGTATCCATAATAGATCCCCGGTACAAAGAAAAGGGGATTGATAAGTTGGCCCTCCCACTAGTGGACCAGAATGCCTAGGAGGGACCCACCATTGAAGAGTTCACCCACAATGTGGTCAAATGCAGCCATGCCTACTTTAAGAAGGTATGCCCCGGGAGTGTCCGCAGGGCTACCCAGTTGGTGCCAAATTAACCCTGGGAGCCAGAACTTCCTTGAAGAGAGAAGATAGGGGAAAATGAATAATGGAGACCCCATCCCCACAAGAGGTCCCCATAAAATAACAACTAAAGCAATCTATAGAAGCCTCCCAACAGATGAGGGAGAATTTAATCACATAGTTGGCTACTCTGGTACTCATGGCTGGACCTGTCCATCCTCCCTCTTCCCCTTCACTAGCAGCACTTATGATCAGGGGAACTAGAGTGAATCTGAGAGAGGAGTAAATTATAAGGGATGTAGGGCTGCCTTTGGTCACTAGGTGAAAGAATAGAATCAATCTGAAGCCAAAGGCAGAGTTGGATCTAGGGATGCCTCAGATACCACAAGTTGAAATCCTTTCTTCTGACTTCCCAGAGCTGGAGGGGGAACCAGAACATACTCATGCCCTATCAAATCCTCCCCCATAGGATGAATTTGATGATGTTTTTACAACCGACAAGTTTTGGAATTTGTAGGGGGACATTGAGAAGATAGAGGCTAAAGCCCCAGAGCAGAAGGAAGCTCCATAATAAGAACCTGCCTAGCAACAAGAGGAGAAGGAAGAAGAGGAAGAGGTAGAACAAGAAATTTCCTCTAAAGTCCCAGAGGTACAGGACATGGGAGTGGACAAACAAAATCAAAGTGAACAAATGACATCATCTAGGAGAATCAAACCTTTAGGAGGAACCATAACCTCAGCTGTCATGTTCCAAGTGCCACTCCTGAAGGTGACATATGGGGAGGTAATCACTACGGCTCAAACACTGAATCTTGGCCCATTACTTCTCCCATTACCAAAAGATGTACCAATGGAAGAGGACAACCCAATGATAGAGGTTGAGGAAGAAAATGAACAACAAGATGAAGAAAACCCTATGGCAACAAATGAAGACCAAGACAAGGCCAAAGATGCCAACGTCGGGGCAGAAGACATAGGTTTCACCAAAGGAAATGTCACTAGTGAGCTAGGAGACATAGGAAAGGAATCAGAGGAGGCTCATCCTGATGAAGGGGCACAACAAGATATTGGGGAGAAGTCACAGGAATACATTTTGGCTACCAAGCCACCCCTATCGCCCCCATCATTAATAGAAACCCAAAAGAGAAAGGCACCTCCAGCAATGCCCTAGGCCCACATTTCCTTAGCAGAGATTGCCCTAGGCATAGAACCCACCAAAGGCCAAGAAATCCTAGACAGTCCACACCCTTCGTACTAAGCTAGGTGGAGAGACAGTCGCAGTGATAGCGACACCTTCCCTCAATGCGGACGAAGCAACGATAGAGGCCAAAGATTATAACATCATAGAGATATTGCTAGGGAAGAGAGGAAAATAGGGTAAGGTAGATATGTTAAAAGAGGCAGCCAGGGTAGTAGAGGCTTGATATGAAAAGGAAGCTCAAAATTTCAAAGTAGAAAAGGAGAAAAATACAAACCTTATGGGGTTGCTAATTGAGCTAGCCCGACCTATCAATGTTATTTCTCTGGAGGCCTCTACATCTGATGCACCACTGCCATAGAGTGACATAGATTCATTGCGATCAATGAAGAAGAAAGCCCAAGTGGTCAATGAATGGGTTCCTCTACAAGTGGGAAATGTCTGGCATTTCCTGATATCCACCCTCCTAGATCTATATGTGGCCTTCCGTGTCTTGCATCAGGTTGAAACCACTATCAACATATGAGAGGCGGATATTGAAAATTATGAGGCATGGAAAGTCAATTTCAAATAACTCATCGACCTCGGAGAAGAAGTTGTTGGCTGGTATATAATAAGAGATAATAGGTTGTCATGATACTTAGGCTCATCAAAAAGGACTTCTAAATTTAGCGATTCTTCGATGGATGAGGGTGATGAAATTTCTCCTTGGGCATCTGCAAATGGATTTTCAAACAGGTCTTCTTATTCACTATCTACTTGGGTTTCTGTAGGCTCGGTGTTAAAATGATCAAATGGTTCAGCCTGGTATTGCTGAGGAAGGAATCTTCCATGAGGATCTCTTCTTCTATAAATAAAATGCTTGCTAGATTATAAAAATTGGAATCATGAACACCAAAGTGGGCTTGAATTAACACCATCCCCGACAGTGGCACCAAAAATGCTTGGCCAAACAATCATCTCAGAAATGCATAGCATTGGAATCCTACTTAAGGATTGGACACCCTAAATGGCTGCTAAGTAGATTATTCAGTCTCATTTAATTATCGACCAGGGATGTAAACTTGGAATGGTGTTTGCAAAGTATATGATTCAAACCTCCTTGATTCTCATTGCTAAACCTATGGAATTGAAATATATTATGCTTTAGGAATCTATACTATCTCAATTGAATGCAATTATGCTAAGAAAATAGTAATCATGAGTAGTGGTTACTCTGCTCACCTATGTTGTAGGAACACTGCACCAGTTTTGTTACTAGTCACTACAGGAACAACAAAGTTCTATTTACTTCTTAATGCGAAAGGACATAACTTCTAATCTAATAAAATGATTCACTCACCAAGTGAGCCCTCTTGGATGAGTGAATAGAAATGCAATCAAGATAAGAGACTGAAACTCAAATTATGCACTCTATTCATTCATAGAGGAAATGTACTTGGAAAATAAACAGTGCTACAATGGCAAATTTTATTTCAGAAATGATATCACTTAACTCTCTCCCGTGGAACTACAGCATTCCACTTATTTAAGGAGGAACTACACTACTACCTAAATCTAGGATCACTCCATTAATGAGGATCACTAATGGATACATTGTGCTCATAACAAAAATCTTGAATAGTAATAGTAGGTCTTCAAGTTCTTCCCAGAATATAGCATGCAATAGTTCTAGATCTGTGCGTGGTGTCTACTCAGGAACTGAACTAATTCGTTCCTCCATGAGATTTCTACAGCACACCCATCTTCAACTGCTTTACTTTATTCCTTGCTTTGTTGGAACACCGATGGAAACTGGATGTAAGCTAACAAAGGAGGACAAGTCACCTTAGGTAAATCAGACTTTTTACAGATCAATGATTGGCAAACTCATGTATGTTGTATATTCTAGACCAGTTATTGCACATGCATTAGGAATAGTTGCAATATTTTTTGCTAATCTGAGGCAATCACATATGAATGTTGTGAAAAGAATCCTAAGATATCTGAAGAATACCAAGTACTATGGCTTATGTATAGAAGAGAAGGAAAATTTGAAATTAAGGTCTTCACCGACACTGGTTGGGTTGGAAACATTAATGACCAAAAGAGCACAAGTGGAGGATCATTCTTTATGGGTGACATACTTGTCACATGGATCAATAAGAAGCAAGGATGCATCTCTTAGTCTATTTCATAAGTAGAGTATGTTGTTGCTGCTGCAAACTACTCAAATATTGCATGGATCAAATAGTTACTGGAAGGTATGCATATGAAAATTCTTGAACCAGTAATTATCTATTGTGATAACACAAGTGAAATTAACATTTCCAAGAATCTAGTCATGCATGCTAAGACAAAGCATATTGCAATCAAGTATCATTATTTGAGAGAACAAGTTCAAGAAAAGGAGGTGATTCTTGAATATGTGCAAACAAAGGAACAATTAGCTGATATCTTCACCAAGCCATTGCCCAAGGATATATTTGAGTAATTGAGAAAGAGACTAGGGGTCAGACCCTTGTCTACTGGTCAATAAGATGACCATAAGGCTACATCAGCCTACATATTATTAGAATATCATTCATGTTGATGCAAGAAAATAGATGGACTTCAAAGATACATCAGTACTTGGCAAGGTATTTATCTACTCCAAGCACCAGAGTTGTTATATTGCTGATGGATTGGGAAATTCAAGGAGTATATAATGGATAGAAAGGATTTTTTAGCATTATTGTCAAATACTTGTTTGACATTGTTGTCAAAGGGACAGATTATATCCATTATCAGATTATCCAAAGGGAGAGACGTAAGAAAGGGAGAGTACATACAAAGGGAGAGATTGTTGACAAGAGAGAAAAGAGACATCAAAAGAAAAGAACAATCAAAGAGAGAGAGTTTGACATAGGGAGAGGACACATCACATCAAAAGAAGAAAGACCCTACATCTATCCAATGAAGGGATTGAAGATAGAATGAAATCTACAAGAATCAAGTCTAAACTATGTGAGCTTACCGAGGACCAGATATTTGTATTGGTTATAGTACATAAGATTGGTAGTTTGATGAACTATAACTATTATATTTCATATTTTATTAAAGTGATAATATAGTGTGATAATGTAGTGTGTTGCCATCAATGCCAAAGGGAGAGATTGATGAACTATAACTGATTGAATGTTTGAAGATGTTAAGTTGATGATCACCAAGACACAAAAAGTTAATGCAAAGACATTAAATCAGTTAATGTATTATCTTTTCATTGATGTCAACTTGATATAATCTGTATGGTCATATTGCTGAAGACTTCAAAGAACCAATGAATCAAAGGCCATGTTGTTAGTAAAGCATAAAAGTTAAGTATTCACAAACTGACTGTATACACTGATGAAGTGCACACCGACAGATAGAGTAAACCAATGAGAGAAAAGTCACAGTTTTACTTGACAAGAAAAAGCACAACATTACTGACGAGCAAAGTCACAAAGTTACCCAATGAGAAAAGAATAGTGTAACCCAATGGAAAAAATTATAGTGTTTCCCAATGGATAGAGATCTTGAAGACAACTGAAGTCTCACTGACAAAATAGTCAGTTGTCACCAACAGCTAACTAAAGTATTGATTGAGTGAACAAAGAGTTCAGAAATGACAAAATACTTAGCTGTCAAGAGCTAAATATAGACTTAAATGGTAGTTAACATTGTTTTAATCAACAAGATAATGCCATAGTTAAGTAAAGGATTTAAATCTGCTTTGTCCAGTTGGCAAGAAGATCTCTACTAGATAAAACTAGAGTTTTTCTTTAAATCTAATTGGCGATAATTATGGATCACGCCAAGATCAAGAAAGCCAAGAAATGGTGAAATCATGTCTAAATAAGAGACAAGATAATTCAATATGAATTAGCAGAGTGAAAAGAGAATAGATGCTGAAGAGATTCTAAAGGAGAAGAAAGTCTTCATTCAGACACGATCAATCAAGCTAAGGAAAGAGCTAAATTCTGCAAACACTGACAAGCAATGATACAACACCATAGAGTAGAACAGTGTGGAGCAAAGGTAGCGAATTGATTACATTGATCAGAAAGGTAGTGTACTTACAATAGATCTAAAAATCAACAATTCTAGTTGTATATGTGAACAAGTAAATTTGCTATTTCATTTTAACCATTGAAGCATCAAGTCTCTTAACCGAGTAGGACTTAAAAGTCTATTCTAATTGAGATACATCCTAAGGAGTATCAAAAAGGTTGATCATACAAAGTAGCATTGGATATGCCTGATACCTATTGATAGGCCAAGTGAGTGTTTGATTGAGGATGGTAGCGTTAGATGCCAGATACTAAGTGACAAACTATTTATTAAATCCTCTAACAAGGTCACACCTAACAGTGTGTTTGTAACCTTTAATAGGGTTGGCTCTTCACCGATCTCACTTTAGAAGAGTAAAAATTTGGGGTACTGGTCCCAGTGGTTTTCCCTTAACAGGGTTTTCACGTTAAAAATCCATGTATCATGTGTTTATGAGTGATTACTTTACTATTTTGGATTTCACATAAGTAAATCTGGATTGGTCTATATACACTAGTTATTTACCGTGTTTTAGTAAATTAACAGACTGCTTATCAGTAAACATATAATAGAAGGTTTTACAAAGCATTGCGACAAGTAGTAATTTCATATAAGTATTTGGAGGCATTCATCTTACAAGACTAAAGATAACTAGAGGTATAATTTTGTGCTACTAAGTTTTAAGGGTTGATTTAAGGATTAATTTTTGAGGCCACTGATTCACCCCCGCTCTCAGTTATTACTAACAATAACATCATCTTTCTTTTCTTCACTCTTCTTCTTCTCATCACTCTCATTTTCTTCAACCTTCTTTTGATCTTTCTTCTACCTCACACCTCTTCTTTTCTCCATATAAGTACTCTTCCCTATCTTTTTAACTTATGTTTTCTTCCTAGAATGATTCTTCTCCTCCACTTTCCTCTTTTCCTCTCTAATAATTGGGACCGTATTGTCTTTTTCTACTTAGGAAGTGGAGATGGATTTTGTTGCTTTATAGTTGTGCTTCTTGTTTGTCTAGAAGGATAGGTTGGATTTTCAGAAATTGGAGCTTCTATTCACTATTATATTCTCTGGAATTACCTCTTTTGTCTTTGATTGAGCTTCCTTGAGTTGTTCAAAGGTATTTCCTATAGCTCTAGCTACTTCTCCTACCACTTTTCTCACTCTTCTTAGTATTTCTAATATCTGAATGTTGTATACAAATTGATACTCTTCTCATTGTAAGTTCCAAATCTCTCCATAGTGTCATCTCTTGATGCTTTAAATGAGCAATATATGTATACAATCAAGATTTCTTGACTTACTTCATAACCTATTCATAACATTCATGAATCCATAGGCTCTACTCCCTCTATTAGACATTCCATTTTATCTACCATGAAACAAATTGTGTCTTTATACTTTTTAACTACATATTTAGGGATTTTGTCCCTATAATGCATCATACTCTAAAAATTCTTAAAGTAGCCCCAAATCATATTTATTCTTGTGTTCTCATTCATCCTATGCATCATATTTCTTATCTTCTCTACCAATGGCTTGTGACTTTACTATTTATTTGGCCCATTGTAAGGAGATTCTTCCATGAAATAGAAGAGTAGAAAAAATGAGTTTACCATAACTAAATACATTCTAATTGTCATTTATCCTTTCAAGGTTTTAAATCAGTTGTGATCTCATGGTTGTTGACAACTAATATTCTTTCCCTTCCTTAAGAATCTCATATTTTTTTATAAATTGTAGCTATGGTTAAAGAGTTAACCCTAAATGCATGATATACCTTGTACCCTATGATGATAGAAGAAAGCATGAGATTGTATTCATTAATGTTACTAATTTACATTCCTCTCATATTTACAACAAATCAACCTTAACTTCCTTTAGAATGGGTACCTATCCTTATGTTCATAGGTTAGTCACTACCTAAATAGCTTCTTTTGTGATTTTGATGGGCTATGAATGAGTAAAACACATAAATTCACAATGAATTACTCTTTGCACATATATAATCTAGTCTACAATGCTAATATTTGGAAACCTAGAAAACTATGCAAGCTTTTTTCACTATGAAGGTTCTAAACTCAGGTATCAGTTGGTAATTATTGTTAGAGTCACTCAAATTCTCAATTAATAGATGCTTTATTTCATCTGCACCTAGGTCATCAATTGGACCATGTATATATGCCCTAGTATATTCACCATGCCAAACTGATGCGAAGAGAATCATCAAGACAATATTTAACTTCTGCCAATACTTCTTTGGCTATCTTAAATCTGCATTATAGATATTTCAAATCTGTGTTTCTCATTATTCTTCTTTAGAATATTGACTTAGAGGCTCTAAATCTCTTTCTACTTCCAATAATCCACAATAGTCACTTACATATTATCTCCATAATCAATTTTATGATCAACTCCCCAATATTCGATGACTTGCACATGTTATAGCTCCTTTATAGACTATGGTGGCATTCCACCACCCTTTCTCCACTTAATGGCCAAGTTGTTTAATCACCACCTTCGCCACCTTTTCATATACCAAATGTCGAGTTTCATATTGACTAGCATGCGAGGCCACTTTAAGAATTTTCCATTATGCTAGTATGTCGCCTACTAACATGGACATATAGACAAGAATTCCACCACCTTTATCTATTATTAAAGATTGATAATAATTTGTTGTTCCAACAAGCTCTAATTTGGTCTTAAGACTTGGTCTTCAACACCATTCATATTAGTGTTTGTTCCAAATATACAAATTTCTCCACAAAACCTTTCACTGTGACTATTACCACATATCTCCCTGGCTCCATACTTCCCTTAGGTCTCCATTGCATGGAAATTAGAACACCATTCCATGGTTTCCACATGACATAAACCGTTCTAACCACTTGTCGATATCCTTGCATGGATTGTGTAATGTTTTGTGAAAACCATTTGATGTAAAAAAACAAATAACCATATCTTAAATCAATGCTGAGACAAGTGAAATAACTCCCTACGTCCCTAAATCGGGACTATTTTGCAACCCGAGTCATAACAAAATAGACTTTCTACTATCATTTAATATTAACTCAAAAGACTCGATACTCAAACAATTGAATTGCTTAACATCAATTTTCAAAACCTTAAAGCTCGATTCATTTCACAGTTGGATCCTTGCTTGAAAATCAAAACCAAGAAATCGAACTACAAAAGCATTAACATGGAAAAATAGCAAAATGACTCTTTTATAAGTAAAATTCATTAATATAAATACTATAGATACAAATTGTTGGCTCTCTGGCTGCTGCCTGAGAGCCATTTTTTATTCTCTCTTATCTTCTTTACTCTATCTGCCCGTAACTTTCTATCTCCTCCTCTCTCTCATTGTTTACATATCTTTCCCATTTAAGATGATTCTTAGATAGTTACAAACCATTTCTTGGCTAGTTTGGTTACATGTTTTACATTGGTTACTTTAATGATTCTTCACCCATATGCTTGCACTTGTGCATAATTTTAGACAATAATGATAGGATATTAACTCTTTCATGATCCTTCACCTTTTTCGCATTTCATGCTTACATTTTTGCATAATTTTAAACCATAATGATAAGAAATAAAATCTTTTGTGGGTGCCTCTGTACCATACTCATGTATTTTCATGATTTCCAAGTCCATTTGGAAATGTCCAACTATTTCTGCCTCTATATCTGCCAACCTCTGTGATGATGCCTCTGTTGTGTTTTCTATTTCCTACAACTATGCCTCCTATCAATGGAGTGCATATTGGTTTCTATCCACTAATCTTCATGCTGCTTCATACAAACTCCATATTACCATCTTACCCATTCAAGATTTTGGAAGATGCTGACCACCCTTCTCTTAGTGGTCGCTCTCTTTGTACCTTCTACCCAGCTTCATCTTGATGGATACAATACCAAGACCTCTGCTGAGATCTTCACGCAAGAACCACTTTGTCCTTATGCAGCTTCGATGGATCAACGTGAAACCATGAATCAAAATTCTTAATGCTGCCCAAATCTTTTTCAGGCTCTAATACCACTTGATGCGGAGAGAATCATCAATTCAATCTTTAACTTCTGCCAATACTTCTTTGGCTATCTTAAATCTACATTACAGATATTTCAAATCTGCGTTTCTCATTATTCTTCTTTAGAAACATCAACTTAGAGGCTCTCAATCTCTTTCTACTTTTAATAATCCATAATATTCACTTACATATTATCTCCATAATCCATTCCAAGATCAAATCCCCAATATCCAATGACTTGCACATGTTATAGCTCCTTTACGAATTGTGGTGGCATTCCACCACTCTTTCTCCACTTAATGGCTGAGTTGTTTACTCAATACCTTTTCCACCTTTTCCTATTCCAAATGTCAAGTTGCATATTAAGCAACATGCGATGACACTTTAAGAGTTTTCCATTATGTGGGTTTGTCACCCACTAACATGCATGTATAGACAAGAATGCCACCACCTTTTTCTATTACCAAAGAGTGATAATAATTGGTTGTTCCAACAAGCTCTACTATTATCTTAAGATATGGTCTTCAACACCATTCATATTACAATTTGTTCCAAATATACAAATCTCTCCACAAAACCTTTCACTGTGACTGCTGCCACATATCTCTTTGGCTCCATGCTTCCCTCAGGTCTCCATTACATGGAAATTAGAACACCATTCCACGGTTTCTACATGGCATAAACCGTTCTAACCACTTATCGATATCCTTGCATGGATTGTGTAATAGTTTATGAAAACCATTTAATGTACACAAGAAAATAACCATATCTTAAATCAATGCTGAGACAAATGAAATACTCCCTACGTCCCTAAATCAAGACTATTTTGAAACCTGAGTCATAAAAAATAGACTTTCTAATATCGTTTAATATTAACTCAAAAAGACCTGATACTCAAACAAAATGAATTGCTTAACATTGACTGTCAAAACATTGAAGCTCATTTCATTTCACAGTTGGATCCTTCCTTAAAAATCAAAACCAAGAAACCAAACTACAAAAGCATTAACATGGAAAGATAGAAAAATGAATCTTTTATAATCAAATTTCTTTAATATAAATACTACAGATACAAATGCTTGGCTCTCTAGCTACTGCCAGAGAGCCACTTTTGATTCTCTCTTCTCTTCTTTACTCTATCTACCCATAACTTTCTATCTCCTCCTCTCTCCCATTGTTTACATATCTTTCCCATTTAAGATGATTCGTTAGACAGTTACAAACCATTTCTTGGCTATTTCGGTCGAATGTTTTACATCAGTTACTTTAATGATTCTTTACCCATATGCTTACACTTGTGCATAATTTTAGACAATAATGATAGGATATTAACTCTTTCATGATCCTTCACCCATTTCACATTTCATGCCTACATTTGTGCATAATTTTAAACCATAATGATAGGAAATTAACTCATCTATGGGTGCCTCTGAACCACAAAAACCATTAGGAATATTTGAAAATGCACCATCTAGATCAAATTCTATATATTTGTATGAGTGTTTCTTGAATTCATACCTATTCCTTTCCTTGAATTCAAGAACTCATCGAGTCTCCATTTTCAAAGTACAAACTTGGAGAGCTGTATGTGTTTTAAACAACAGGTACTTAGAGTGGGGGGTGAATGACTTCTAATAAAAATTTTAGACTTCTAGTAATACCATTGAATAATAGAAAAATAAACTTCAAAACTATATAGCATAAAACTAAAAGTGTAAAGTAAAAGTACAATGAATAAAATCAACACTTGTGCACTTAATAACACTTAGATTTTTATAGTGGAAACCGTTGGTTAGATGGAAACATATGGTGGGGGTGATACTCATAATATTTTCACTATAGTAGAAAAGAGTGCTATATTTGAAGGTTACAATATGCCACTTTCTATATGACTCACCCTATTAGGAGTGACTGATACCTTGTTAGAAGTATCTAAAGTCCTATTATAGACTATCTTGTTAAAGGATTTAATCCAACTATTACAATGTTCACATTGTTAAGGCATTTACAAAAGAAATATTGTTAGACATGACCTTGTTAAGGGATTTTAGCTTGCTGAAACTATTAGGAATACAACCATAAAAATGACCTATGAAATGATAACCAAATCCTTTGATGCTATGTTTTGTCTTTGAACTTGATGTGGCGGCAATTCAAGTTCTCTAAAAATATGTGGCTATTAGATTTTTGGTTTCTTTAGAGCTTAGTTGAAGGATGGAGTTCTTGGTTGGATTACTCGGTTGAAGGTTTCTAGGCCTCAGTGGCTCCTCTCTTGATGGATGTTTGATCGGGCTCCATGACTATTTGGTTACTCGGTCTCACTGGCGGTTTTTAGTATTTTCTCAATTTCTCGGTTGTTTCACCGAATGGGGTTTGGATAGTTTGGTTTCTTCACCTAATGGTTTCTTTTGGATCAGTTCATTTTATCATTGAGTGCTCTGTCTTTCAGTGTTCTTTCTCACCAATTGGGTTCTTTTGTTGGATCTATTGGCTTACTTGTCGGGTGACTTATGCATTTAATTTGGGTCACTTCATTTATGTTGGATCTCTCTTTGGATATTATGTGGACTTAAATATGGTGGATTTAATGAAAATTGCAAGCCGATTGGTGAATAACACATTGGGTGTTGTGTCCTTGGTCTCAACTTGTGTTAATAATTTATTTCTTTGGTAATGTTGACTTGTGGCAAGATTGTATAAATAAAGAGTGTTAGGTAGAGACTAGAGGAGATATTAGTAGAATGAGTTGATGTAAGGTCTATGGATTTTAATTTGGTGGAAGATACCTTGGAGGGATAGTAGCATGTTGGCTTAGCAAGAAAGAATATTTCTTGGTGGCTTACGAGCACAAGTTTAGATTGTATCTTGGTGTTCATACCAGATTGTTGTGTGGTGTGTCATAGATATGGGAAAGTTAAGTAAGTTATTTGAATCTTGCAAAAGATCTCGATGGTAGATCTTATTATGTTTACATTGTATTTGGCCATAACCGGGAAGGCCTTACACCTAAACATGTTGAGTATAATTGAATCTTGAAATGAATATAAATTGATATGAGTTTCTATATCCTATGTTGTGTTTCCGCTTTGTTTTTCTTGTTTTTGGCTACAAGTTTGTATAGTCCTTTATTGGACCCTCTAAGCTTTAATGCATCAAGTGGTATCAGAGCTGGTTCATTTTGCCTGGGATATTGGTTGTAGATCTCTATTCCTAAACTTATGATTTTTGGCCTAGTTGTTTGTGAGGTGGTTGACGGTAGATCAAAATTACAACAAATTCGAGGTTGTCACAAGGTGGTCAAATTTGGATTTTTTGTAGAGGGTTTTCAAATATCTGGAGAGATTCCACTAAGAAGATTAGACCCTAGAATGGTTCATTGGATAGTTGAGGATCTTCTAGTTAGTATTCATGGTGAGTTGAAGAAGCTGAATAATGAGGTCTTGGAAGATATTAGGGTCTCTTTTTTTGAGCTCGGTAACCCTAGATTTGTTGTTGTTATTGAACTTTGGGTAGATAATTTGGAAACTTTTTTGATGGAGAAGTTTTGCATGGGAGAGGAGAAGATCATGCATAGACTTGGTAGAAGGCTTGAGGAGTTAGTTGATCATTTGGAAGAACTGAGTGTGTGTAATCTTTGTTGGCATTTTTCAATCAGATGTAGGCTTGTATAGCCAATGCAAAAAAAAAATTTGAGGAAGGAGCATTGTGATGTAGTTTTTGTTGTTCCTGTGGTTGGATATGTTGATGACCTTTATACAGATGGTGGTAAGGGCATTGATGCTAATTGTCTTTCTGATCTATATGAGGTTATGGATGATACTATTGAAGATGGTGGACATCTTGATATGCTAGTTGTTAATAAGTTTGAGTGATTTTATGAGGTTACTATTTTTGATATAAGTAGCAGTAAGAGGGTGTTGACCCAAGGTATAAAGATGCTAACTAAAAAGAATTAACAACATATTAAATTAGTAAATTTAGTAGGGATAAACATGAAAACCATCATCTACCTCTATCAAAAACCAAAATATAAAAGTTGAACCAACAACGGTAAGTATCCTAAAAGAAAACAATATCAATGTTCAACAGCCAAAAAGTAATACAAAGCCATGTAGGGTCATTTAATAGAAATAAAGTCTTATGCTTAAAACTAAAATTAAAGAAATTGGCCCAAATATAGGGCTTGCACTCCATAGTGAAATAGCACCCCAACCCGCACTTCACCATTAGGTGGATCCTTTCCCATCCCATAAGCACTTCGACAGTAATAGGTCTACCCACTCCTCGTTGAGAAACATGAAGAGTTCCCTGTTTCCTTCAATAGAATCCTTCCCAGCCGAGGCTTTCTCATTCACAAAACATAGGGTAGTGGAAGAGGTGTGCATGACTTTGACAGCAAATTTGCTGACATCTTCCATCCTTCATGTTTGTGTTGGCCAAGTACTCATTCAGTTTAGCCACCGTATTCTCCAGATTAACAATTTGGAATTTGATTTTTCCAACAAGGCCTATGCCTAAAATAGTTTTAGGGTTCTCAATCCTAGTATCTAGGACAAAATATTCCTTTCCCACATCAACCATAGTGTCCTGGTTATTATTTTTCCCCACTTCATTAGTATTTGTTGGAGAGTTGCAGACTGACTTGGTTCGGTTGAGTGTGCTTGTATGGAAGGAGGAGTTGAGTTTCCCTGGCAGAGACGGATGTTTGACTTCTTGGGGCTAAAGAAGGATGACAGGTTGAAGGACAAAGGAGGTGGAATGCATGAATTTTATGAATTCTTTGTTGTTGATGAACCGATGACTAGAGGTGATTCGGTGTATGGTGATGAGTGGTATGAAGAACTTGTAGATCTTGTGCTTGGGTCTATTAGTGGATATGGTAGCTGGTCTATTTCTAAGAAGAGATTATGGAGATCATATCAGAGAAGGTAGAATTTGTTGGTGTCAAAATTGAGGTTCTTAATTTTGAGAATGTGGAGACCGATGGTTAAGATGAGTTTGTGGATTCTTGATTTTATTCTAGAGTTTAAGTGTGGGGCACACTTATTTTTTTATGTGTTTGATGTAGGGGCATCAAAGGTTCTAGGCCAATATGTGGCTATCATATTTTTGGTTTCTTTGGAAATTAGTTACAGGATGGAGTTCTCAGTTGGAGTACTCAGTTGAAGGTTACTCATCCAATGGTGGCTTCTTGCTTGATAGATGTTTTCTCAGGCTTGGTGACTGTTTGATGACTCAGTCTCACCGACAAGTTTTGTTGTTTTATTTTTTTCTTGGTTATTTCACTGAGTGGGGTTAATATGGTTTGGTGGCTTCACCAGTTGATTTCCTATGGCTTGTTTCTATTTCTCACAGTGTGTTCTATCTTTTGGCATTCTTGCTCAATGACTAGGTTCTTCTCTTGGATTTATTGGTTGACTTATTGACTAGCTTGTGCATTTAATTTGGGTCACCAAATTTATTTTTGATCTCTCTCTAGAGATTGTGTGGACCTAAATGTGGTGGATTTAATGACCATTGCAAGCTGATTGATGAATAACACATTGGGTGTTGTGTTCTTAGTGTCGACTTGTGTTTGTGATTTATTTCTTTTGTAATGTCGACTTGTGGGAATATTGTATAAATAAAGAGTGTTAATTAGAGAGTAGAGGAGAGATTAGTGGAAATATTTGATGTAAGGTCTATGGATTTGAATTTTGTGGAAGATACCTTGGAGGGCTAGTTGCATGTTGGCTTAGGAAACAAGAAGATTGCTTGGTGGCTTGCGAGCACAATTTTAGATTTTGTCTTGGTGTTCCTTCTAGATTGTTGTGTGGTGTGTCATAGATCTAGGCTAGTTAAGGAGGTGATTTGAAGCCTGTAGAAGATCTTGGTGGTAGATCTTATTGTGTTTACATTGTATTTGGCCATAACTAGGAAGGCCTTACATCTCGACATGTTGATTGCAATTGAATCTGAAAATGAATATAATTTTATATGAGTTTTTATATCCTGTGTTGTTGTGTTTCTGCTATGTTGTTCTTTTTGTTGGATGCAAGTTTGGACAATCCTTTATTGGACCCTTTGAGCTTGATTGCATCAGAACTCTATTCTGAATCCTCTCTGTAATCTTCTTTACAATCATTGTCCATATCAAAATAAAATTTATCAACTTCTTCTCTGTCTCCTTTTTGTTCATATCATCTATGATTTTATATCCTTTTACCTTTGATTGCAAACCTAATCAGGGTTTAACTTTTATTCAAAATTGCTTTGTCGGTTACAACCAACTCATAGAAACATTACAATCTCACTGCATCATCCATAAAAAACTTCAAGTTGTTTTCTTCGACGTGAAATAGTTCTTCATTATTATTGGTCCAAAATGTGCCTTGAATTAATAATTAGATTTGTACACAAATACCAATAAATTGACTTATTCAACTCTTGAAACAATGTAGTACATTACTTATTCAAATCTTTCTCTATCATAATTGCTTTTGATATCATTAAAAACTATTTTTTAACCTCTAAGTTTTACCTGTATGCACCCTAAAATGGTCGCCTAGACTTTGGGCCCCATTTTATCATTTTATCATTTTATCAATTTTTTGAATCAATGCTTTGGAACATTTTCAATTCAAATCAATTTCCTTGATCAAATTGTAATTTATTAAATTATTTCAATATTTCCTAAGGTTTGATCATTTTTATCTAATTAAAAGATTTAGTTTTCTTTTTAATTAAATAAAATTTATCTTATTTTATTAAAGTAAATTTCTCCCTTTTAATTAAATAAAATTCCTCTTATTTAATTAAATTCAATTTCCCCCATTTAATTAAATAAAAATTCCTTTTTTATCACATCTTCGTAAGTGGTGGATTTTTGCCTCTTAATCTCAACCATTGATCAATTCTTTTTGCCTCTTAATCTCAACCATTCACTTTCCTATAGAAGGAAACCTCTCCTTCTCATTTGATAACAAGAAATCAATCATCAATCATTTTCATATTAGGTTTTCATAGTATTGTTATGCTACAGGTTTGGAGAGCAATTTTGGAGGAGGATTTGAGCACTCAATTTTGGATATTGCAACTTTTCTCTTCTTGTCTTATTCTTCTTACATCCATGGCTATTCATGTAGATTAGATTCATGTTTATTTTCATAGATTAGATTTGCATATTTCCTTTCATAGATTAATCATGCATTGTTATCATTTAGATTAATTTCCTTTCATGCATTGTTATCATATAAAGTAGTTCTCATTTTCATGCATTTGAATCTCTCATTTCATGGTGTACTTTCATAGGCACTAAATAGGTCAATCTGAGGGCCTCCATTTCACACCTTTGCACTCCATGACTAGAGAGCTATGGATCGATATTTGAGGCCTCATTCTTGAGCAACCTTGGATGGAATGATTCATAGAAGTGTGTCAACATTTTAGCAAACATTTTTGGTGCCCACCGTGGGGCATGATGCTCCTGATTTTCCTCCATTTTATTAAGATCTCAGATTTTTTAATCTTTACATGGTTATTTTATTGAGGTTTTTCAAGTCTAACCCTTTTACAGATTTGCTTGGCGATGAAAACCCTATATTTTCAAAGATTTGATCATATCTCCTAAACGGCTTGGATTTTTGGTCTAAATTTTTCTTTGTAGGTTGGAGATATATTAGAGAAGCTCTAGTAAAAAAATTCAAAATTTTCTGAGGTATTTTGAACTTTTTATAATTTTTCTTTAGTTTTCATAAAACCTTAATTTCCAGTGCAAATCAGTGAATTGTTTAGAAATTTTTACATTTTTAGAAATGTATTTAAGTTCTACAGGGGGTCTATTCTTTGATTTTTAAATTTGGATGCAATATTATAGCTCATTTGGTCGATTTATGAAAACTAGTCTATTTTGGGAAAATGGCTCCCTAGGACACAAATGAAAAGATCTTTTTAAAATTCTAACATTTTTGGAAAGCTCTCTATTTTTTAACAGGGGCCTATTTTCTGTATTTAGGGTTTGGGATCCAAATTCATAGTAAACAAATCAGATCTTGTTGACTAAGTCAAAAATCAAAATTAAAAATAGGGTATTTAATGATTAGCTTGCACTTATTTTTCACATGGCTCAATGCATGATGTGAGTTGTCCTTTGGATTATTTTCTGGTTATTATTTCTCTTAATAATTGATTTTTAGATCTAACCCTAGGGTTTGATATAATTTGAATATACATTGCATATCTTGTTTGCTTGTTCGCTTGTCTTGCTTGTTGGAGAGTTCGTGAGGATTGCTTGGACTTGCATGGATAAAAAACAAAATGATTCATGTTGCATTGGATTTGAGGTATTTTTTTTATCTCTATAACATTTGGATTTTGGGAATTAAAATGAAAATCTCATGTGTTTAGCTTGAGTGTTTCTTGCTTTCATAGATCACATTTCCAATTGGTGCTCTAAAAATGGACCTAGAATTGCTTTCTTGCATATATATTTCACATAATAATTAGGCCCTATGAAAACTATTTGTGGTGATCTTGAGAGAGTGGGCTTCATTCACCTTTTTAACATGTGAATCTCTTCTTGACAATAGATCCCCTTGTAGGTAGGGAAGGATTTTTTTTTTCATCTCATTGGTCAACTTGGTTTGGGCTTCAACTTTTGGAAATACTTTCTCTCTTTGCGGGATTGGTGTCATTTGTTGTTGTGTGAGCCTTGAATGAGGTGATTTCATATTAGTGGGTCAATGAATCATGTTTTTTATGTTGTGGTGAGGTGAAGAGGCTAGAGGATTATGCTCTCTTCCCTTTTGGGAGAATCAGAAACTTGGAACCCTTGAATCTAAACTAAGTCCGCATGTGGTCTTGTTAGAGAGGGTTAACTATAGTGGACATTCCCTTTATTGGGTAAACCATGTGGATAGAACCTCAAGCGGTAATAGCCATTTTTTCCATGGTAGTGATAGCCGCTATATAAATGTTCTTGTGGAAGAAGTCTCCATGGGTGTAGTTTCTTGTGGGTTGTTAGATATCCTCAGCAGCTCCTAGTTGATTAAATTCTTAGACTGTGTCAAAACCTCAGTGCGCCGAGATTGAATTTCACCCACTTGAGATTGCAAAAGTTGCAGAGTCAAGCCATTACTAAGAACCATAGTGAAACCAACTTTTTATTCTCTAGGACTATGTACGTGATTGGAAAACATTTTGAGAACATACACAAGTAGCATTCTTATGGAGCAGAATTACTATGACACTATCTATGTTCATGTGCAAGGTTTCTTTGTCCCTTTCTCATTGTTTGAAGACAAATGTTTGCTTAAACTCCCTGATTGTTGTCTTGTGTGCTTGATTCATGATAAAATTTGTTAATGCATCTATTTGGTCAATTAAAATGAACAAATCTGAGTTCCTGAGTGATAAAAACTTTAATGTATCTCCCCAAAGAGTGTTATGGCATGTTGCTCAACATCCAAATGAACTTAAATGGTATCAATTTACACAAAATGACTCTTGGTCTTCTTTCTTCCACATCTCCCATGTCCTCTTAGTCTTCCATTTCCATTCTTTCTCTTCTTCTTTCACGTGTATTCCTCTTCTTCCTAAGATATTCACATCTTCTTGATTATTTTCCTCTTATTATCTAGTCTATCATCTTCTATTTTCATCTATTCTATCACTTCCATTCTTGATTCATCCTTTTCTAGAACCATAAATTTCAAATATCTTGTTATGGAACCTCTCTTGAGGATAGATGATCTTGAACTTATTGCTCAATTCGAAGAGTGTCATTCCAACCATTGCATAAGTGATGAACTTTAGAAAAAAAATATAAGAAAGTGATGGAATCACAGGCTTTTGCTAGGATCATGCAGGTGATCTTGTCAAGACTTTCTTCTAAACATCCTTCATCTTCTAAGTCTTCTCATCATTCTTCATCATCCAAATATTCTTCTTCCACTTCAAAACATATTTCTTCCAAACATATTTCATCTTCTAAGACTTCTCATCATTC
>MU228217.1:1577832-1599599 GCA_018584345.1 Thuja plicata
TGATCTCCCCATAGAGAATCCTCAACCAAACCCTCCATATTCTCCTCATGAACAAATGGATGCTAAAAATAACCAAGAAAATGAACCCCAACCGCCTTCACTAATCGAGAAACCTACTCTTGGAACACATGAAAACTTGATACACCAAATAGAAAGAGGGAAAATAGAAATAGAACCTTTAATTAGGAGGTTAAAATATTCTATTGTTACACATCCTAGAAGGGAAACACTTTGAAAATCATTAGAATTAATCTTGACCCATCTAGGTTTAGTTAGTGGGCAACTAAATTTATGGCATGACAAAAGAGACAAAAAAAACAATATTATGCAAATAAATTATCATATGAGGACATAAAAAAGAAAGAAATAAAAAAATCTAACATTTGCAAACTCTTTAAAAATCCAGGGGAAATTGAAACTCTTAAACCTACAACAAGGTGGATCCCAATTCATTGGTGCTTGAATGAAGATATAAAAAAACCTTTTGGGACAGATGGTGGATGGTCTTTGATTTCCCTCCCTATAACAATCATGAGGTTCCTATCTATTTCCTGAGGAAAATCTATTGTGAATTTGTCCTAAAGGAAGTGCCAAATTATTTTTACTTTATAGAGTCTCAGGGTAGAGGTGGGGGTCAGCATTTGATAGACCTATGTCACGTCGTGACCCTAATGCAGCTAGGTTGCCTAGTGGCAAGCCACATGTGGATCATGTTAGTATTCCTTCCAATGTGAAGGAACACATGGAGGTAGACACACTAGGCATGATTAGTGCCCTAACATAGACTCTCATTCAGTCTGCTACTCCTCTAGTTGAGGGTGACCATGGTCAGTCTGTGAGGGGTCATTTTTGTTATTCTTGTGGAACCCTGTGCACATTTGGTACTGCCGAGAGAGAGGAAGATGATGACGGACTGATGACTGATGATTTTCTCAATGCAACATTTGGCATTGATACACAGGTAAATATTTGCAAGTTCATTAAATTTATTTTATCATATTTTATTTTTAAATGAATGATTTTAATTAAATTTGTATCTATTGTTTATGATGAAAATTCAGGGAAAGAGTGTCAATTGTAGTGGCAATGATCCCCCAAACCCCTTATACACTACGTCGTCAACTCCACAAGAATGTATCAAATAAAATATTTTTTAAAGTATACATTTAATTATTCTATAATTATATGGATGTTTGTCTCATAACTTATTGCACGCATATACATTAGTTCACTGTTGGACCATCGACATTGACCTTAGACAGCGAAGGGCCTCATTCAAATTTTATTGAGGTATGTATATTTGGATGTTAATTTGATTTACTTGATTATATTTAATTAATAAATGAATGAATAACTAAATTAGTAGACAAATTATGATCAAAATCCAGAGTCAAAGTTGTCATGGAAATGATCCCATTCCTTCACCTAGCTTTGTGACAACATCATTTAGTCCACAGGTATATATGTAATAATTCATTATAATTAACAAGTCAGTGGTTTGTTCTTATATTAATGGTTGTCTTATAAATTACCATACATGTGCACTACTTTGATGCTGGAGCTATGACATCGATACCACACACTGAAGGATGCGGTGGCACCTTCATAGAGATATCATTTATTAATTAGTGGGGTTGTAAAATATTATAGGTATTCTTGATAACTACATAATACTCTTGTTGTTTCATTTTCAGTTGGTGACAATAGAGAATCCTTTTGTTCGTGATAGTTTGAATCATGGCGTAGCTGTAGCTATAGCTAGTTCTGATGTATTGACCGAGGTATGAAAGAGATTACTTAATTAGAATTTTTAGTTTAATAGTTCAAGTATTGAAATTTTTGTAGGGACTCATTACCCTAGATTGGCAGCGTGCCCCTTCAGTGGATGTACATAGCGACTATTTGGTAGCAGTAAGAACATACTATATTTTATGTCATTCTATAAATAAATTACTATATATATTAGTTATTGATTTTTATACTAGTTATTTTATCAACTCGAGCTGTAGAAGAGTCTAGATAGGAGGACTAGTGAGCACACTTGGAAGAGTACTGCATCTTCATCAACACAACGATCAAAGATAGCCCAGGATTTATTTTCTTCCCCTTCAAGGAAATGACTAGATTAGGGATACTATCATAGCACAAGCAAAATTATCATTAAATGATTCATTCAATTGGAGTACTGGTTTAACTCCATTTGATATTGTATATGGCACTCATCCTAGAGGGGTATTGCAACTCAAGGATATCAAAAACATGGACAAAAGGATTGCACTGGCTGAAGACTTTGTTGAAGTGATGATGAATATCCATGATGATGTATAGATCAAACTACAACATGACACTCAGAAATATAAAGCACATAATAAAAAAAAGAGGAGAGACCTACAGTTCAAAGTGGGAGATTTAGTGATGATCCACCTTTAGAAGGAGAGACTACCTAAAGAAAAATACACAAAGCTTATGATGAAAAACCTTGACCCTTTTAAATATTCTAAAGAAATGTTGCAACCATGCCTATATAATTGATCTACCTTCTCACATTGGTTTATCACCTATTTTAAAGGTTGCAGATATCTATGCTTACAAGGGTGAAGTTACTACTACTGATCTTGCAGATATTCTAGAGCCTCCTACATTCCATCCATTCAAGGACATACCACAAGAAACTCCTCCTAAGATTGAAAGTATCCTAGACAAGAGGGTCAACAAGAAACTAGGAGAGGCACTTAGTATGAGTACTTAGTCAAATGGAAAAACCAACCCACTGAAGATGCTACTTGGATGACCCCTGAAGACATTAAGAAGACAAGTTATGCACTTGAAGCACTCCCAACTCAAGAGACTTGAGTTACTTTTGCCTTAGGGAGTATGGTGCAGGGCACCTCCTAAAGCTCTTCCTTTTATTTCTTTTGTTTTTGTACTAAGGTGCATCCTTGATATCACCCTTGTGTGTGTGTTTGTGTTGGTCTATGATGTAAGGTGAAGGACCTAAGGTGAGTGATAAACCTAGGTTCCTGAAACCATAGTTAGACCATGTTATGTTTTGGTGATTTTAGTGTTTGGTTAGTTGTGGTGTTTTAAGTTCTTAAAATAGGTTCTTTTCATTCCTTGAACCTCTCCCATACCCTTGGAGTTTGGTAATGTTGGCATTTTCCCAAAATAACAACTTTCCCATATGTTGCCAAAACATTGTCTTTTTGAAAAATGTTGCATGAGTAACTTTTGCAAAATGTTGCTCGAAGAATGAAAACTTCATTGTAACTGACAACACCAACTTCTTGAAGCATCTTAAATTCTTAGATGATGCTATTTGGTGATATGATACCTTCCATTAAGGTTAGAGCTAACTATGTACGGAGCTTGATGTTCAGAGGGGGAAATAGAAGAGTGTTTTGAGTTACTTTTACAGTGTACGGCTTGGTACAGATTCATCTTGTGGATCCAGTTGTAGAAATTTTTGATGTCTTGAGTTTATTAATCATTCAAGTTGGTTTGACATGTTTTCATTAAGTTTGTTAAAAGTTATAGAATTTACTTGGTCAATGTTTGAGAAACCAAGGTTTACTAGGTCAGTCACAAAGATGTGATCCTAACTTGAGAATTATATAGTGGATCTACTTAGCCAATTGGAAAATAGAAGTTAGGATCATGGTATTTAATAATCCTAAATTTCAGACACTCAAATTTAGTCCTACTATTTATGAGACCAAGCCCTAAGCTAATTATCTCTATGTAATTAGCCTGCCTTTTTGGTGCAGTCACATGCATGTGCAATATGTGTTTGGGAGGATCAAACCAAGTGTGGTTCTAGAATATTTTGGGGTAGGGGAACCCATCCAAGTCTCTTCATTTATTTCATGATCCCGTCTTTGACCAATTACTTAACAAACCAAGCCTAATCTAATTAATTAGGCATGTGTGCTTTGTGACAGTTCAGGGGTGCAGGATTGGAGTGAAGTGTTAAGGCTTTGAGGGGTTTACAAAATCAATAAAGGGTGTCTAGAAACCTATTCAGATCTATTATATCCTTCTGCAATTGAAAGTTAAGTCCCAAAAACCCTCTGGTTAGGGCTATACGGGATCCTAGGCTATTTGAGGTTTGACTATCTGAGGGTGTAGAAGACAAAATATATTGGTGGATTCTTGACCCTTGAGGTCTATTTGAAGTCTTCAATCACTTAGGATAGGAGTTCTAAGTTTTTGATGAAGGTTTATCCCATTTTTTTACTTTAGGGAAAGTGTCCCTAAAGGAGAAATTGTAGAGTTTTACAAGTTTCCTTGGAGAGTCAAGAGAGGAGAAGGGAAGCATATTGATCCGTTTGGAAAGTAGAGAGGCACCTTTGGAAGACATTGGTGGAGTTGGGTTGTCCAACAAAGGAGTTTGAAGAGTTGACAAGGAGTTAGAGCTCACCTAGGTCTTCTTGCAATGCTCTCTACATCAGGTGGTATCAGAGCCTGCTAAGATCTAGGAAGGAGTGAAGAATGAGTGATAGAATGGAAATTTCTAAAGGGGAGGAAGACCCCACTAGAATCACAGAAGAAGAAGAAGAAGAAGAAGAAGAAGAAGAAGAAGAAGAAGAAGAAGAAGAAGAAGGTGGTATCAGAGCTTGCTAAGATCTAGGAAGGAGTGAAGAATGGGTGATAGAATGGAAATTTCTAAAGGGGAGGAAGACCCCAATAGAATCACAAATGTGGAGTTAGCCAAGAAGAAGAAGAAGAAGAAGAAGAAGAAGAAGAAGAAGAAGAAGAAGAAGAAGAAGATTGCATCAGGTGGTATCAGAGCCTGCTAAGATCTAGGAAGGAGTGAAGAATGGGTGATAGAATGGAAATTTCTAAAGGGGAGGAAGACCCCACTAGAATCAAAAATGTGGAGTTAGCAAAGGTGGTATCAAAGCCTGCTAAGATCTAGGAAGGAGTGAATAATGGGTGATAGAATGGAAATTTATAAAGGGGAGGAAGACCCCACTAGAATCACAAATGTGGGAGGAGAGACCAAAAATCAGACATTCCCATGTTTTGTGGGAAGATGGACCTAGAAGAATGTATGGATTGGATAGAGGCCTTCAAGAATTGTTTTGAATGTCATAGTATCTTTGAAACTCAGAAGGTCAGAGTTGCAAATTCCAAATGAAGAGCCATGCATTAAGCTGGTGGAATTTTCTACAAAATAAAAGAATGCAAGAGGAGAAGAACCCTATCTCAACATGGAAGAAGATGTTAGTAGAGATAAAAAGATAGTTTGTGCCAGAAGACTATGAGATTACCCTTCATAAAAAGTTGAAAAATCTAAGACAAAAGGATCTTGATGTGAGTAGACATACTGAGGAGTTTCATAGAATGACCTTGAAGGCCAAAGTCCCAGAAAGTGAGTAACACAAAATTGAAAGGTACTTAAATGGACTGAAATATAGTATTCAAGATTAAATGAGCTTATTTAACCCTGAATCAATACATAAATGGTTTCAAATGACACTTAAAATTGAATAAAAATAGAAGAGGAGAGGAGAACAAAATAACAAAGGTAGAGGGAATAATTTTAGAGGCAGGGGTAGATTGAATGGAAGGGGTCCATTCCAAAGAAGTCAAGGTGAGTTTAGTAACCATGAGCCAGAAGGAGAAAAAAATAATAGAGGCAGCTTCAAAGGCAGGAGATTGAACAGTAGAGGGAGATTTGGTGGAAGAGGACCTAGTTTCTTCATAGGGAATTGTTTTACTTGTATTCAGATTGGACACCAGTCCTTTAGATGTCCTCAAAAGAGTGGAACCAACTAACAAGGAGGGGACATAAGAGTACAACTCACCCAAGAAGATGACAGTCAAAGTGTATCCTCCTATCATTATGCAACTTCAAGACCTGCAAATCTAGAATCAGGAGAATGTCTCATGATGCAAAGGATACTCCTAAGAGTACCTACTACTGCAGAACCACCTCAAAGAAATTCATTATTCAATACAAGCTACAAGGTGAACAATAAGGTATGCAAAGTTATAGTTGATTTTGGATCCACTAATAATATTGCATCTAGGGAGTTACTCACTAAGCTAAAGTTACATGTAATCCCTCATCCTTTCCCTTACAAGGCTTGTTGGTTGACAAAAGAAAAAAAAATCATCATCAATGAACAAGTTTGGGTAGATTTCAAGATAGGGCACTATAAAGACAGGGTTCTATGTGATATCACAGATGTGGATGCATTTCATTTTTTATTAGGTAGGCCTTGGGAATATGATGTAGATGCTAAGCATGATGGAAAGACCGATGTCTACACTATAGTAAAGGATGGTGTCGAGTATGTGATGAAACCACTCCCTGATTGTGAGAAAGAAAAACATGCTACTAGTACTGTCTTGCACATAGGAGAGAAGGAATTCATGAAAGTACTAAGAGAAAGGTATACACCTTGTTATTCTTTGGTAGTAAGGCCCAAAAAGACACTAGTGAAAGAGCCAAAGGTTAAAGTTCCTATTAGGGATATAGGCCCCAAAGAGGTCAAAGCACTGTTAGAATAGTGTAAGGGTATTATAGATGAGAGCACACCAGAGTCTTTTCCACCTGAAAGAGAAGTAAGTCACTGTATAGACTTAATACCATGGGCCACTCTTCCAAAAAAGGTAGCATATAAGATGACCCCTGATCAAAACCATGAAATAGAAAGACAGATTGAAGAATTGTTGTCAAAAGGCCTCATTAGGAAGAGTGTGAGTCCTTGTGTTGTCCCTACAATCCTAGCACCCAAGAAAGAATGCACATGGAGATTATGTATGGACTCTAGGGAAATCAATAGGATAACCATTAGATATAGGTTTCCTATGCCTAGAATAGAGGATTTGATGGACTTTTTGGGGGGTGCAAGCTATTACTCCAAGATAGATCTCAAGAGTGGCTACCATCATATAAGAATTAGATAGGGAGATGAATGGAAGAAAAAATTAAAGACCACAGAAGGCCTCTATGAGTGGCTTGTGATACCTTTTGGCCTTTCCAATGCTCTAAGCACCTTTATGAGATTGATGAATGAGGTATTGAAGCCTTTTCTTAAAAAAATTGTTGTTGTATACCTTGATGACATTTTGATCTTTAGCAAGAGTAGAGAAGAACACCTCAAGAATTTGGACATGGTGATGAGAAAACTCCATGAGGAGACATTGAAGATAAATATGGAGAAATGTGTATTCCTTCAAGAAGAACTTGTGTTCTTAGGATTTGTGATCTCCAAGAACAGTCTCAAAATGGACCTTTCCAAGGTTGAAGCCATCCTCAATTAGTCACCTCCTACTACTCCTTCAAAGGTAAAGAGATTCCATTGTTTAAGTAGCTTTGATAGAAAATTCATGAAAAATTTTAGTGGCATATGTGCTCCCATCATCAACACCATTAAAGGTGGAAGAAAATACATATTTTCATGGACTAATGAAGCTAGTGAGTCCTTTGAGTTGTTAAAGAAAAATATTACAGAGCAGCCTATCCTAGTTCTACCAGACTTTCATAAAGTATTCACAGTAGAATGTGATGCAAGCAATAAAGCCATTGGGGGATTCTTGAGCCAAGAAGGGAGGCCAGTTGCTTTTCTTAGTGAGAAGCTCAATGAAGCTAAAAAATACTCTACCTATGATATTGAAATGTATGCAATGGTTCAGTCACTTAGAAAATGGAGGCATTATTTGTTGCCAAAGGAGTTTGTATTCTTCACTAATAACCATCCACTTAGCTTTCTAAACAAGCAGGAGAAACTTAATCAAAGACATGTGAAGTGGATGGAGTTCTTACAATCATATACATTTTCTATCAAACATAAGAAAGGGATTGTAAAAAAAGTTGTTGATGCTCTAAGTAGGAGACACCTAACTACCCAAGCCATTCAGTTGGAAAGTGTTGGAGTTCATGCCATGAAGGATATGTATGTTAAGGATGAAGTTTTCAAAGAGGATTATCAAATTTGCACTGAGATGACAGACAGGTACCACATTGATTTCTCAAAGTTTATTGTGAAAGATGGTCTCCTTTTCAAGGGTAGTTAATTATGTGTCCCCAAAGGATCCATGAGAGAGAACATTATTAAATAAAAGCACTGCTAAAGCCTGGCTAGTCACTTTGGTGTGGACAAAACATTGGAGCTAGTTAGAAGGTTCTAGCACTAGCCCAAATTATAGACAGATGTTAGGATTTTTGTGGAGAGTTGTTTAGTTTTCCAACAAGACAAAGGACATACCTCCAATGTAGGGTTATACACTCCTTTACCCATCCCTTCAAAACCTTGGGATTTAGTAAGTATCAAATTTTTCCTAGGTCTTCCAAGGACCAAGTCTGGATGTGATAGCATCTATGTTGTAGTTGACATATTTTCAAAGATGGCCCACTTCATCCCTTGTAAGGAAACCCATGATGCATCGCGCATAGCTAGATTTTTCTTCAGAGAATTTGTGAGACTCCATGGACTACCACTGTCATTCGTTTCAAATAGGGATCCTAAGTTCTTAGGCCATTTTTGGAGAACACTATGGATAAAGTTAGGGACAAATGTTTCTCTATCCTCTGCATATCACCCATAGTCTAATGGTCAAATAGAAGTAATAAATAGGTCCCTTGTAAGCCTTCTGAGATGCCCCACACAAGAACACGGAGCCACTTGGGATACTATCATAGCACAAGCAAAATTAACATTCAATGATTCTGTCAATTGGAGTACCAGTTTAACTCCATTCCAGATTGTATATGGAACTCATCCTAGAGGGGTATTGGAACTCAGGGATATCAAAAACATGGAAAAAAGGAGTGCACTGATTGAAGACTTTGCTGAAGTGATAAAGAATATCCATGATCAAGTACAGATCAAACTACAACATACTACTGAGTAATATAAAGCACATGCTGACAAAAAGAGGAGAGACCTATAGTTCAAAGTGGGAGATTTAGTGATGATCCACCTTAAGAAGGAGAGAACACCTAAAGAAAAATACACAATGCTTATGATGAAAAATATTAGCCCTTTCAAGATTCTGAAGAAATGTGACAACAATGCCTATAGAATTGATCTACCTTCTCACATTGGTTTATCACCTATTTTGAATGTTGAAGATATCTATGCTTACAAAGGTGAAGTTACTATGACTAATCTTGCAGATACTCTAGAGCCTCCTACACTCCAACCATTCAAGGACATACCACAAGCAACTCCTCCTAAGATTGAAAGAATCCTAGGCAAGAGGGTGAAAAAGAAAACTAGGAGAGGCACTTACTATGATTACTTAGTCAAATGGGAAACCCAACCCACTGAAGATGCTACCTGGATGACCCCTTAAGACATTCAGAAGATAGGTTATCCACTTGAAGTACTCCCAACTCAAGAGACTGGAGTTAATTTTGCCTTGGGAAGTATGGTGCAGGGCACCTCCTGAAGTTCTTCATTTTCTTGCTTTTTTGTTTTTAATAAGGTGCTTCCTTGAGATCACCCTTGTGTGTGTGGTTTCATGGGTCTATGATGTAAGGTGAAGGATGTAAGGTGAGTTATAAACCTAGGTTCCTAAAATAATAGTTAGACCATGTTAGTCTTTGTGATTATAGTGTTTGGTTAGTTGTGGTGTTTTCAGTTCTTAGAATAGGTTCTTGTCATGTCTTGAACCTCTCCCACACCATTGGAGGTCAGTAAGGTTGGTATTTTCCAAAAATAGCAACTTTTCCATATGTTGCCAAAAAGTTATCCTTTTGCAAAATGTTGCATGAGCAAATTTTGCAAAATGTTGCTTGAAGAATGAAAAGTTCATTGTAACCGACCACACCAACTTCTTGAAGAATCTAAAATTCCTAGATGATGCTAATAGGTGATATGATACCTTCCATGAAGGTTAGAACTAACTGTGTACGAAGCTTCATGTTCAGAGGGGGAAATAGAAGAGTATTTTGAGTTATTTTACAGTGTACAACCTGGTATAGATTCATATTATGGATCCACTTGCAGAAATTTGTCATTTCTTGAGTTTCTTAATCATTCCAATTGGTTTGAAGTGTTTTCATTAATTTTGTTAAAAGTTATAGAATTTACTTGGTCACTGTTTGAGAAACCAAGGTTTATTGGGTCAATCACAAAGATGTGATCCTTACTTGAGAATTATCTAGTGGATCTGCTTAGAAACTTGGAAAATACAAGTTAGAATCATGGTCTTTAAGAATCCTAAAGCTCGGACACTCAAATTTAGTCCTACTATTTATGAGACCAAGCCCTAGGCTAATTATCTCTATGTAATTAGTCTAGCTTCTTGGTGCAGTCACATGTGTGTGCAATATGTGTTTGGAAGGATCAAACAAAGGGTGGTTCTACACTATTTTGGTGTAGGGGAACCCATCCAAGTCTCTTCATTTACTCCATGAGCCCATATTCAACCACTTACTTAACAAACCAAGCCTAATCTAGCTAATTAGGCCTGTGTGCTTTGTGAGAGTTCAAGGGTGCAAGAGTGGAGTTAAGTGTTAAGGCTTTGAGGGGTTTAAAAAATACATAAAGGGTGTCTAGAAACCCAATCAAATCCTTCTGCAATTGAAATTTAAGTCCCAAAAACCCTCTGGTTAGGGCTATAAGGGATCCTAGGCCATTTGGGCTTTGACTATCGTAGGGTGTACAAGACCAAATCCATTGGTAGATTCTTGAACCTTGAGGTCTATTTGAAGTCTTAAATCACTTAGGATAGGAGTTCTAAGTTTCTGGTTAAGGTTTATCCAATTTTTCTTGCTTTAGGGAAAGTGTCCCTAAAGGAGAAATTTTAGAGTTTTACAACTTGCCTTGGAGAAACAAGAGAGGATAGGGGAAGCATATTGATCACTTTGGAAAGTAGAGAGGCACCCTTGGAAGACATTGGTGGAAATGGGGTGTCCAACAAAGGAGTTTGAAGAGTTTACAAAGAGTTAGAGATCACCTAGGTCTTCTTGAAGTGCTCTCTGCATCAGCATTACTGGACACATTTTTGTATATTGTCTAAGTGACATGTTCTATATCCATTTGGCTTTCATGATGCCAATTTAACTTTATTGGACATATTTGATCTATGAAATTATTGGAAATATATATTTTTGTTCATTCTCTATGTATATATCATGTGTACTGATGTAGAATAATTTATGTTTATGTGGATGTCTTATGCTTTATAAATTGCTTTTGTCTTATATTTATGTTTGCACTTGTATCTATGTATATTGTTACTGAATGATTCATACTTAATGAGAATATGCATGTTTCATTTCATAAACCTAGACTCATAATTTTCATTCCAACACATTAATGAAGTTATAATAGGTCATATAAGATAAAAATATCAATCCTACCCAATTTTAGTCCTATTGGAGCATTTTGACAATCGGGACCTATTTAGGGCACTACAAGAATGTTAAGGGATGCACCAGTACATTGTGGTCCCGAATGTTTGAATGAGTTGTGAAGCATAAAAAGGGTATTCCTGGAATTTACACATCAAATTTAAGGTGGTAGTGGAGACGGTTCGATATCAGGATGAGTGGTTTTCAAGATATGTAATGTTATATCTTTCAACTTTGCAACATTGCAAGTTTTTGCATCAATCGAGATTGGGTCAGAAGATGAAAATGAAAGTGAATATCCAAAATCTGAGATAGGTTAATGTAGGCCTTCATGACATGACCTTGTATAAATTGATGGCTTATTGATACCCCTTGGGATCTTTGATAAATGAACTCCTGAATATCAACAATTTTGTTGCCTGGGGCACCTTGAGGGACACTTGGCTCCACAGTGGTCGACAATGTTTGAGCCTCTTTTCCTCCATGATAGGGTTGTTCCTAGCATTCATACAAAATTCAAGAGATTTTGGCCAAGACAGTTTGATGCCACAATGAGAGGTTTTCAAGATATGCAATGTGTCAGCATTCAACTACGCAACATTGCAAGTTTTGGCATCAACCAAGATTGGGTTGGAAAATAAAAATGAAAGTGAATATCCAAAAGCTAAGATAGGTTATCAAAGACCTCCATGACATGGTCTTGTAGCACCTAAAAACTCATTGATAGCCCTTGGGAGCTTTGATAAACAGACTCCTGAATATCGGCAATTTTGTTGTCTGGTGCACCTTGAGGGACACTTGGCTCCATAGTGGTAGGAAACATTCGAGCCTCTTTTCCCTCATGAAAGGGTCATTCCTAGCATTCAAAAATTATTCCAAAGCTGTTGGAATAGATGGTTTGATGCCACAATGAACGGTTTTCAAGATATACAATGTTTCAGCTTTCAACTATGCAACATTGCAAGTGTTTGCATCAACCGAGATTAGGTCAGAAAATGAAAATAAAAGTGAATCTCCCAAATCCAAGATAGGTTATCTCAAGCCTCCATGAAAAGGTCCTGTAGCACTTGAAGGCTTGTTAATACCCCTCGGGAGCTCTGAGAAATGAACTCCTGAATATAAAAAATTTTGTTGCGTGGTGAATCTTGAGGGACACCTGGCTCCATAGTGGTTGGAAAAGTTTGAGAATCTTTTCCTTCATGACAAGGTCATTCCTAGAATCCACCCAGCATGTTAGAGTTGTTGGCATAGATGGTTCAATGCCACGATGATTGGTTTTCAAGTTATGCAATGTTTCATCTTTCAACTGCACAACATTGCAAGTTTTGTCATTAACCGAGATTGGGTTGGCAAATGAAAATGAAAGAGAATCTCAAAAATATGAGATAGGTTATTGTAGGAATCCATGACATGGTACTATAGAACCTAGCATCTCATCGATACCCCTCAGGAGCTACAAGAAATGGACTCCTAAATACAGGCAATTTTGTTGCCTAGTGCACCTTGAGGGACACTTGGCTCCATAGCGGTCAGAAATATTCAAGCCTCTTTGCCTCCATGAAAGGGTCATTCCTAGCATTCACCCAACATTCTAGAGCTTTTGGTAGAGATGGTTTGATGCCACAATGAGCAGTTTTCAAGATATGCAATATGTCATCTTTCAACTACACAACATTGCAAGTTTTGGCATCAACCGAGATTGGGTCAGAAAATGAAAATGGAAGTGAATCTCCAAAATCCAAGATATTTTATTGAAAGGCTCCATGACACAGTCTTGTAGAACCTAACAACTCATTGATATCCCATGGGAGCTCTAAGAGACAGACTCCTAAATATCGACAATTTTGTTGCCTGGTGCACCTTGAGGGACACTTGGCTCCTTATCAGTCGACAAAGTTCAAGCCTCTTCATCTCGATGCCAAGGTCATTCCTAGTATTTACCCAGAATTATAGAGCTATCGATAGAGATGGTTTCATGATGTTATGAGCGGTTTTCAAGATAAGCAATGTGTCATCTTTCAACTATGCAATATTGCATGTTTTGGCATCAACCGAGATTGGGTCAGAAAATGAAAACATAAGTGAATCTAAAAAATCTGAGATAATTTATTGTAGGGCTCAATGATGTAGTCTTGTATCACTTGACAGATCATCGATATCCCTTAGTAACTACAATAAATGGACTCCTAAATATTGGAAATTTTTTTTCCTGGTGCACCTTGAGGGACACTTGGCTCCATAGAGGTCGACAACATTTGAGCCTCTTTGCCTCTGTGAGAGGGTCATTCCTTGAATTAAACTAGAATTCCTGAGCTATTGGAGGAGATGGTTTGATGACATGATGAGTGATTTTCAAGATATGCAATGTGTCAGCTTTCAATTGCGTAACATTGCAAGTTTTTGCATTAACCAATATTGGGTCAGCAAATGAAAATGAAAGAAAATATCCAAAATTCTAGATAGGCTATTGCAGGCCTTTGTGATATGGTCCTATAGCAATTTATGGATCATTTATTCCTCTTAGGAACTCAAAAAAAATGTACTCCTAAATATTGACAATTTTGTTTCCTGGTGCACCTTGAGTGACACTTGGGTGCATAACAGTTGGAAATGTTCAAGCCTCTATGCCTCTATGAAAGGGTCATTCCTAGAATTCAATCAACATTCCAAAGCTATTGATGGAGACATTTCAATGCCACAATGAGTGGTTTTCAAGATATGTAATCTGTCAGCTTTCAACTGCGCAACATTGCAAGATTTGACATCAACCGAGATTGGGTTGGAAAATGAAAACAAAAGCGAATCTTCAAAAAAAAAGATAAATAATCACAGGCCTTCGTGACATGGTCTTGTAGCACCTGACAGATCATCAATACCCCACACAACCTTTGAGAAATGGACTCCTGAAGATCGATAATTTTGTTGCCTGGTGCACCTTGAGGGACACTTGGCTCCATAGCGGTCGGCAACATTCAAGCCTCTTCACCTTTGTGATAGGGTCATTCCTAGCATTCACCCGACATTGCAAAGTTGTTGGCAGAGACAGTTTGATGCCATGAAAAGTGCATTTCAATATTTTTAAATGATTTAAATATGCAGTTTGATAGTTTAAGTGTTTTATTTTGTAAACACAAATATACAAAGAATGTGCTAGCACGAAACATGACAATAAGCTTAACATGTATTTCTAGAATTCATAAGGTAAACATATTTTTTTTAATTAATGATGAAAAATATGTTTACAACTTAGCTTGTTAGGACCACCAAGAGGAAAGAGCTAAGAAGAGAAAACATCTGGTATTGCCCCAAAAAATAGAAGAGAAATTTTTTTATTAAATCTTACAAACTTCCCGTTATACATACGGGGTAATGCATAAACAATTTATAGTCCACCCAATGTATATTCAAGGGAATTAATTCCTTTACAAATATACATGTTATATGCACATGCATTCAACTAGATTTGACATTACAAAATTTTGGATTAACTTTTAGTCCAATGAACCAGCCGGATCTTCCCTACCCTTTATTGTCTCAAGTATTGCCTCGTGGTCTTACTCGCAAACCTTCCAAAGAGTTTTATTATGTGGTTTTTGTCCACATTTGGTCAAATGGACATTTGATGCAATGACAAGGTTGGAACAATGAAGAATATTCCTGTGTGTCTCCCAATCCCCAAATAACTTCAACCTAGGCTTCTTCATACAATACCGTCTAAGCCATGTACCAGTTACAACCACTACTCCTATAGGGTATTCTAATCCTTTATCATCTATAACCGAGTGATCCAAGTTTATTTTTTTCCTCAACACAATGACACAAATAGTAATTTGTCCCTTCCTCAATCTCTTCAGGTGCAATAACAAATAAAAAATGGTCTACAATTTGATAGAAGCATAATGAGGAGATTAATTTATCAAATACTTATGATAAAGTACTAAATTTGAGACTATTTGTGAGTTGGCATTTTACCTGGTTGCACTAGATAAGAAAAAATGGTCTAACTCAATGGATGATCCATTTGTGTCAGTTGCAATGCTGTTGAGGGATGATAGGAATCAAGTGGACACAAAATTTGTATAGACCATTCATCGACCCATTCCTTTCACTCACACCCATCCCAATCTTCATTTGTGCATGATCAACAAAAGCAAGTCATATGTCGTGTGTGGATGATACATGAACGTGCATTAGAGATTCTAAAAGGGTGTAGGTCACTTGATCCTGTTAATGTACAACAATCCTCATATGGTGCAATGTTAGTTTCATCCATCAACCAAAAAATCTATGAACCGTAGACTCACCTTCATTACCTGGACCCATTGTAGCATTACACCACTGGATGATACATCTTGCATTTGATAATGTTGCTTGTTCTTTGTACTTTAATTCTTCATGTACTAATGCCCTTTTTATACACGCACCTTCACCATCGTGCTCTCCCTTTCCATGACCGACCTCTCTAAAATTCCACACATATTGAATACCAGTGTTTGTATGCATCCTACTCAACCAATAAAACATCAGAGAATTCTTTAATTTCGATGCACAATTGTCTGATCATATGATGTGTCAATGATATGATATGCTCCTACTACTCAAATCACCATAAAATAGATGAAAGAAACCATGTACAAACTCTATATAATGTGAATGATCATCATTGATGTAAAAATGATACTCCCTTAACATCTTCCTATTCTCCTCTATACTATTAGGTGAATGCATAAATGCTATATGAACAAATATAGAAACTTGTTGAGAGCTATAATACTTTTCTTGCACCTCATTTTGTGGTTGTAGAGTGTATTTCTCTACAAAGTCGACAATTGAAACAATGGTATCAAGTGGGAATGTGTCCTTGCACAACTTGAATTATATATCCAACCATCGAGCTCTATGTGTATGTCATGCATACTCATACACAATCTTGTCACAAAAAATACTCATGAACTGATACATTGGAATCTTTTCGATTACTAAATCACATCTTTTACCTTCCTTTCCATCCTTTAGAGCATATGCGACTATCTTATATTTTCCAAAATCTACTTTTTCATTCCCAATTGCATGTGTAATCTCCATATGTTGACAAATTGGCAAATGTTGCAAACCACCACAATCTATGCATGTACCATTCAAGCTTGCGAGCTTGTCAAATTTTTTACCATCCGCCCTTTCACATAAAATTGTAGTAATTAATTCCCTTGAAGATGTAGGTGGGTCATTTATGTTACAATCCAGCAAAACATTGTTAGAATGCAAATCTATACATATATGCTTATAAACATAAAAATGGTTACACAATTCAATATGTACCCTACAAAAACAAGTTGTGTGTGTGTGATTTATCTTAACATAAAAAGGTTTAGCCATTTCAAAATATCCTTGACTAATTTTAAATTGAGGATACGTATGTATAAATTTTGCAAAGAATTTCGTCTGAGTTGAATCCAAAAAATGTTTCAGATGTGGAATGCAGATTATACTACCAATCCTCCTTCTTACAACATCTCGTTGATTAGGAGATACGCATGTTTTATTCTTCCAAAATTATTTAATGACAGATTTTAAATCTTCAAAAATTGATTTATCCTTCCGTGGTAGTTTACAAGAAAATAACCATAACTCATTGTTATTTGGATCTTCCACTCTTTGACTCCTTCCCACAACTCTCATTAGAGACTTTCTACTTATTTTCAATTCTTTTCTTGTCTTTCTAATGAGTCAAGATTTATTCATTTGAGTGCTTACTATTTTTTATGTAAGTACACATCGTGTGACATTACTATCTTTTGTACGTGATGTAGAACCCCCACTCTCATATGCAGTCATTAGATTCTTTACAACATATTTTTCACTTAACTCATCCATCATTCTTAGCCCAAGAATCTTCAAGATGGGACTAAATTTTAGATTTATCATTATTTGAAGAAATAGTTGACATCTTCCTATCATATTTAAATTTATAAAAAATAAACTCCAAATACGAATAGCATATATTTAACAAGTACACTTGGGAAACTTGTCAGGCATTTGTTGCAAAATTTTAGTATCAATATCAATCAAATATTTTGGCTTTCTATAAATTATTCTAGGAGGTGTTATCAATTGTTGAGTGGCCTCAACATTACGAACATCAACAACATTATGTATCAATTGTGTACCTTCAACCGAAGTTGACGTGCCTTCAAATTGACATGTGAAAGATGGATCCTCACTAACTTCAGATGTTAATTGTGTGCCTTCAATATGAAACGATGTTGTTCGTAAACCTTCAGATATAGATAATGGTGTTCCTTCAACATTAAATGATGGTGTGACTACACCTTCATATGTAGATAATGTTGTGCCTTGAACATGATAAAATGGTGTGCCTTCAATATGATAAAAGGGTGTGTCTCCAACATTTCATGGTGGTGTCTCTTCAACTTGGGAACTCATAGATGATGTACCCACATCTTCATAATTCAATTGTCTTGTTGCATGCAAGTTTCTCATCAATTTCCTTTTTGTTACCAATTCCAATTCTCTTTTAAAATCTATTGATGTTTCATGTTCCTCATCCAAAGGAAAATTGTCTTCTATGGTATGAAATTTCTATGTTCACAAAGTTGTCTCATTCTTTTCCTTTTCTTCTCTTTGTCTCTTTCATGTTTGATGCAGAGGGTTTAGGACTCTAGAGTTTTCTCCACTCAATTTGCTTCCTTCTATCTCCTAAGCATTGAATGGTTACTTCCTTTTGGATTTATTTCTAATTAGGATCTCAAATACCCTCTCAATAAACTTCTCCTCCAAGGTATAATTGATCTTTGGAAGTTTCCAAAGTTTCTAGGCTCAACTAGTCCAACTAGTTCCCCAAATGCCTAGATTTCTTCACTAGATCCACTCCTAGAAATCCTAACCCCTGCTTAGGATCTTCCCATACACTCACCAAGAATTTATCACTCTTCTTGACCCATCCTAGGTAATTTTTAACTCTTTCCAGTACTTCAAGACCCATTACCAAACAAATTGGTCACTATTTCAATAGAAGGCCTAATTGCCCAAATCCTAGTAGGTCTAAATTCACTATTTTTGGATTATTTCTCCCAAAACATCCAAATTAAACCACAAGAGACCTTGAAAATATTAAATTTATCAAAAACCACTATCATAATCCAAAGTTTTGACCTCTGGATGCACCCACAACCCTAGTTTCTTGCAGGCCCTAGTTTTTAGCGTATTAATTAGGCCTCTGGACCAGTCAACATAAACAATTGTCAAATTGATATCCAACATTTGATTCACCACCTTCCACCTTTGAATCCTTTTAGGAGACTATCTAGGGCACTTTAAGGTGCCACTAAGTCTTGTCCAAAAGATCATGAGTGCTCAAACGTCTCCTTTCTTCTCCGTGTCCTAGCTCACTTGGATTCACCATTCAACCAAAGGACTTCCTGTTTGGTCTTGGAAATCCAATGCAACTACAAGAAATAAAACAAAAATAATATCTAAAGACTCTAACCCTACTTTCCCTATGGTTTCAGTCAATTCCACTAGTGGGATTTTAGGGTAGAGCCATCTCTATCCAAACACATTGTACTGTCACTTACAAACCAGTGACCTACAAAAATTTGTATCCATATAGGAGTGCCAAGAATAATTGTTGCAATCCAAAATTTCATTAACCATTCCCAAAAATTGAATCCATGCTCATATACCAAGCATGGGGTAGTTACAACTGATCTAACTATGTTTTGCAATTTCTTGCAAAAGTTGCTCGAGCAACTTTTCAAGTTGCTAGCAACTTTTTGCACTTTGTGCATTTTGACTTTCCTTGTCAACTCGATTGGTGAGTTTGACTTTGATAACCCTAGATAGGATATGTGGGGTCCAAAAACACCCCTCATATCCATATTGCACTAAAATATCATCTTTTCACTATTTAAGCCAAAATGGCCCTAAAAATCCTAATGAGCACTAAGGCTCTTACAAACATGAAGTTAACTTATCAATGCATCCAACTCATTGGACCTTATTAAAACCCACACACAAACATCTAATACAACTCCAAAACACACCAAAACAAAAAATAGGTAGGTTCCCTACACCATACTCCCCTGGGACAAATAACTCAAGTCCCTTGAGTTAGGAGGTCTTCAATGGTGAGCCCATGTTTCAGAATGTCCAGCTCTATCATCCAAGTGTCCTTAGCTTCAGGTAGTCCCTGCCACTTAGGTACTCCTTGTAGTTACCCTTGCTTGTCTTCTTTATCACTTTAGAACCTAGTACACTTTCCAATTTTAATGCCATTGGGGTAGGTAAGTCTTTCACCCAATCATCATCCTCCAATTTTGCAAGAGGAGAATGACTTGTGTCTAAAGATGATCCCTTGTAAGGGAACAAGTCACAAACATTGAAAATGGGTGAAATCCCCAAATCAGGAGGCAACTATACTTCATAGGCATTCTTGCCATACTTATGCAAAATCTTCACTGGCCCTATCTTCTTCATGAGTAGTTTAGTTGGATAGCCTTTGGGTATCCTCTCCTTCCTAAGATAGGAAAGTACTAGATCCCCTACCTTAAACTGAAAGTCTCTTCTGGTCTGATCAATTTGGATTTTTAATTCTTCACTTGATTTTGTAAAGTCTTATTGACTTGATCATGAAGCTCCTTCATCTATTCTGCAAATGACTCTCCTTGTGCACTCCTCTTATCCTTCAAATTGAGATCCCTCTAGGATTTCTCCCATAGAATATCTCAAAGGGGATCTTACCTATACTCCTATTAATGGAGTCATTATAGGAAAAATCTACTTTCCCTACGATGTGATCCCATGACTTTCCATGTTGTTTAGTCAAGCACCTTAGCAAGTTCCCAAGTGACCTATTGACTACCTCTGTTTGTCCATCCGATTGTGGATTGTAGGCTGAAGAGAAAGATAATTTTGTGCCAAGAATCTTCCATAGGGTCCTCCAAAAGTGACCCCCATACTTACTATCTCTGTCACTTACAATATTAAGTGGCAATCCATGGATCCTCACAATGTCCCTAAAGAATAGACCTACAATTTGAGAAGCATCATTTGTTTTCTTGCATGGAATGAAGTGTGCCATTTTGCTAAAATAGTCCACCACCATGCAAACACATTGTCATGACCCCTAGGTGTCTTTGGTAACCCCTAAACAAAGTCCATACTAAGATACTCCCAAGGCCTTTGGGGTATGGATAGGGGTTTGTACAACCCACTGTTGCTTCTTTTTCCTTTTGCCCTTTGATAAATCTAACATTGTTTTACAAATCTCCTCACATTGGATTGTAAATTAGGCCAATAGTAGTGGCTATTCACTTTCTCCAATGTCTTATCCACTCCAAAGTGGCCCCCAAGCTGCCTTGGTGTTTCTCCTTCACAATGTTTTCCCTCATTGAGCATTAGGGAATACATATAAGATGTCCTCTAAACAATAAGCCTTCTTGCAACATAAATTCATTGAAATCCACATTGAAACCCTACTAAAACTTCACACATGCTTCATAGGATTCTCTAAAATATTTTCCTCTTTGTAGAGGTCCTTCAAATCATCCATCCCTACAATTTGCAATTGTATCTCATGTATTGTGAGTAATCTTCTTCTAAGAGCATCTGCAACCTTGTTGCTAACCCCCTTCTTGTGCTTTATGAAAATTGTATAAGCCTGCAATGATTCTACCCACTTCAAGTGCCTTTGATTCATTTTTTCTTGTCCATTCAAGAAACTTAGAGCATGGTTATCAATTTAGACCACAAATTACCTAGGTAATAGGTAGTGTATCCACTTCTTAAGAGCTTGTACCATAGCATATAACTCCAAATCATAGGTGGAGTACTTTTTTTTTTGCCTCATTCAACTTCTCTAAAAAGAAAGCCACAAGATGTCCCTCTTTGCTTAACACTACTCCAATAGCCAACTTACTAGAATCACACTCCACGACAAATATTTTATTGAATTTGGGAAACCTAAGAGTAGGTAGCTCTACAATTCTCTTTTTCAACATTTCAAACCCTTCGTCTGCTGCCACAATCCACATAAACTGATATTTGATTCCACCCTTTATGGTGGAGGATAGGGGCACATACATGAATAAAATTTATTTCAAATTTCCTATAGTAAGAGGCCAAACCATGGAAACTCCTAACATCTCCTATGGACCTAGGTGTAGGCCATTCCAAAATGGACTTAACTTTATCAGGGTCCATCTTCATATATCCATTAGCAACCACAAAACCAAGGTAAACTAATTCAGTTTTCAGAAACTCACTCTTATTTTCATTTATCATCAACTTTTCCTAATGTATCCTCCTTAAGACCATCTCCAAATTCTTCATGTTCTCCTCCTTGGACCTTCTAAAGATCAAAATATCATCAAGGTAAACTATGAAAAACTTACCAATAAAATTTTCTAGCAATTCATTCATGAGCCTCATGAATGTG
>MU228217.1:1620549-1667112 GCA_018584345.1 Thuja plicata
GTCACTTCATAACTCAATAAAATATTAAATATTCAACCAAATTGAATAAAACCAAATGGATTCCCTAGATATTTGTGTTACAAACCTAAATTCAAAATAATTATGTTCTTATCAGTTTTATAAAAAAGTTATGTTGATCAAAGTGAGTGTCACTGCTGAAAAAATCCTGATTTTTCACAAAAATAATTTTTGAAGGAGAAGGAAAAATGGATACAAATAAATTCCATTTAAAAAAAAAAATATATATATATATTTATAAACTAGAAACAAAATTCTAAAATCCACTAGTTTACATCATCTTCAAATTCTTAATGGTTTAATGACAATAGATGTTCAAAAGCGAAGTTTTTTTTTAGAATGTTCATTTCAGTGTCAAAGTTGGCCAAAACGTGGGACACAGTTTTGTGGGATCACCCGATTCTCTCCACATTAAGTGGTATCAGAGCCCATGAAATATTTAGGCAACATTAAGAATTTTGATTCATGGTTTCACGTTGATCCATTGAAGCTGCATAAGGAGGAAGTGGTTCTTGCGTGAACATCTCAATAGAGGTCTTGGTATTGTATCCATCAAGATGAAGCTGGGTAGAGGGTGCAGAGAGAGCGACCACTAAGAGAAGGGTGGTCAGCATCTTCCAAAATCTTGAATGGGTAAGATGGTAATATGGAGTTTGTATGAAGCAACATGAAGATTGGTGGATAGAAACCAATATGCACTCCATTGATAGGAGGCATAGTTGTAGGAAATAGCAAACACAACAGAGGCATCATCACAGAGGTTGGCAGATATAGAGGCACAAACAGTTGGACATTTCCAAATGGAGTTGGAAATCCTCAAAAATATATGAGTATGGTACAGAGGCACCCACAAAAGAGTTTATTTCTTATCATTATGGTTTAAAATTATGCAAAAATGTAAGCATGAATGCGAAATGGGTGAAGGATCACGAAAGAGTTAATATCCTATCATTATTGTCTAAAATTATCCACAAGTGCAAGCATATGGGTGAAGAATCATTAAAGTAACCAATGTAAAACATGTAACCGAACTAGCCAAGAAATGGTTTGTAACTATCTAAGAATCATCTTAAACGGGAAAGATATGTAAACAATGAGAGATAGGAGGATATAGAAAGTTACTGGAAGATAGAGTAAAGAAGATAAGAAAGAATCAAAAATGGCTCTCAGGCAGGAGCCAGAGAGCCAAGCATTTGTATCTGTAGTATTTATATTAATGAGTTTTACTTATAAAAGATTCATTTTGCTATTTTACCATGTTAATGCTTTTGTAGTTTGATTTCTTGGTTTTAATTTTTAAGCAAGGATCCAACTGTGAAATGAACCGAGCTTCAAGGTTTTGATAGTTGATGTTAAGCAATTCATTTTGTTTGAGTATCGGGTCTTTTGAGTTAATATTAAACGATATTAGAAAGTCTATTTTGTTATGAATCGGGTTGTAAAATAGTCCTTATTTAAGGACATAGGGAGTTATTTCACTTGCCTCAGCATTGATTTAAGATATGGTTATCTATTTTTTTACATCAAATGGTTTTCACAAACCATTACACAATCCATGCAAGGATATCAGCAAGTGGTTAGAATGGTTTATGCCATGTGGAAACCATGGAATGGTGTTCTAATTTCCATGTAATGGAGACCTAAGGGAGGCATGTAGCCAAAGAGATATGTGGCAATAGTCACAGTGAAAGGTTTTGTGGAGAGATTTGTATATTTGAAACAAACAGTAATATGAATGGTGTTGAAGACCATGTCTTAAGGCCAAATTAGAGCTTTTTGGAACAACCAATTATTATCAATCTTTGATAATAGATAAAGGTGGCATAATTCTTGTCTATACATGCATGTTAGTAGGTGACAAACCAACATAATGGCAAATTCTTAAAGTGGCCTCACATGCTAGTCAATATGAAACTTGACATTTGGTATAGGAAAAGGTGGCGAAGGTGGTGAGTAAACAACTCGGCCATTAAGTGGAGAAAGGGTGGAGGAATGCCACCATAGTCTATAAAGGAGCTATAACATGTGCAAGTCATTGAATATTAGGGATTTGATCCTAAAATTGATTATGGAGATAATATGTAAGTGACTATTGTGGATTATTGGAAGTAGAAAGAGATTTAGAGCCTCTAAGTCCATATTTCTAAAGAATAATAATGAGAAATACAGATTTGAAATATCTGTAATGCAGATTTAAGATTTCCAAAGAAGTATTGGCAGAAGTTAAAGATTGTCTTGATGATTCTCTTCGCATCAGTTTGGCATGGTGAATATACTAGGGCATATATACATGGTCCAATTGATGACCTAGGTGTAGATTAAATAAAGCATCTATTAATTGAGAATTTGAGTGACTCTAACAATAATTACCAACTGATACCTGAGTTTGGAACCTTCATAGTGAAAAAAGCTTGCATAGTTTTCTAGGTTTCCAAATATTAGCGTTGTAGACTAGATTATATATGTGCAGAGAGTAATTCATTGTGAATTTATGTGGTTTACTGATTCATAGCCCATCAAAATCACAAAAGAAGCTATTTAGGTAGTGACTAACCTATGAACATAAGGATAGGTACCCATTCTAAAGGAAGTTAAGGTTGATTTATTGTAAATACGAGAGGAATGTAAATTAGTAATATAAATGAATACAATCTAATGCTTTCTTCTATCATCATAGGGTACAAGGTATATCATGCATTTAGGGTTAACTCTTTAACCATAACTACAATTTATAAAAAATATGAGATTCTTAAGGAAGGGAAAGAATATTATTTGTCAACAACCATGAGATCACAACTGATTTAAAACCTTTAAAGGATAAATGACAATAAGAATATATTTAGTTATGGTAAACTCATTTTTTCTACTCTTCTATTTCATGGAAGAATCTCCTTGCAATGGACCAAATAAAGTAAAGTCACAAGCCATTGGTAGTAAATATAAGAAATATGATGCATAGGATGAATGAGAACACAAGAATAAATATGAATTGGGGCTACTTTAAGAATTTTTAGAGTATTATGCATTATAGGGACAAAATCCCTAAATATGTAGTTAAAAAGTATAAAGACACAATTTGTTTCATGGTAGATAAAAAGGAATGTCTAATAGAGGGAGTAGAGCCTATGGATTCATGGATGTTATGAATAGGTTATGAAGTAAGTCAAGAAATCTTGATTGTATACATATATTCCTCATTTAAGGCACCAAGAGATGACACTATGGAGAGATTTGGAACTTACAATGAGAAGAGTATCAATTTGCATACAACATTCAGATATTATAAATACTAAGAAGAGTGAGAATAGTGGTAGGAGAAGTAGCTAGAGCTATAGGAAATACTTTTGAACAACTCAAGGAAGCTCAATCAAAGACAAAAGAGGTAATTCCAGAGAATATAATAGTGAATAGAAGCTCCAATTTCTGAAACTCCAACCTATCCTTCTAGACAAACAAGAAGCACAACTATAAAGCAACAAAATCCATCTCCACTTCCTAAGTAGAAAAAGACAATATGGTCCCAATTATTAGAGAGGAAAAGAGGAAAGTGGAGGAGAAGAATCATTATAGGAAGAAAACATAAGTTAAAAAGATAGGGAAGAATATTTCTATGGAGAAAAGAAGAGGTGCGAGGCAGAAGAAAGATCAAAAGAAGGTTGAAGAAAATGAGAGTGATGAGAAGAAGAAGAGTGAAGAAAAGAAAGACAATGTTATTGTTAGTAATAACTGAGAGGGGGGGTGAATCAGTGGCCTCAAAAATTAATCCTTAAATCAACCCTTAAAACTTAGTAGCACAAAACTATACCTATATTTATCTTTAGTCCTGTAAGATGAATGCCTCCAAATACTTATATGGAATTACTACTTGTCAGAATGCTTTGTAAAACCTTCTATTGTATGTTTATCGATAAGCAGTCTGTTAATTTACTGAAACACAGTAAATAACTTGTGTATACCAATCAATCCAGATTTACTTATGTGAAGTGCAAAATAGTAAAGTAATCACTCATAAACACATGATACATGGATTTTTAACGTGAAAACCCTGTTAAGGGAAAAACCACTGGGACCAGTACCCCAAATTTTTACTCTTTTGAAGTGAGCTTGGTGAAGAGCCAACCCTGTTAAAGGTTACAAACACACTATTAGGTGTGACCTCATTAGAGGATTTAATGAATAGTTTGTCACTTAGTATTTGGCATCTAATGCTACCATCCTCAATCAAACACTCACTTGGCCTATCAATAGGTGTCAGGCATATCCAATGCTACTTTGTATGATCAACCTTTTTGATAATCCTTGGGATGTATCTCAATTAGAATAGACTTTTAAGTCCTACTTGGTTAAGAGACTTGATGCTTCAATGGTTAAAATGAAATAGTAAATTTACTTGTTCACATATACAACTAGAATTGTTGATTTTCAGATCTATTGTAAGTGCATTACCTTTCTGATCAATGTAATCAATTCACTACCTTTTCTCCACACTATTCTTCTCTATGATGTTGTATCATTTTTTGTCAGTGTCTACAGAATTTAGCTCTTTCCTCATCTTGATTGATCATGTCTGAAGGAAGACTTTCTTCTCCTTCAGAATCTCTTCAGCATCTATTCTCTTTTCACTCCACTAATTCATATTGAATTAGCTTGTCTCTTATATAGACATGATTTCACCGTTTCTTGGCTTTCTTGATCTTGGCATGATCCATAATTCTTGCTAATTAGATTTAAAGAAAAACTCCAGTTTTATCTCGTAGAGATCTTCTTGCCAACTGGACAAAGCCGATTTAAATCCTTTACTTAACTATGTTTTTATCTTGTTGATTAAAACAATGTTAACTACCATTTAAGTCTATATTTAGCTCTTAACAGCTAAGTATTTTTTCATTTATGAACTCTTTGTTCACTTGGTCAATACTTCAGTTAGCCGTCAGTGACAATTGACTGTTCTGTCAGTGAGACTTCAGTTGTCTTCGGGATCTCCGTCCGTTGGGAAACACTGTAATTTTTTCCGTTGGGTTACACTGTTCTTTTCTCGTTGGGTAACTCTATGACTTTACTCGTCGGTAATGTTGTGCTTTTTCTTTTCAGGTAAAACTGTGACTTTTCTCTCATTGGTTTACTCTGTCCATTGGTGTGCACTTTGTCAGTGTATACAGTCACTTTGTGAGTACTTAACTTTTATGCTTTCTTGATAGCATGGCCTTTGATTCATTGGTTCTTTGAAGTCTTTAGCAATATGACCATACAGATTATATCAAGTTGACATCAATGACAATATATTACATTAACTAATTTAATTCCTTTACATTAACTTTTTGTGTCTTGGTGATCATCATCTTAACATCTTCAAACATTCAATCAGTTATAGTTCATCAATCTCTCTCTTTGGCATTGATGGCAACACACTACATTATCACACTATATTATCACTTTAATAAAATATGAAATATAACAGTTGAAGTTAATCAAACTACCAATCTTATGTACTATAACTGATACAAATATCTGGTCCTCCGTAAGCTCACATAGCTTAGACTTGATTCTTTTAGATTTCATTCTATCTTCAATCCCTTCACTGGATAGATGTAGGGTCTTTCTTCTTCTAATGTGATGTGTCCTCTCCCTGTGTCAGACTCTCTCCCTTTGACTGTTCTTTTCTTTTGATGTCTCTTTTCTCTCTTATCAATAATCTCTCCCTTTGTATGCACTCTCCCTTTCTTACGTCTCTCCCTTTGGATAATGTGATAATGGATATAATCTCTCCCTTTGACAGAAATGCCAAACAAATATTTGACAATATTGCCAAAAAATCCTTTCTATCCATTATATACTCCTTGAATTTCCCAATCCATCAACAATATAACAACTCTGGTGCTTGGAGTAGATAAATACCTTGCCGAGTACTGATGTATCTTTGAAGTCCATCTATTTTCTTGCATCAACATGAATGATATTCTGATAATATGTAGGCTGATGTAGCCTTATAGTCATCATATTGACCAATACACAAGGGTCTGACCCCTAGTCTCTTTCTCAATTACTCAAATATATCCTTGGGCAGTGGCTTGGTAAAGATACCAGCTAATTGTTCCTTTGTTTGCACATATTCAAGTATCACCTCCTTTTCTTGAACTTGTTCTCTCAAATAATGATACTTGATTGCAATATGCTTTGTCTTTATAACATGCATGACTGGATTCTTGGAAATGTTAATTTCACTTGTATTATCACAACAGGTAATTACTGGTTCAAGAATTTTCATATGCATACCTTCCAGTAACTATTTGATTCATGCAATATTTGAGTAGTTTGCAGCAGCAGCAACATACTCTGCTTATGCAATAGACTAAGAGATGCATCCTTGCTTCTTGTTGATCCATGTGATAAGTATGTCACCCATAAAGAATGCTCCTCCACTTGTGCTCTTTTGGTCATCAATGTTTCCAACCCAATCGGTGTCAGTGAAGACCTTAATTTCAAATTTTCCTTCTCTTCTATACCATAAGCCATAGTACTTGGTATTCTTCAGATATCTTAGGATTCTTTTCACAATAGTCATATGTGATTGCTAGGGATTAGCAGAAAATCTTGCAACTATTCCTAATGCATGTGCAATAATTGGTCTAGAATGTACAACATACATGAGTTTGCCAATCATTGATTTGTAAAAAGTCTGATTTACCTCAGGTGACTTGTCCTCCTTTGTCAGCTTACATCCAATTTCCATTGGTGTTCCAATTGGCTTGGAATCTTCGATCTTGAATATTTTCAGCACTTCATTGATGTATTTGGATTGTTTAATGAAAATGCCTTCATCTTGTTGCATGATCTGTAGACTAAGAAAGAACTTGATCTGTCAAAACATAGACATCTCAAACTCTTTTTTCATTTAATTTGAAAATGATTTGCATACCATATCATTTCCTCAAAATATGAGGTCATCAACAAATATTTCAGTAATCAAAATGTTAGCATCAGTATCTTCCTTCAAATAAAGATTACCATTTTCACTAGTTCTTACAAATCCAATACTTATGAGATAGGAGTGAATTCTTTCATACCAGGCTCTTGGTGCTTGTTTCAATTCATACAAGGCTTTGTGTAGTCTACATATCATGTTCTTCTTGTCTGGATCAAAAAACCCTTCTAGTTGCTCAATGTATACCTCTTCCCCGAGTATTCTATTTAGGAATGCAGACTTGACATTCATCTGGTATACCTTGAATCCTTTATATGAAGCATAAGAAAGTAATATTCTCGCTCCTTCTAGCCTAGAAATAGGTGCAAAGGTTTCTCCATAGTCAATCCCTTCTTTTTGTGCATACCCCTTGCATACTAGTCTTGCTTTGTTTCTGGTGACTTCTCCATTCTCATTAAGCTTATTTCTTTATATCCATTTGGTACCAATGACATTCTTGTCATCTGGTCTTGGTAAAAGTGTCCATGTCTTGTTTTTCTCAAACTGCTAAATTTCTTCATACATAGCACAAATCCATTCTTCATTATCAAGTGCAAAATTGACAGATGTTGGCTCAAAATCACAAATTAAACATCTTGTGTTTAGAGACTTACTTTTGGTTCTTATTCCAGCCTTCTTGTCTCTTACAATCTTGTTCTATGGATGGTTCCTTCTGACATATTTGGTAAGTATAGGTTCATTTCTTTTTCTATCATCTTGATCATCATTTTGTCCTTCATTCTGATCTTCATTTCTTGGTACATCATCTTGAGCAATATCCTAATTTTTAGTATTTGCATCTTGATTCTCGGTTGCAATATTTTGTTGCTCAGGAGCTATACATTGTTTTTTGGGTAGAGTGTAAGGTTCTTCATTGTAAACAAACTTGTTGTAGTCCTGTGGTTCTTTTTTTCTTTCCTTCTCATTCTTCTCTGCAAATTCATCTATCTTTACATTTGCACTTTCAACAATTTTTTTAGAGGCTTTATTAAGACATTTATAAGCCTTACTCTTGGTGGAATACCCTAGAAAGATACCTTCATCACTTTTGGAGTCAATCTTTCCATTTCTATCATCTTTTAAGATATAACATTGAATACCAAAGGTTTTGAAGTAACTTACATTGGGTGTGTAAACATACCATAGCTCATAGGGTGTCTTCTTGGTGTCTTTCTTCAATTGTACTCTATTCAATGTGTAAATAGAAATACTGACAGCCTCTCTCTAGAAGATTTAGGTGATACCTTTCTCTATCATCAGTGTCCTTGCACAATCAACAATGGATCTATTCCTTCCTTTAGCAATTCCATTTTGATGTGGTGTCCTTGGTGCAGAGACCTATCTTTTGATTCCATGCTCATTACGATAGACAGTGAATTCATCTAATGTAAATTCCCCTCCTCTATCTTACCTTAAGAAATTTTGAATTTCTTTTCACTTTTTTTTTCTACCATTGCTTTGTACCATTTAAACATCTTAAATACTTCTGTTTTCTCTTTTAAAAATACAACTGTCATCATTCTAGAAAAAGTCATCAACAAAAGAGAATAAACTACCTATCTCCATAGTATCTCTTTGTTCTCATGGGTCCACATAGATCTGCATGGACTAATTCTAGAATTGCATCAGATGTATGGGTTTTGCTTTTGAAACTAGAATTTTTCATCTTACCTTTTTGACAATTCTTGCACATGATTTGTCTGGCTTAGTCATCGTTGATAAGCCTCTGACATTTCTCTTTTTTCTTATCTTTATCATGTTGTCAAAGTTGACATGACACAACCTTTTGTGCCACAACCATATGTCTTTGTTTCTAGCCATCAAACAAGTGGTGTTAATTTCATCAATATACAAAAGGTTATATTTTGTCTGCTCACCGGTACCAATCAATCTTCCTAATTTATTGTAGATATTTTCCTTCTTATTTTCAAATGCTACTCTCTGACCTGAATTGTTCAACTCAAAACACTTAACAAATTATAATTCAGTCCTCTAACCCAGTAAGCATTTTCACATTTAATCAAGTTATTCAACATTATGGTTCCTTTACCTTTAACTGGACAAGGTGTATCAATACCCATTCTTACCAAACCACCATTATAGTATTCAAAAGTCTCAAAAAGTTTCTTATCACCGGTCATATGGTGATTGCAACCATTATCTATGATCTAGACATAATTTTTACTAACCTTAGATATGAGTGTAGTTTCTACATACCTTTCTTCATCTTCATGTGAATCATCCTTCATGGCTACAAATACCATCTCGATGTTTTCTTCTGATTCAGTGTCAGTGTCATCATTTTTGCATGTAGCTAGGTAACTGGACTTGTTTCCTTTGTCCTTGTAGTCTCGGGTATCTATTCTTTATGATTATCAGTTGCTTCTATAATCACCTCTATCAAAATTATTTTCAAATGATGTGTCATTACTTCTGTTAGGACATCTTGCAGCAAAGTGTCTAATCTCTTTAAAATTAAAACACACAAGTGGTAGTTTACCTTTGTATTTACCTTTGCCTCTCTGCATTCTTCTAGCCATAAGTGCTTCAATTTCATCAAGATCTTCTTCTTCACTTTCACTTTCACTATATTTTCTCATAGTGTGTTTCTGACTTGATTTACTTATTCTCAAAGAAGCTTTGAATGAGGACTCTATGTTTGGTAAGACACTATTATCAAATTTATTCATCTCAAATGAAATCAGTCTTCCAATCAAACTATCTAGAGTACCATTTTTATTTTCTACTGCTCTCATTTATTGTATGGTAGATACTCTAATAGCATAAGTAGGCAGTAAGGTTCTTAGAATTTTACTTACCACTGTATCTTCATCTAGTACACCTCCAACTCCCCTGGTAGCATTGACTACCTCTTTGATTCTTGTGTTGTACTGTTTGATGTTTTCTCCTTCTTTCATTCTGAGATCATAAAAAATTCCTCTAAGGCTTTCTATCTTGGCTCTCAGAACATTCTTATCACCACCATGTACAAGCTTCAATTTATCCCACATCTACCTTGCAGTTGTGCATGCTTTAAATTCTTCAAATTCAACATCGGAGAGTGAGGAAGAAAGCTCTATTATCATGCAGTTGTGCTCATGCTTCTCTCTCATTTGTTCAACTGTGAGTGCTCCTATGGGAAACACATATTTAGTATCTAAGTATTGAGTAACATCATTTCCAATACCTGATAAGTGGAATCTTATCCTCCTTTTCCATGAAGCAATGTTGTCCTTGTTAAACTTGGGTACATCTTGTTTGTTCATCTTATGATCTTTAGATTAGGTCTTGAAACCTTCCTTCTAAGCACACAAGCTCTGATACCAATTGTTTGTAATAACTGAAGGGGGGGTGAATCAGCGGCCTCAAAAATTAATCCTTAAATCAACCATTAAAACTTAGGACCATAAAATTATACATCTAGTTATCTTTATTCCTATAAGATGAATGCCTCCAAATACTTATCTCAAATTATTAATTGTCGGAATGCTTTGTAAAACCTTCTACTGTATGTTTAGTGATAAGCAGTCTGTTAATTTACCGAAACACTGTAAATAACTAGTGTATACTGATCAATCCAAATTTACTTATGTGAAATGCAAAATAGTAAAGTAATGACTCATTAACACATGACACATGGATTTTTAATGTGGAAACCTTCTTAAGGGAAAAATGATTGGGACCGGTACACCAAATATTCACTCTTCTGAAGTGATCTCCGTGAAGAGTCAACCCTGTTAAAGGTTACAAATACACTGTTAGGTGTGACCTTTTTAGAGGATTTAATGAATAGTTTGTCACTTAGTATCTGACATCTAATTCTAGCATCCTTGATCAAACACTCACTTGGCATGTCAATAGGTATCGGGCATAACCAATGCTACTTTGTATGATCAAAATTTTTTATACTCCTTGGGATGTATCTCAATTAGAAAATACTTTTAAGTCCTGCTCGGTGAAGAGACTTGATGCTTCTGATGAGCCTCTCAAAAGGCCATCTTTTCCATGTGTTTACTTTCCTTTTTCAGCATTTTGTTTTCAAAGCAGAAATTTTAAACTTTTTTTTTTATATATATTTTATATGTAAGGACATAAGTAGGTAAAATGGATGGTAAAAACATAATGTATTTTGCTTGGAATTTATAGATAGAAGTTGCAGGATATAAGTGATTGCATGTTGAATAGATAGTCCTTTTCCCTATGCTATGATTATGGGTAGTCTCCTTCCTGTAGCCAAATGTTGTGCAAGAATATTGAATGAAATCTCACACTTCTTTCTTAGTATTAAATGATAAAATATATTTATGCGTCAAAAGTTATGTATGCTAACTATTTTCTAGGAGTCAAGTCATGGCACATTCAAGAATTCCAGCATGGCATTGAAAGGGTCAACAATAATTGTTACCTTTAGAAGTGCCAGCATAAAGCAAGGAATTAATTAAAGCAGTTGAAGATGGGCGTGTCACAGAAATCTCACAGAGGAATGCGTCAGTTCAGTTCCTGAGTAGACACCACACACAGATCTAGAACCATTGCATGCTATATTCTGGGAAGAACTTGAAGACCTACTATTACTGTTCAAGATTTATTTTATGAGCACGATGTATCCATTAGTGATCCTCATTAATGGACTGATCCTAGATTTAGGTAGTAGTGTAGTTCCTCCTTAAATAAGTGGAATTCTATAGTTCCACGGGAGAGAGTCAGTTGATATCATTTATGAAATAGAATTTGGCATTGTAGCAATGTTTATTTTCCAAGTACATTTCCTCTATGAATGAATAGAGTGCATAATTTGAGTTTTAGTCTCTTATATTGATTGAATTTCTATTCACTCATCCAAGGGGGAACACTTGGTGAGTGAATCATTTTATTAGATTAGAATTTATGTCCTTTCTCATTAAGAAGTAAATAGAACTCAGTTGTTCCTGCAACCACTAGTAACAAAACTGGTGCAGTGTTCCTGCAGCATAGGCGAGCAGAGTAACCCCTACTTGTGATTACTATTTTCTTAGCATAATTGCATTCAATTGAGATAGTATAGATTCCTAAATCATAATGTATTTCGATTCCATAGGTTTAGCAATGAGAATCAAGGAGGTTTGAAGCATATACTTTGCAAACACCACTCCAAGTTTACATCCCTGATCCATAATTAAATGAGACTGAATAATCTACTTAGAAGCCATTTAGGGTGTCCAATCCTGAAGTAGTAGTCTAATGCTATGTGTTTCTGAGATGATTTTTTGGCCAAGCATTTTTGGTGCCGCTATCGGGGATGGTGTTAGTTCAAGCCCACTTTGGTGTTCATGATTCCAGTTTTTATAATCTAGCAAGCATTTTATGCATAGAAGAAGAGATCCTCATGGAAGATTCCTTCCTCGTCAATACCAGGTTGAACCATTTGATCTTTCTAACACCAAGCCTGAAGAACCCCAAGTAGATAGTAAATAAGAAGACCTGTTTGAAAATCCATTTGTAGATACCCAAGGAGAAATTTCATCACCCTCATCCTCTGAAGAATCGCTACATTTAGAAGTCATTTTTGATGAGCCTGAGTATCATGACAACCCATTATCTCTTATTATATACCAACCACCACCATGACAGCAACCATGCCCCCTCCAAGGATGGCTTAGCCTACCTTTCTATTGATGGGACTTTGGTGACCAGGTCCACCAACAGATGTGAGTTGTCACCAGGTACCGGGGTGCCAGCCAACTTTGCTTGCAAAGGTTATTTGGGGAAATGAGATTCCCCAGGCCTCCAAGCACCTGAGGGTCAGGTCTTGATGGTGTGGGGCTTAGTTGGGAAATGTGACTATTTTCAAGGAGGATAGCTTGTTTCTTCAACTCATTCTCTCCGGGCATTCAAATAGGTGAGGTTTTCCCAAGCATTTTACACTTAGCAAATAAACTGAAAAAGATCCTGCAGAGTTAGAAATATTTGATCTACCTATAGTTATGTTTAAACATTCAATACATCAATAATGCTCTGATATACTACACTAAATACCAAAGAAATACACAACTATCAGTTCATATTTTATCAGTAGCAAGGGAAAGGAGGTCGTTAATCTACGTAAAGTGTCAGAGTAGAAGACATGAAGAACATTAAACATAAAATACCATTAACTTAGAAGACAAAGTGCCAACAATGTCACTGCAATAAATCTCTCTTCTTCATTAACATTCCTTCCAATGAGCACTGGTGCATGGTACAATGGTGGCTCCAAGGGAGCATCTAACTACTGAAACCTTAAAGACCAAGGAGCATTGAGCTCTGCAACTGAAATGTAAATACTGCTTCTCTATTACTACGGACTGCAAAATAATTAATTTCGCCGACCCTTGGAATATGGCTGGACTTATTATTTATACACATTTCTCTTCTAACCCTAACCCTAACCCTATTTTACATCTTGCCATAAATATATTATCCGGTGGCCAGTACTACTTGCACCACTTTACAAATGACCTCGAGACGGAGAAGTTCTGATGTGTCAGAAGAATAAGACAAGAAGATGGAGTGGAAGAATCAGCCTCAAGAATAGAGCTAGGAAGGAGAAGGAAGAAATATGATCCCCTGGGGATCAAGGCTACATGCCTCATAAATGAGAAAAGTGGCAACCTGTCTCCAATGTGCCAGGTGTACTTCTAAAGCGGCGCCTCAGGAAGACCCATTATCAGAAAACCTCTTGTTGATCTAACGTGCCTTGGCATAGCTAACTGCCTTTTGATAACCCTTATTAACTTCTTTGAAAGTGACTAGTCGGCCCTGGGGACCGGGACGCAGATCGCTAAAAGAATACAAAAATGTAGGATCTGGGACTCCAGGATCCGGGAACTTACATTCCAAAAGAATAACGAATAAAAAAGCACCTAGGTTTTCTCCGTCCTCCGGAGAATATTTATTGTTGCTTATTATCGTTGAAGGTCTGGAGGAGATGGGAGATTCCTTCTTCATCAACCTCTTTAAGGCCAGCCCACCGGTACTTAGTGAATTTAATCTGTTCCCCTAGGTCTGGAATATTCCCCTTAAATTCATCAGCCATCTTTGCCGCATCATGGCCACTGAGTATCATGTGATTTATTCTCATCATTTGGGATCCATCTATTCCCTTTGGGGATTGATACCTTGATTCCATTAGCTAATCAAACCTCCCCAGGATGTACTCCTCTGGTGTACAAGTGTCAGTGTTGAATGGGTCAACTCCAGAGACCTTCATAACAAAAGACTTGTATAAATTAAAAGAATATTGCACCGCATTAACTTTATCCTTAGAGTCCCCACCGGTTTCTTGATTATCCCCAATGTGAGGTCAAGTCTGGAGTGCTAGGTTCTCACAAAATCAAAGGACTCATCTTCCAAAATTTTAGACTTAGAAACAACTTCTTCTCTAAGGCTGATCTGAGTTCTTCTAACTCAACTTTCCATGCCTTATAATTTTTAATATCCGCCTCCCATATGTTGATAGTAGTTTCGGCCTAATGCAAGACATGGTGGGCTGCATATAGATCTGGGAGAGTGGATATCAGGAAATGTCAAACATTTCTAACTTGTAGAGCAACCCATTCATCGACCACTTGGGATTTCTTCTTCATCACCCACAATGAATCTATGTCACTCTGCGGTAGTGGTGCATCAGATGTAGAGGCCTCTAGAGAAATAACATTGATAGGCTAGGCTAGCTCAGTTAGCAACCCCATAAGGTTTACATTTTTCTCCTTTTCTACTTTGAGCTTTTGAGCTAACTTTTCATATCGAGCCTCTACTGCCCTAGCTACCTCTTTTAACATGTCTATCTAACCCTATTTTCCTCTCTTCCCTAGCGATATCTCCATGATGTTATAATCTCCGGCCTTTGGCATTGCTTCATCCACATCTGGGGAAGGTGTCGCTATCACTGCAACTATCACTCCACTTGGCTCAGTCTAAAGGGCATGGACTGTTTGGGATTTCTTGGCCTTTGGCGGGTTTTGTGCCTGGGCCATCATCTCTGCTAAGGAAAGGTGGGCCTGGGGCATTGCTAGAGGTGCCTTTCTCTTTTGGGTTTCTATTAACCATGGGGGCAGTAGGGGTGGCTTGGTAGCCAAAATGTGTTCTTGTGACTTCTCTCAGATATCTTGCTGTGCCCTTCATTAGGAAGAGCCTCCACTAATTCCTTTCTTATGTCTCCTAGCTCACTAGCCACATTTCCTTTGGTGACACATGTGTCTTCTGCCTCAGTGTCTGCATCTTTGTCCCTGTCTGGGTCTTTATTTGTCGCCCTAGGGTTTTCTTCATCTTGTTGTTCCTTTTCTTCCTTAGCCTCTATCACTGGGATGTCATGTTCCATTAGTATATCTTTTGGTAATGGGGGAGGTAACATGCCAAGATTTAGTGTTTGAGCCATAGTGATTACCACCCCAAATGTCACCTCCAGGAGTGGCGCTTGGAACACCGTGGTTGAGGTTATGGTTGCTCACGAAGGTCTGGTTCCCCTAGATGATGCCATTTGTTTAATTTTCTTTTGTTGGTCCACTTCCATGTCCTTTACCTCTAGGACTTTGGAGGAAATTTCTTATTCTACCTCTTCCTCTTCTGCCTGCTCCTCCTGTTCCTGGGCAGGTTCTTGTTTTGGAGCTTCCTTCTACTACGGGGCTTCAGCCTCTGTCTGCTCAATGTCCCCCTGCAAATTCCCAAACTCATTAGTTGTAAAAACATCATCAAATTCATCATATGGGGGAGGATTGGCCCAGACATGAGCAGGTTCTGGTTCCCCCTCTGGCTCTGGGGAGTCGAAAGAAAGGATTTCAACTTGTGGGATCTGAGGCATCCCCAGCTCCAGCTCTGCTTTTGGCTTCGGATTGAGTCTCTTCTTCCACCTAGTGACCAAAGGCGTCCCTACATCCCTTAGGATCTTCTCCTCTCTTGGATCCACTCCAGTTACCCTGATCATAAGCGCTGCTAGTGAAGGGGAAGAGGGAGGATGGACAGGTATGGCCATGAGTACCAGAGTAGCCAACTATGTGATTAAATTCTCCCTCATCTATTGGGAAGCTGCTATAGATTTATTTAGTCATTCTTTTATGGGGACCTCCTATGGGGCTGGGGTCTCCATTATTCCTTTTCCCCTATCTTCTCTCTATGAGGAAGTTCCAGCTCCCAGGGTTAACTTTGGCACCGGCTGGGCAGCCCTGCGGAAACTCCCAGGGCACACCTTCTTAAAGTAGGTGTGGCTGTGTTTGACCACATTATGGGTGAACTCTTCAATGGTGGGTCCCTCTTGGGAATTCCAGTCCACTAGTGGGAGGGACAACTTATCAATCCCCTTTTCTTTGTATTGGGGATCTATTATGGATCCAGAGTCTGAGAAGTCATCAGGAAATCTCTAGAGTTTTAACCTTTCCATCATTCCCATGGTCATCTGGACATTATGCCAGCTTTGGACTTACATGTCATCCTGAAAATCTTCCCTAAATTCTTCCATGTGGTATTGGTGGGGCTCTAATGCCCGGGGAAGTGCCGACGCAATTTTTCCATGCGGATCAAAATGCTTCTGCGCTATGTAGAATTTTGCTAAGTTATAGCTTTTGAGCTTGTTATCTGCTTCCTTGGCCACGATAGACTGCATGAGTAATTCCCATAATTAATTGGGAATGGGATGTTTTCTACCTTCTTCAAGGTGTAGAAGACATGTAACTCCATTATTTGTCTACAATATTTCAAAAGAATTATCTTGTTCCCACAATGCTTGGGTAACAAGTAAGGTTTTCTGGAGAAGCCGGTTACTCTTATGTATGTATGTTGCTGGAACTGTATATAATAATGGCCATAACTTTGAACCAAATTCATCACCTCTGTGGATAGGCAGTATCCTACATCCCAAGTAGGTGTGAGTAGGTTGTAATAAATAAAGGCGTCATTCACCTAGTAGAAACTAGGGAAACTGGCCTCCCATTGGATTTGTGGGAAATAGTCCTAGGGAGCCTTCTGACCTGGGCCAATCCTGAGTATGCCCAATCTAAGTAATCCATTGGTGGTAGGAAGTTATTTCTCTAGGGCCCAGAGAACATAGAAAGTCATATAGAACTTCTACTTTTGAACCACCTATAGAATCTAAGAATCTACATGGTTGGAGATGATGGCTGCCCAATACAAATATTCTCCCTTGGTGGAGATGTCGAGAAGAAAATTGTACATCCATGCTGAAAAATCCCAGGCATGGGGTTTCCCGAAGACCCAAGATAGTGCTATTATCCCCATCTAGATACTTTCCTTAAATTTAGATCAGGGGAGTTCTAGCTTCATTCTCTTTGGATCCCTCTTTGGGGTCTTGAGCCAGTTGTTATTTATGTATATGTGGGTTGATTCCTCCAATGGTTTGAATTGCGCTAAGGCATCTTCTCTGGTAACCATAGTTGGTTTGTCAAATTGAGGGATCCCCAAACCCATTTGGAAGGTGGTGGCGTCGAGAGAAACCATAGGGGTAGGATACGCGATGGGTTCCGGGGCTGCCAGCATGACGTCCCAGACAGAAGAGTTGTAATGTGTTGTAAGTGTGAGAATTAACTCTAGAGGCTGCATTGAGCATGAAAAATAGGCAGCTTTGAAGATCCCAGAATCTCCAATGTTGATCGCCAGTGGATCCCCAGACTGTCGCTAAAGATACATCATTTTGACCAAGGCCTGCATCTCAGGCCATGTTCTGACGCTGGTGTCAATGATTAATTGAACTTTGGAATCAATATTTGATCCCATGATGGCATTTTCCTTCATGTACTTCATGGTGAGAGGCAATTTCTCTAAGGCCGTCTCCATCTTCGATGTGACGGCTGCCCGGGTGACCACCGTGGAAGGAAGTTTTAGACTTCTAGGTGGCGAAGATGTGAAAGCCTCAGACATGATGGAAGTATATTTCTCTAAAGACCTGCAAGGTAAGGTGACCATCATAATGTATAGATAAATAATACTCTAGAATCCAGAGATCTTACCACCATGGCGCTTGTTTTCCCTGAAAAGTTAGTTTAATTCAAAAATCCTGGAAAGTATATGTATATTTTGCAAACTTGGAAATTTAACCAATATCCAGGCCCGGGGGTCTCATCATACTTAGAAAAATAAATATGTGGGTTTGGTAAGGGAAAGAGACCTAGATCCCAAAAAACTAACCGTTGGAAATTGCACGTAAAAAGTAAGCTGTCAGACCCACATGGACGTCACGTGGCTATGCAATAAATGGAAGTTATGGCGACGGTGGTGGAGCCAACTGTATGAACATGCAAAAAGTGGAGGCTACTTAGAAAGTTTTGAATGTGTACATGAGATGTAAATGGGATAGTCATTAAGGCTTGATTATGAGGAGAGAGAAAACTGCCTGGTTGAAACTAGCCGACAGCTAAGTTTCAACCAGGTTGTATCCTGTATGGAACAAGCTCACAAATTTGGGAATGAGAATAGAGGAAGAATGATGATCTTTTTACAAAACTAGGTGGATATACATAAAATATACAACATATATATAGTAGGGCCGAAAGGTATACACATGCAAAATGGAAGGATATACATTAATATACACTAAATACATAGCAGAGCCAAAACGAAATGACTACCCTAAATGACAACTGGAAAATGCACAAGCATATACATCATTTACATTATCTATAGAATATACTACATCTACATAGAGGGAAGACAACCCTCTGGCAGAGCTAGCCCACCAACAGGCAGCAATACCAGACACAGAAACAAATGAAAATGCAAGACAAACACAAGCCAAACAAAAATGAAGAAAAAATAAAGGAAAGCAGAAAAATGGACAAACTAGGAACAACAACCTAGAAACCAGAGAAAGGAAGGAAGGAAAGGTGCCCATGAATGCTTTGCAACAGCTTCTACCTTCAAAGGATCACCACTCCACACTAGAAACCACTCGCAATTGTTCAGAACAACTCAGAAATAGCTCGCACTAGACTCTACTCAAATCACTGTGATATCGCTCTGAAATTTGCTCAAATTGCTTATGTGTTTTAATCATGGTAATTGTGAAAATAATAGGTGTTTTCTATTTATAGCTAGGGTAAAATCAAGTTACCTTTCCTTCTGCAAACTCCAGAACAAGCTAACCTCCAAAATCTGGGCCGGGGGATTCTATGTGACCATATCTTCTTATGGAAAGAATATATATCATGCCAAAGAATCTCAGAGGTCGGAATCTGGATCCTGGACAAAGAATGACCAACTTTGGGACTAGATCCCAGAGATATGAGGGACAAAAAAAAATGCAAAACCAACACCGTGGGAAAGAAAACCCGGGGAAAGAAAACAAAGAAACAAAAAAAAAAGACAAGGAAAGAGCCAAAAACAGAAAACAAAAAAGGGGGACCCAACATTTTGCACACAAAATGTAGGGAAAGGGATGCAGGACATAACAAATGGTGACTATCTGGGATGAATGCCTTAGCACATTCGAGAACTACATAATCTATGGTTAGCAAAAACTGGAACAAATCGTTACTTGAAGTATCTTACTTGTAAAGAGTAACCTGTTTGAAAATCTGGCCATACGCGATTTAGTCCATGATATATTCATTATTGGTGAAGTGTGTGCTTTGGAAGGAAACCAAGCTGATGACCTCTGGGAGAAGTAGAGAAGAGGCACTAAGTATATCAAACCCCAAAGTCATCATATTTTCTTGTTTCTCCCGAAGACCAGAGTTTTGTCCCATTTCTTTTTTTTGGTTATTTTGTATGTTTCTGGGTGGGAGGGCGGTACTTCTTTCACCATCAAGCTAAAGCTTAGATAAATTCAATGGAGGTACTTCTTTCACCCTTCTACCCACCTTAATGTGCTAAATGGGGAGAAAAACTCTGGACCTGGAAAGAATCTTTTAAAAGTCCAGACTGTGGTCGACCAACTAGTGCAACCGATCTACCCTTGATGTGTCTGATTACTTGTCCCTTACTTTTTTATTTCACTGATTACCAGACTTCCAGAGATAAACCCAATAAAGATTAATCAATGTACTACCAAACTTGTAAAATAAATCCAAAGACCATATTGATTCTATCATGCTAACAATAGATTCTTAAGTTTGTCATGTCAAAGGCAACACCCCAGAGACCAGATGTTATGCAAAGCATTCCAATCCTCACAAGAGGGACAGAAAAAATGTCAGAACCCGAAAAGAAGACATGAAAAACAAAGACAACAAAAGAAAAGGGTGGTACTAGAGGATGGCCAGCAAGACTATTTACAAGGCAAGGTACCTCCCAAAAAGGCACTGGGAAAGAAATATTTACAAGCAAGGCACTTTACATAAAATACAAATTTTGGGAAAACTGACCTTATTTGAAATAATGTTTGAGAAAATGTCTATTGATGGGAAATGGGATAGGTTCTCTAGTCATGGTGTTAAGGTGGTATATATTCTCCCCACAGATCTCAGAGATTAGGTATGGTCTAAGCCAGAGCCGTTGGAACTTGGTGTGCTTTCCCTTCTTCTCGCAGGCCTTGTCCCACAACAGGACTAAGTCCAAAATTCAAAAGGCCTTGTATTGGGCTCTTTGGTGAAAACATTGTTTTACCACTGCTTGATGATGAGAAAAATGTTCAAGGGTTGCATCTCATTATTCTTCCATCCACACCAGGTTTAGGAGCCAAACCTCTATGATATTATCACGGTTGCTAAATTCCTGCATAAACTATAAAACTGGGATTTGTAGGTTGATTGGGAACACTAGGTTCTAGCCATAAACTAGATGGAATGGAGGCATTCCTAAACCAGCCTTAATTTGAATGTGATCCACCTAGAGGGTGAATCTCAACTTTTGGTGCCAATCCCAGGGATTCCGTTCTAGCAGGTGTTTGATCACTTCAAGTAGATTTTTGTTCGTCGATTCAGAAACACCATTCCCCTGGGGGTAATAGTTGCTGGAAAAATTTAGAGTGATCTTTTTGTCATAGGTCCTTTTGAGTAGTTGTGCAAAAGAAAATGCAAGACTATTGTCACATACTAAAGCAAAGGGCATTCCAAATCTTGTGACGATATTTTCTTCTAGGAATTTAATAACTATGTCTGCCATGTTGTTTTTGCAAGGTATAACTTTGGACCACCGGGTGCAGTAGTCAGTTGCAGTCAAGATGTACCAGTGGTTGGAAGACAAGTTGGGGTTGATTTCCCTAATGAAGTCAAGTGCCCATTGGGCGAAGGACCTAGCCTCAAAGACTAGTTGTAAAGGCATAGCTGAGTTACGCTCACAGTGTGCTGCGGTCTGACAAGTGTGGCATCTCTGAACATGAGTGTAAACATCTTTAAATATACAAGGCCAATAGTATTTAGCCTGAAGGATTTGATGAGCGGTGGCGTCAGCTGAGCCATGCTTAGTTCCAAACTACCTGTGGAATTTATCAATCATCTTCGTAGCTTGGTCTCTGTCAATGCACTGAAGGTACACTCCCTTGTAATTTCTGTGGTAAAGCACAGAGTTCTTGATCATGAAGTAGGTACTTCTTATCCATAGAGCATGACATTTATTGGGAGGTAACCCCTATGGGCATTTGTTATTTAACAAGTACACTAGATCAATGTACCATGGGTCTCAAGTGATGGACTCCATTGTGTAAGTTTGGCATTCTATGTGGGGGGTCTCTTCTGCCATCGCTTGACTTAGTCCGTGGCCTCAGACTATCTTCATGGGTTGCATTTCTAAGTCATATTCCTGGAGGATGGCCATCCATTTGCCCCATCTTTCACCCAATTCACTCTGCATCAGCAAAGATTTCACAGCTTGGTCTAGGACGATAGCATGTACCTTCCTTCGGAGAATATAATGCCAAAATTTTTTTACGGTGTGAACAAGAGAAAAGGATTGCTTTTCCAATGATGAGTACCAGATTTTGTCGTTCTTAAAGGGGGAGCTCATGAAGGCTATGGGTTGTTCTTCCCCTTCAACCTTTTGGGTCAATACTACCATGGCAGAATGCGGTGAAGCTAAGGAGTAAATGTAAAACAGGAGGGAGTAGTTCAGACTAGCCAGGACAGGTGCCTCCATTATCATTTATTTGATCTGGGTGAATTGCCGCTTTTCTTCAGGACTCCACTCAATTTTAGTATCCTTTTTTATCATTTCATTGATTTTTTTGACTATCTTAGCAAATCCAATGATGAACTGCCAGACAAAGTTAATATTTCTGAAGAAGGATCACATCTCTTTCTTGTTGCCGGGCATCTATAAATTTAGTAGTGCTTCAACTCTCTCAAGGTCAATGGATATACCCTTCTTAGAGACAATATGCCTAAGCAACTTCCCTTCAATGACCCCAAATATGCATTTCTTAGAGTTGAGGCATATTCCATACCGGCGACATCTTTCATAGATCTAAGTGAGGTGGGTGGAATGTTCACGCCTGTCTCGGGAAAAGATGGTCAAATCATCCATGTAGATAATTATACACCGATTCATGAGGCCCTCAAACACAATGTCCATGGCCTTTTGAAATGTGGCCCCTGGGTTAATAAAGCCAAAGGGCATCCTTTGATATGTGAACGTTCCCCACTTGGTGGTGAACACCATTTTCTCTCTGTCTTCGTACTTAACCATGACTTGGTTATATCTGGAGTACTCATCCAAGAAAGACATCATTTGGGATCCATTCACTATTTGCAACACCTCATCCAACAAGGGGAGAGGGTGATTATCTTTCTTGGAGGCCCTATTCAAGTTTTAGAAATCCACACAAAGGCAAATTTCACCACTCTTCTTTCTCACAGAGACCAAATTGGCAACCCACGTAGTGTGCCAGATTGGAAAGATTATCTAGGTTGACAACAATTTCTCCACCTCTTAATGAATCAGAGGCTCGATCAGTGGGTTGACTGGTCATTTCTTTCATCGAAAAGGCTTAGCATCAGGTTTCAGGGGGATGGTATGAGTCATAATGGATGTGTAATAAGTTTTCAAATCCTCATATCCCCATGCAATCAGGTCTATGTATTCTCAGAGAACTGCGAGAAACTTCTCCTTCTCCTCAGGGGAGCAGGAAGTGCCAATGTATATCATCTTTTCCTCACCAGGCTGGCTGATGTTTACTTTCTCAAATTTTCCTCCCTCAAAGGAGGATGACATCTTTTCCTAGCCCCAAGGGTCCATGTCAAAGATACGTTCAAGTGTGACCATCCCCTTTGGGATGGTGTTAGTGGGTAGGTCCATGATCTCATCATCTTCATCACCCTGCCCAATATCATCATAGTCTTTTTCCTCCACTATCTAGTCCTCGAAGACACCAACATTGGCCATGAAGGCTAGGATATGTTGATCATCCTCAAAAACCTGAAAGTGGGTGACATTATCTGGAATTGACAGGGTGGGGATCATCTCAACCAAAAATCTCTAGAGTCGTGAGCTGGCCATGGGCTCAAGCATGCTGGAAAAAATAGCGAGGGCATCTAGGACATAATTCTGTCACCAGGGAATAAGATCAATGCCAAAGGCATAAAAATCTTCAATAAGGCTCCAAGCCCGATTGCAGTATGCGGCCAGTCTCTTGTCATGACATGTATATTGACTCCAGACCTGCTTGATAACCAACTCTGAATCACCTAGAGCCCGGAGGTGGGTGATTCCTTTCCTTAATGTAAATAAGAGTCCAAGGATCAAAGCCTCATACTTTGTAACGTTGTTTGTGTAGTTGAACTATCACCTGTAGGATGCAAGGAAGGATTTCCCTTGTGGGTTGATTAATTCTACTCTGGCCCCACAACCTTGTTTGGACTAGGACCCATCAAAATTAAGGGTCCATAGATCGTTACTTGTAGTCTGGAGCTAGGGAGAGGGAGTAGTATTTGAATTTTCTTTGGGAGACTTGGGAGGAGCCTCCTCCTGTAGTGTTTGCGCATGGGTGAGGTTCACCTCCAGAGGGGTTTGGAATTGAGGTTCCCAGGGAAATTGCACCAAAGAAGTGCTTCTAGTAGAAATACTGGGTTCCAGGAAATCAACTGTATGTTCTTTGTTCTAGAAGGCGTCGATGTGCCAGGTAGCGACGGAAAGACAAGGCTCACACTCTAACTCTGAATGTTTCTAATAGTGTACTCAGCACCAAGTACCAGACAAGAGTGCAGTGGGGGTCACTGCGGCACCCTGAGAGTTTACCTCAACCCTCAATTTTTCTTGTAGGTCATAGGTTCTCTGCAAGACAATGGGATCCTCCCCGGGGGTGAAATTGAATGTTAAGATTTCAAAGGGTCGGTACACTCTGGGGGAAGTCTTAGAGAAGAAGACATCGTTAACCCTCCAGACTTTGGTAATAGCATACTTCATCTAGGGTTCACTTTCAAGCCAAATTTTGTTTGATTCTCCTTCCTAGGAGAGCCATAAATGGGAGAAGTCGGTCGAAAAGTATCCATTCAAGTACTTAGACCAATTCTAACTTAATAACATCCCATAAGTCTCTGGGATGTCCACCACTTGGATGTTGATTATGCTGGCTATTTTAGGGTCATAGATGAGTTGTATCTGGACATTCTTCAATTCTCCCACCATCTTCACAGTAGTTTTGTCCAGTTGAATCACTGTGCCATTAGATGGGGTGGGTCAAAATTTGAGCTTCTAGCATATGGACAGGGGCATGATGTTTCCCAAAGCTCTAGAGTCTAGTAGGCAGTTATGTATGTTTTTTCCTTGGATATTCAGGCCTAGTAGGAAGGAAGGATCTTCATTGTTTCTCTAAAAGATGGTCACATTGGCGTCCTCAAAAAAGACAGTCTTGGGTGGGTGACTGACAAATTTTGGGTTTCCCAAGAGGTTTAGAAGAGACTTCTTCTTCTTGGGATAGTTTAGCAAAACCTCCATCAGGGTCATGTAGGTGGTAGGTTGTTCTAACACCTTTGTGATATTGAATCTTCCTCCTAAGAATTGGTGGCTTCCCTCGGCTGTGTCTTTTTCTTGGTTAGAGATAGAACCTTTTGGAGGGATGGGCTGATTAGTTGTATTGTCTTAGGGAGGAGTGTCCTTGGTAGGAGGTGTTGGCATGTAAACTCTTCCTTTACCATCCTAGCTTTGAGTATTGTAAGGAGTCCACAAGTTGGTGAAGGTATTGGCCTCAAAGGCCAGAATCGATTCATCAAAGAATCCCTGCAATTTGGATTCTTCTTCATCTTCTCTAGAGGATCTAAAGAAGATGGTCTCACAAGTGAAGGTGCTATGAGTTGACTCTTGCACAGCAGGTTCTGGGGGAGGAGCATCATGCGATTGTTTCCTGTCTAGCTGGGAAATCATGATGACTTTCTCCAGCGTGGCATATTTTACCTCATTGTGGAAGCATGTGTCATGCAATCTACACCAATTGGTCATGGGCTGGGAGTCTGCAACTGGCATAAAATGTGATGGTCCAATGCCACATTGATTGGCATTTTGGTTTGGAGGTGGACCTCTGGTGTTCACGTTATTATTCCATTTTTGTTGGTTGGGTCGGGGCCCATTGTTGAATTTTCTTCCTCTGGTGTTGTTATTTTGTTGGTTGGAGAAAATATTCCCTCTCTGGGAATTGGAATTTTGGGGTGCATAGGACCCCGCCTTCAGCTAACCCATGTCCACAGTTAGGGTGGACAACATTTTCCAGAGGGATTCAACCTCGATGGTCAACTGAGTGTTTGTGTCATAATGTGATAGTTGCTATTGTTGGTTCCCTAGGAAGGCAGCCATATTTCCTAGAGTCGAGGGTGACAATCTTCCAACCATGGATGACTAAAAGAAGGGCACTTTGAGTGGTTGTGTTTGAGGTTGTACCTACTATGGCTGCTTCCAAGGGAATATTTCCAGACCTAGTATTGCTTGAGTCTATGATGGCTAAATGCACCAGGCCTACTGGTCTATCAGCGGGGGCAGGGGATTTATCACCATTGTGGGGGCACCCATTGCTAGATTGGGGTTATCCCCTGGTGTATGCAGTTCCACCAGGGATCATGTTAAAGGACGTGATCTTCCCAGTTCCACCCAGGGATTTGTTGAGGCCATAGGACAGTTCTAAGGCTAGGTTGTAAATGTTTGCCAAAGTATCTTGGTCGCCTGTGGTGGTTGTTCTCTAGAGGAGAGTGGAGATGAAGGGGTCCATTGCATTAAGATAGGTCTGTATAGTAACTTTGGGGGATGGAATGAAAGGGCCCATGCACGACTTTAGGGTGCGTTGGAACTGATGATTGAATACGGAAAGGGGTTCATTTGGTTCCTTTCTGATAGAAATGAACTGGCTGTGGGACCAAGCTGGGTCCACATGTATGTAAAAGGCTACCAAGAAGGCACCCTCCATGTCCTACCAACTATTGATGGAGTTGGTGAGAAGGTTGAGGTACTCATTCAGTTCGCCCTATCCCAGGAATAGGGGAACATCTGGGTCACAACATCTTCATGTTTGATCCGGTGTTGGTTCATGGCATCTTTGTATGCCTGTAGGTGTTCTTCTATAGTTTGTGAGCCTAGGTTCTCATACCTTGGGAAAATATTCTTCGGGTACGAGGGTAAGTTATTAGTCGTTCCCAGAAAGGTTCCCATAGGGGACCTAGTGTTACCAAAGTATGCAACCATTTGGGGAAGTGGAATTTGAGCAAGTTGAATGCTGGTTCCCATGACTGTCTAGGAAGTTTGGATATTTTGAGGTATACTAGACCCCTAGAAAATAGTGGCTGGTGTGATTTTCAGGGTCCATTTCTTTCGAGCAGGAGGCTTGAGTTTGACAAACCTTCTAGGGTTAGGGGCTGATCTAAGGATCCTCTCAAATTTCACTAGGGAGAAAGATCCAATCCCACTAAAGGCTTGAATCCTAAAAATATGGCTTGGGGAACCCTCAGGAGGTGTAAAATTAGAATCTCAAGAGGGGGATGAGTTCAGGCCCTCCTTCTAGTGCTAGTTTTTGTTGACGGGACTTTGGTGACTAGGTCCACCAGTAGATGTAAGTTGTCACTAGGTACCAAGGTACCAGCCAACTTCACCTCCAAAGGTTATCTGGGGAAATGAGATTCCCCAGGCCTCCAACCACCTGAGGGTCGGGTCTCAACTATGCGGGGCTCAATTGGGAGATGTGACTATTTTTGAGGGGGATAGGTGGTTTCTTCACCTCGTTCTCTCTGGGGATTCAAATAGGTGAGGTTTTGCCAAGCATTTTACACTTCAAAAATAAACTAAAAAAAGATCCTGCAGAGTTATAAATATTTGATCTACCTATAGTTATGTTTAAACATTCAATACATCAATAATGCTCTAATATACTACACTAAATACCAAAGAAATACACAACTATCAGTTCATATTTTATCAGTAGCAAGGGAAAGGAGGTCGTTAATCTACTTAAAGTGTTAGAGTAGAAGACATGAAGAACATTAAACATAAAATACCATTAACCTAGAAGACAAAGTGCCAACAACATCATTTCAAGAACTCTCTCTTCTTCATTAACATTCCTTCCAGCAAGCACTAGTGCATGGTAGAATGGTGGCTCCAAGGGAGCATCTAAGAACTGAAAGCTTAAACACCAAGGAGCATTGAGCTCTATAAATAAAATGCAAATACTGCTTCTCTATTACTACGGACTGCAAAATCATCAATTTCATCGACCCTTGGAATAGGGCTAGACTTATTATTTATACACATTTTTCTTCTAACCCTAACCCTAACCCTATTTTACATCTTGCCATAAAATATATTATCTGATGGCCGGTACTACCTGCACCACTTTACAAAAGACCTTGAGATAGAGAAGGTATAACGTGTTAGAAGAATAAGACAAGAAGATGGAGTGGAAGAATCAACCTCGAGAAGAGAGCCGGGAAGGAGAAGGAAGAAATCTGATCCCATGGGGATCAAGGCTTCATGCCTCATAAATGAGAAAAGTGGTTCCCTATCTCCAATGTGTCAGGTGTACTTCTAAAACGGTGCCTCAGGAAGACCCATTGTCAGAAAACCTCTCACTGATCTGACGTGCCTTGGCATAGCTAACTTCCTTCTGACAACCCTTATTAACTTCTTCAAAAGTGACCGGTTGGCCCTGGGGACTGGAACATAAATCACTGAAAGAATACAAAAATGTAGGATTCGGGACTCCGAGATCCGGGAACTTACATTCCAAAAGAATAACAAATACAAAAACACCTAGGTTTTCTTTGGCCTCTGGAGAATCTTTATTGTTGCTTATTTTTGTTGAAGGTCTAGAGGAGATGGGAGATTCCACCTTCATCAACCTCTTTAAGGCCAGCCCACTAGTATTTAGCCACCTCAATCTATTCCACTAGGTCTGGAACATTCCCCTTAAATTCATCGGCCATCTTCACCGCATCATGGCCACTGAGTATCATGCAAGTTATTATCATCATTTGGGCTCCATTTATTACCTCTGGGGATTGATACCTTGATTCCATCAGCTCATCGAACTTCCCCAGGATGTACTCCTCTAGTGTACAAGTGTTAGTGTTGAACGGGTCAGATCTGGAGACCTTCATAACAAAAGACTTGTATAAATTAAAAGAATATTGCACCGCATAAACTTTATCTCGCAGAGTCCCCACCAGTTGCTTGATTATCCCCAATGTGAGGTCAACTCTAGAGTGCTGGGTTCTCACAAAATTAAAGGACTCATCTCCCAAAATTTTAGACTCGGAAACAACTTCTTCTCCAAGGCCGATGAGTTCTTCAAAGTCAACTTTCCATGCCTCGTAATTTTGAATATCTGCCTCCCATATGTTGATAGTGGTTTCGGCCTGATGCAAGACATGGCAGGCCACATATAGATCCAGGAGGGTGGATATTAGGAAATACTAGACATTTCCCACTTGTAGAGCAACCCATTCATCGACTGCTTGGGATTTCTTCTTCATCACCCGCAATGAATCTATGTCGCTCTACAAAAGTGGTGCAGCAGATGTAGAGGCCTCTAGAGAAATAACATTGATAGGATGGGCTAGCTGAGTTAGCAACCACATAAGGTTTGCATTTTTCTCCTTTTCTACTTTGAGCTTTTGAGCTTCCTTTTCATATCAAGCCTCTACTGCCTTGGATACCTCTTTTAACATATATACGTCACCCTATTTTCCTCTCTTCCCTAGAAATATCTCTGTGATATTATAATCTCCAGCCTCTGCCATTGCTTTGTCTACATCTAGGGAAGGTGTCGCTATCACTGCGACTGTCTCTCCTCCTGACTTAGTTTGAAGGCTGTGGACTGTCCAGGATTTCTTGGCCTTTGGTGGGTTCTATGCTTGGGCCATCATCTCTACTAATGAAAGGTGGGCCTGGGGCATTTCTAGAGGTGCCTTTCTCTTTCAGATTTCTATTAAACATGGGGGCAGTAGGGGTGGCTTGGTAGCCAAAATGTGTTCCTATGACTTCTCCCCGATATCTGGTTGTGCCCCTTCATTAGGATGAGCTTCCTTTGATTCCTTTCTTGTGTCTCTTGGTTCACTAGTGACATTTCCTTTGGTGACACCTTTGTCTTCTACCCTGGCGTGTGCATCTTCGGCCCTGTTTGGGTCTTCATTTGTCACCCTAGGGTTTCTTCATCTTGTTCTTCCTTTACTTCCTCAGGCTCTGTCACTGGGATGTCCTCTTCCATTGGTACATCTTTTGGTAATGGGAGAGGTAATGGGCCAATATTCAGTGTTTGAGCCGTAGTGATTACCTCCCCAAATGTCACCTCCAAGAGTGGCACTTGGAACATGTCGGCTGAGGTTATGGTTGCTCCCGATGGTCCGATTACCCCAAATGATGCGATTTGTTCACTTTGCTTTTGTTGGTCCACTCCTGTGTCCTGTACCTCTAAGACTTCAAAGGAAATTTCTTGTTCTGGCTCTTACTCTTCTTCCTGCTCCTCCTGTTCCTGGGTAGGTTCTTGTTCTGGAGCTTCCTTCTTCTTCAGGGCTTTAGCCTCTATCTGCTCAATGTCCCCCTACAAATTCCTAAACTTTTAAGTTGAAAAAACATCATTAAATTCATCCTGTGGGGGAGGATTGGCTGGGACATGAGCAGGTTCTGGTTCCCCCTCCAGCTCCGGGGAGTCGAAAGAAAGGATTTCAACTTGTGGGATCTGAGGCATGCCACACTTTGGCTCTGCCTTTGGCTTCAAATTGAGTCTCTTCTTTCTCCTAGTGACAAAAGGTGGCCCTACATCCCTTAGGATCTGCTCCTCTCCTAGATCCACTCTAATTTCCCTGATCATAAGCATTGCTAGTGAAGTGGAAGACAGAGGATGGATAGGTCCGGCCATGAGTACCGGAGTAGCCAACCATGTGATTAAATTATCCCTCATCTGTTGGGAGGCTACTATAGATTACTTTAGTTGTTCTTTTATGGGGACCTCCTATGGGGCTGGGGTCTCCATTATTCCTTTTCTCCTATCTTCTCTCTACGAGGAAGTTTCAGCTCCCGGGGTTAACTTTGGCATCGGCTGGGTAGCCCTGTAGACACTCCCAGGGCACACCTTATTAAAGTAGGTGTGGCTATGTTCGATCACATTGCAGGTGAACTCTTCAATGGTGGGTCCCTCCTAGACATTCCAGTCCACTGGTGGGAGAGCCAACTTATCAATCCCCTTTGCTTTGTACTGGGGATCTATTGTGGATCCAGAGTCTAAGAAGTCATCTGGAAATCTCTGAAGTTTTAACCTTTCCATCATTCCCATGGTCATCCAAACGTAATTCCAACTCTGGACTTCTATGTTGTCTTGGCAATATTCACAGAAGTCTTCCATGCAGTATTGGTGGGGCTCTGATGCCCGGGGAAGTGCTGATGCAATTTTTCCATGCAGATCAAAATGCTTCTATGCCAAGTAGAATTCTGCTAAGTTATAGCATTTGAGCTTGTTCTCTGCTTCCTTGGCCGTGGCTAGACTGCATGAGTAATTCCCACAAGTAATTGGGAATGGGATTTTTGTTACCTTCTTCAAGGCATAGAAGGCATGCAGCTCCATTATTTGTCTGCAATATTCCAAAAGAATTATCTTGTTCCCACAATGCTTGGGTAACAAGGTTTTCTGGAGAAGCTAGTTACCCTTATGTATGTATGTTGCTAGAACTGTATATAATAATGGTCGTAACTTCTGACCAAATTCATCGCCTCTATGGATAGGCAGTATCCTGCGTCCTGGGTAGGTGTGAGTAGGTTGTAATAAATAAAGGCGTCATTCACCGACAGAAACTGGGGAAACTGGCCTCCCATTGGGTTTGTGGGAAATAGTCCCAGGGAGCCTTCTCACCCAGGCCAATCCCAAGTACGCTCGATGTAAGTAATCCATTGGTGGTAGGTCATTGTTTCACCAGGGCCCAGAGAACAAAGGAGGTCATATAGAACTTCCGCTTTTGAACCACCTATAGAAACTGAGAATCTACATGGTTGGAGATGATAGCCACCCAATCAAAATATTCTCCCTTGGTGGAGATGCCAAGTAGAAAATAGTACATCCATACTAAAAACTCTCAGGCATGGGGTTGCCCGAAGACCCAGGATAGTGATATTATCCCCATCTAGATACTTTCCTTAAATTCAAACTAGGGGAGTTCTAGCTTCATTCTCTTTGGATCCCTCTTTGGGGTCTTGAGCCAGTTGTTATTTATGTATATGCGGGCTGCTTCCTCCAATGGTTTGAATTGTGCTAAGGCATCTGCTCTGGTAACCACAGTTGGTTTATCGAATTGAGGGATCCCCAAGCCTATTTGGAAGGTGGCGGCATCGAGAGACACCATAGGGGTAGGATACTCAGTGGGTTCTGGGGCTGGTAGCATGACAGCCCAGACATAAGAGTTGTAATGTGCTGCAAGTGTGAGGATTAACTTTGGAGACTGCACTGAGCATGGAAAACAAGTGGCTTTAAGGATATTGGAATCCCTGATGTTGATCGCTAGTGGATCCCTGGACTGTCACTGAATATACATCATTTTGACCAAGAACTACATCTCAGGCCATGTTCCGACACTGGTGTCAGTGATTAATTGAACTTTGGAATCAATCTTTGATCCCATGATGGCATTGTCCTTCGCGTACTTCATGGTGAGAGGCAATTTCTCTAAGGCCCTCTCCATCTTGGATCTAACGGCTGCCCGGGTGACCGCCGTGGAAGGAAGTTCTAGACTTTCAGGTGGCAAAGATCAGGAAGCCTTAGACATGATGGAAGTATATTTCTCTCGAGACCTACAAGGCAAGGCAACCATCAAAATGTATAGATAAATAATACTCCAGGATTTGGAAATCTTACCACTGTGGTGCTTGTTTCCCTTGAAAAGTTAGTTTAATTAAAAAATCCTAGAAAGTATATGTATATTTTGCAAACTTGGAAATTTAACCAATATCCAGGGTCAGGGGTCTCATCATAATTATCAAAAGAAAGACATGGGTTGGGTGAGGGCAAGAGACTTGGAGTCTGGAAAACTAACCGTTGGAAACTATGCACAAAAAGTGAGCTGTCAGACCCACATGGACGTCACATGGCTATGCAATAAATGGAAGTTATGGCGATGACGACGGAGCCAACTATCTTAACGTATGAAAAGTGGAGGCCACTTGGATAGTTTTGAATGTGTACGTGGGACATAAATGATATAGTCATTAAAGCTAGTTTATGAGGAGAGAGAAAACTACTTGGTTGATACCAGTCGAGAGCCGAGTTTCAACCAGGGTGTATCCTACATGGAATGAGCTCGCAAACTTGGGAATGAGAATAGAGGAAGCACGATGCTCTTGTTATGAAACTGGGTGGATAGACATGAAATATACAACATATACAACATATATACATTGGGGCCAAAAGGTTTACACATGCAAAATGGAAGGATGTACATTAATAGACACTAAATACACAGCAGAGCCAAAATGGAATGAATACCCTAAATGACAACCAAAAAATGCACAAGCATATACATCATTTACATTATCTACAAAATATACTACATCTGCACAGAGGGAAGGCAACCCTCTGGTAGATCCAACCCACCAACGGGCAGCGAAACCAGACACAGAAACAAATGAAAATGCAAGACAAACACAAGCCAAACAAAAATGAAGAAAAAAAAAAGGAAAGCAGAAAAATGGAAGAACAAGGAACAACAACCTGGAAATTAGGGAAAGGAAGGAAGGGAAGGTACCCAAAAATGCTCTATAACAACTTCTAGCTTCAAAGGATCACCACTCCACACCAGAAACCACTCACAATTGTTCAGAACAACTCAGAAATAGCTTGCACTAGACTCTGTTCAAATCGTTGTGATATCGCTCTGAAATTTCCTCAAATCGCTTAACTGTTTTAATCATGGTAATTGTGAAAATGATAGGTGTTTTATATTTATAGCTAGGGTAAAAGAAATTTTCCTTTCCTTCTGCAAACTCTGGAACAAGCCAACCTCCACACTCTGGGCCCGGGGATTCTGTGCAACCATATCTTCTTACGGAAAGAAGATATTGTGGCCAAGAATCCTAGAGTCCAGAATCTAGATCCTGGACAAAGAATGACCAACTCTGGGACCGGGTCCCAGAGACATGAGGGACAAAAATGAAAAGCAAAACCAACATCGTGGGAAAGAAAACCTGAGGAAAAAAAACCAAGAAACAAGGAAAAAAGGACAAGGCAAGAGCCAAAAATAGAAAACAAAAAAGGGGGACCAAAAATTTTGCACACAAAAGGTAGGGACAGGGATGCAAGGCATAACACTTTCCCTTCCCAATTCCTCCTCAACAAGGTAACAAAAACCTAAAGAACATTCCAGCCACTGCACTACCAAAATTCTACGAACTTATCACTGAAGATCCAGAGACCTTCCTCTTCGAGTTTGATATCCTCTGCAGGAGCTATGACTACATAACTGATGCCCATAAGCTGAAGTTGTTTCCGTAAACTCTTAAAGAGGCCACTCTAAGGTGGTTCATGAGCCTCATATCTAATTATGTAGCAAATTGGAATGCCATGAGCAACATGTTTCTTGCAAAATACAAAGAATACTATAGAGGATGGGATTTAAAAGGAGATGACATCTTCAAGATGTCGCAGAAAGAGGATGAAACCTTGGAAGACTATGTTTCCAGGTTTATGTTTAACTTGCAACACAATGCTCAACACCAGTTGAATGAGGAATCACAGAAACATCTATTCCTCAAAGGTGTCAATGAAGGAAGCATGGAATCGTTGGACCTTATGGCTGGTGGCGATATCACCCAGAAAAATTGGGTGGAAATCAAGACCATATGTATGAATTACTCAGGGGCTACAGTAAAAAAGGACAGAGGATTAAGGGACCTACCTCAAAAGACAAATGGCTCTAGAGTGTCTAAGATAGAACTGTCTAACCTCCTGTTTGACTTCAAGCATGACATTATCAATGACATGGCCACTCAGCTAGACACCATGCAAGCCTGAAGGAAGAAAGAGGACACAAAAGCTATGATGGCTGAATTATTCTCCCACTATAGGGAGAAGAAAAGAAACTGTAAATGAAAAATTGTTGCATCTGTGGACACTACTTCAATGCCCACTGAGTTTAAAGAAATAGATGAGGAGAATAGAGAAGTATTTTACATGGCTCAAAGGTGACCATGGGCTCAGAGACAAGGTATGCCTCAAGACTCCTTAAATCATTTTGGTTACAATAATAATAATAATAATAATAATAGTAATCAGTGGCAGAATCAAAACCCCCACAATTCTATCCCTCAAGGATAGAATTGGAATAATAACTGGCCCAATCAGCAGCCACAGAATAACCATAATTTTTAGTAGCCACAGTATAACCAGAACTTTTAACCTCACTTTAACCCATATAAATAGCAGTTTAATCCATACCAGTAGCCGCAATAGAATAACCAATGGCAACCATGTGGTAACTGGCAACAACAACCTCAGTGGTGACCCAACTAGCCTAATTAGCAGCAACCTATTATGCCTCCACCTTAGCAACAAACTATTATGCCTCCGCCCCCTGTAGCCAATAATAGTCCTCAGAAACCACAACTGCCTGCACAACCAAATCCAAATCCAAATAACAAGCAGCAAGCCTATTCATTGCAAGTAAATGATATCCACCTAAGATCAGGGAGCACATTGCCTGCACCAAGAGCACCCATAATAACTGATGTTTCTAATACTAAGGAAGCTTTTGACAATCAAAATAATGTTGTCCCACCTGTTGCACCACCTATTCCAGTTGAGAAAATCCCACCTTTTCCACAGAGATTGGCCCAACCTTCAGTATCCCCTAAAGAGAATACTATTGCAAATGACATAATTGAACAACTAAAGCAAATGACTGTCTAAATACCATTTTTAGATTCCCTCAAGGAAATTCTAATCTATAATAAAGCAATCAAGGAAGTATGTATCAAGCACCCTGGTAGGAAGAAGAAAGATCCTGATACTGTCCATGTTCTTGGACAACTTTTTGATCTCATGCTTAGTAAAGCCTTGATGCCTAAATACTTTGATCTAGGGAGTCCAGTGGTTACCATTCACATTAATGGTATAAAAATACAAAATGTCTTGGTTGATCTAGGAGCCTCTATTAATGTTATGACTATGGATGTGTTGTTAAGGCTTAGTATCATTGGGTTGAGGGAAACACCCACTATTCTCCAGTTAGCTGATAATTCAACTATCAAACTAGATGGTATGATAGAGGATATTGTTGTCACACTAGATTCCTTAGACTACCCCTCAGATTTCATCATCTTGTCTCCAAAAGCCACACTAGGAGGGTATCCATTAATCCTAGGAAGGCCTTGGTTAGCCATAGAAGATGATTGAATTACATGCCGCTAAGGGAAATGACCATATCTAATGGTATTAATACTAAGAAATTAACCCTGTATTCTCCAGCCAAACCTCAAGCTGAACTTGACCAAGTTGTATGGCCAGATCTAGGAGATGCTCCCCTTGAAGCCAATTAAGTACAACAGCTTATGGTTATTGGTAGAAATCCATTCATGGTCTCACAAGAGGAGGATGACATACTAGTATCAATCCTTACAAACCAGTATGGCTCTGAAGAACCCTCATGTCATGACCCTAACTATTCTCTTCAAACCATATTGCCCAAGAGGTCTTCATCCAAGTTTCCTGCAGCACCTGATTATCTCCATACTTTGTTACCCCATGAATTAAAGTCACCTTCTTTTGTAGAAGTTCTTATGTTGGATAAAGTTAAAAGAGTTCAAATTGCCTCAGGTAGGGAATTGAAGGTCAATAAGAATCTCACTGAATCTCAGATGTCTAGCCTTGTCTAGCTTTTGCAAAAGAGTTAGCAAGCTTTTGCATGGGACTATACTGACATGAAGGGGATTCACCAAAAATTATGTACTCATAAGATTTATATTAGTCTTGAGTCCATACCTATTAGGCAACCTCAAAGAAGAATAAACCCTGCATTAAGAGATGTAGTAAAAGTTGAATTGCAAAAACTTCTCCAAGCTAGCTTCATATATCCCATTTCTGATAGTCAATGGGTCTCCCCTCTTGTAATTATCCCCAAGAAAGGTTGAAAATGGTGAGTTTGTGTGGACTATAAGGAGCTTAATAAATCAACCAAGAAGGATCACTTTCCATTGCCCTTTATTGACCAAGTACTTGACAGCCTTGCTGGCAAAAAGTAATTTTCATTCTTGGATGGTTTCAGTGGCTACAACTAGATCCAGATATCGCTAGAAGACTAGGATAAAACAATGTTCACCTGCCCATGGGGAAAATTTTCTTATTCTGTCTTACCATTTGGGTTATGTAATGCACCTTCTACCTTCTAGAGGGCAGTAATAAGCATTTTTTCTGACATTGCTATTGACTGTGTTGAAATATACATGGATGATTTTACTGCATATGGAACTACATTCAAAGAGGCTTATACTAATTTGGAAAAAGCTCTTCAAAGATGTCAGGACTACGATCTCTCACTTAATAGTGAGAAGTGTTATATGATGATGGAGGAGGGAGTTGTCTTAGGGAATTACCTCTCATCCTTTGGTATCCAAGTTGATCCTGCAAAGATTGCAGTAATCGTCACACTCCCAACCCCAGCTACGCATAAGGATGTTCAGAGTTTTCTTGGTCATGCCAGTTACTATAGGAGATTTATCAAGAAATTCAGCCAACTTTTCACTCCATTATATAATCTATTAAAGAAAGAAGTAGAATTTGAATGGATAACAGACTGTGAGTCATCATTCTAGCAGTTGAAGGATGTGTTGAAAAAGACCCCTATTCTTAGAGGACTAGACTGGAAGCTACCCTTTCATATCCACATAGATGCATCTAACTATGCAATGGGGGCAGTGCTAGGTCAAAAAGAAGGAATAGTTGAGCACGCCATTTATTACATCAACAAAAATTTGCAAGGTGCAAAACTAAATTATACTATTACTAAGAAGGAACTTCTTGCTGTAATCTATGCATTAAATAAATTCAAACATTACATAACTAGTTATGAAGTATTTGTTTATACTAATCACTCAACGATCAAATACTTGATGAATAAACTAGCCGTTTCTGGTAGGTTAGCTAGGTGGTTACTCCTCCTACAGGAGTTTGATATAACTATCATTGATAAACCAGGAAAAGCTAATGTCATTGTTGATTTTCTCTCTAGTTTACAAGTTCCTGACGATCCTCCAATAATTGATGACAGCTTCCTGGACAAGCACCTATTCTCTCTTGCAACTTAGAATCCATGGTATGCTGACATCGCAAACTTCCTTGCTATAGGATGAGCACCACCTCATTTCTCACCTTGTGAATGACGGCTGTTGGCCGAGAAAAGTTTCAAATTTCATGGATATCTGGATTTATGTTCTACATAGGTCCTGATCAAGTCACCCACTGATGTGTCCATGAAGATGAGACCTATGACATCCTTCGGGCATGTCATGATGAGCCGTGTGGTGGCCATTTTTCTTGAAAAAGAACAACATATAATGTATTGACAACCGGTTATTATTGGCCTACATAACATAAAGATGTAGCTAAGCATACCAAGCATTGTGACCAATTCCAAAGGATATGATGTCCCTTGAAGACTGATGAAATGCCCCTACAACCTCAAGTGGTGGTAACATTGCTTGACAAGTGGGGCATCAAATTTGTCGGCCCCATTGAGCCATCTTCACATGTTAAGTCTTATATCTTTGTATGAATTGATTACACAAAAAAATGGGTTGAAGCAAAAGTAATGAGGCATGCAAGGGAAAAAAAGGTAGCAAAGTTTCTATATGAATTTATTTTTACTAGGTTTAAAGTGCCTCAAGAAATAAAAATAGATCAAGGGGCACAGTTCAAATCTAACCTTATTGCTAAATTAATAAATGAGTAAATGGTGAAGCATGGTAAATCTTTGCCATACCATCCTCAGACCAATGGACAACCTAAGATCAAAAACTAGTAGATAGAGGCCATTCTAACAAAAATAGTTGTGATTCACAAAAAGGATTGGGCAACTCGACTTCCTGAAGCCATCTGGGCTTACCGCACTTGGAAAACCACTACTGGATTCACTCCTTTTGAGTTGGTCTATGTGATATCTACATCCATGCCTATTGAGTTTCACCATAAGACTCTCAGGATGGCATTGGAATTAGATATTAACCTAAACAAAGCACAGGAGGACAGGCTCCTACAACTCAATGGATTGGATGAATACAGGAAATCTACACTTCATAACACAGAACTAATTCAAAAGAAGCGAAAGAAGTGGCATGACAGATTCATAAAAGATAAAAAGTTTACTATCTAATGTAATTAGCTTGTAGAAACATAACATTATAAAAAACCATAAGCATTCACACAAGTTGACACAAGTATTTAACATGGAAACCCAATATGGGAAAAACCACCAGTAACATGCTACCAAGTTTCACTCTTCTGAAGTGAGTTCTGTGAGGAGCCAACCCTATTAAAGGTTACAATAACACACTGTTAGGTGTGACCTGGTTAAAGGATTTAATCAACCTGTTAGGAGTGGCCTTGTTAGAGGACTTAAAACATTCCACCTAAATGTCACCTTGTTAGAGGATTTATACAAATGACTCTTAGGTCAACCTTGTTAAAGGATTTTAAATGATACAATGGTTAGAAAGTAATTAGTAGTTGTGATCTGATACATACAACTTAGTTTGCAAACTCAGATTAAATTATAGCTCTGATGTTAACTTACTGGATGGCCTGCATTGCCATTTCAATCTTCTAATCTTATTGGAAATCCGTCAAGCAATCACACATGCAACTCTCTGCTTCTATATTCAGCCTTCTCTTCTAGATCATGCTAATCAATAAATCAACTATGTAATCCTCTTGCATACACACATGTACACCATTCAGTACATTCACACTCTTACACACACATGAATAACCCCTCGAGGTTATCATATACCTCTATGTCTAGGTTAGATAAATCTTTGCCGCTTAATCAAGATCGTAGATCTTAGGTTAGGTCAGATCCAACAGATCATTCCATCATTGAATTATATTTACTTCTCCAAATTAGTCTCAAATTAAATCTTGAAACCATGCATTAATTATGGTTACCCATACATTAAATGACACGGAACAATCTTTAATTAACTTTACATATCTCAATAAAATTAACTAAGTCGGCTAGAGATCTCAAATCTCATCATTAATCTAATTACTGTAAGTCAACCAACATTACTATTTCCACTCAGCAATTTCACTGGTGCTCGGTGTTGAACAAACTTTCTCATCACAAACAACTTCACTCGGCACAAACAGCTTTGCTCGACACAAGCCAAACTTGCTCAACAAAAAATAGCCAGAAAACCTGTCTTTGAAAGATAACAACTAATTACTTTGCCAGAGTGCCAACTGATCAAGTACCCTTTTATTTTCCTTAACTCAACCATTCACTTGGTCTTCTTGTTAAATCTTCTTCATCAACAATAGATATGGTACTCAAAAAGATAACAATAGTCTCACCAGTTAAGATTTGATAGCAATGACAAAATAACAATTGTTTGCATTGTCACTTTCCAACACACTTACCACCGAATTAAAAAGGTTTAAGTAGTCTAGCCAAAGTCTTCTTAGTCTTGTACTTTGTATTATTATTTTTCTTCTTCTTAGTCTTTTAGCTCTTGTTTTAAAAAAAAAAAAATTGGGCTTGTCTTGTGTAGATTTAGAACATTTTCCTCTCACAAGTCTAACACCATTGTTATTACGTTCAAGCAATGCCTCAATTTATCCTACTCTAATCATAATCTTCTCCACATGGTCATTTTCAGTCACAATATATTTCTTAATGACTTTAGTCTAATCATTGTTAATTGGTTCAACCTGTGATATTAAGCACATCTAATCTTGAGTAATCTTTCTCCCAGTTTGAAAACCCTTTTTCCTTTCACCAATAAGTTGATTTTCTATGTTATTCAATCTCACATATCTTTTTGTCTTCTACTTTATTACATAATATTTTTCTTCCTTTTATCCTATTGTGTAGGCATTAGCATTTGTATTCATTGTGGTACTAGGTGCTTAGGTTTGAACTTGTTACATTAGTATCTGACTACCATTGTCATTTTGATCATCAGAAACAATTCTACAACACCTGGATAGATTCAGAAGTCTTTCATCCACCTTCACATTAGCACTCTCAACTATCTTAGTCAAGCTCTTGTTATAACACCTATATCTTTTAATTTTGGTAGAGTACCCAAGGAATATACCTTCATCACTCCTTGCATCAAATATGCCTATGTCCTCATCTATCTTAATGTAGCATTTATTACTAAAACTTCTAAAATACTTGAAAATAGGCACACTTCAACATCAAAGTTCATAAGGTTTATTACATGTTTCACTTTTTTATTTTCACTCGGTTAAGAGTGTATACTATAGTGCTATCTAATTCTCTCGAAAATATATGAAACATTCTTCTCAAGAATTTTAGTTCTAATTTTTTATGAAATATTATTCAATTCTATATTGTCATCGATGTTTACACAAGTATAGTGATGTTTACACAAATGTCTAAACCTATCCGAGCACAGTCAGTGTTTGCCAAGAACTCTTAGGCATTATAGTGTTGGTTGGGCATTGAAGTATTTCAGCTCTAAATGAGTTCACTTGGGCATTATAGTTTGGTCAGGCATTGAAGGATTTCAGTTCTAACCAAGTTCACTCAGGAATTACAGTTTGGTTGGGCATTGAAGGATTTTAGTATTGACCGAGTTATGCTTTTAGTGTCACCTGACTAACAACAGTTTATATATTATGGTCTATTGGTTATATTCAGCTGACAAACTTATGTTTTATTAATTATTTGGAAGTTTATTAAGGCCAACTTGACAAGGCTTATCATATTTATATAAGGTCATGTTTGGATTTGATAAGTGTGGAAGATATATGTTTTTGATATGAAGTGTTGAGGTGAAATCAGATGGGATTTTGATTAAGGATAGAATATATAGAGCTACAGTAGAATATATAATCAATAAGGATCAAGTAATCAAAGCCAGAGCATAGATCTAAATTAGCAAAGATAGTTTCTTATCAAAATAGATCAATCCATTGTTACTCTCTAACAATTGTAGCAGTGATCTAAATCTCTTAACAAAGTAGACTTAAAAGTCTTATGTAAATCCTCTCACAATGTGACATTTCTATATTCAAGTGTTTGAGGACCCCTAACAAGGTCACTCCTCACAGTGTGATTAAATCCTGTAACAAGGTCACACCTAAAAGTGTGTTATTGTAACCTCTAATAGGGTTGGCTCTTAATAGGGCTCGCTTGAGAAGAGTGAAAAATAGTGACTAGTAGCAATTGGTGATTTTTCTCATATTGGGTTTCCACGTTAAATTTTGATATTATCTGTGTACATTTTATTTTCTTTATGGTTTATGTTTCTATAATAAGTCATTAAAGGATAATTAGAGTTAATATCTTAAGATTTTCTATGTTAACTGAGTGATAGTAGAATATCTATGTTAATTGAGCAACAATGATAAATATGTTTAAGACATCTAAGGGACTTGGATTTGTTTTTTTGGTAACTGATTCATCCCCCCCCTCTTAGTTACTCAACTCATTTCTAACAATTGGTATCAGATCATTTGGTGCTTAAAAGGAAGATTTAATGTGCTTACAAGGAAGGTTTCAAGGGGCACAGATCACCTCTAACCTTATTGTTGAATTGATGAAAGAGTACACGGTGAAGCATGGTAAATCTTCACCATACCATCGTCAGTCCAATGGATACGCTAAGATCACAAACTAGGAGATAGAGGCCATTATAACAAAAATAGTTGCCATTCACAAAAAGGATTGGGCAACTCAACTTCCTGAGGCCATCTGGGCTTACCGCACTTGGAAAACCACTACTGGATTCACTCCTTTTGATTTGGTCTATGATAAATATGCATCCATGCTTATTGAGTTTCACCATAAGACTCTCAATAAGGCATTGGAATTGGATATTAACCTGAACAAAGCACAGGAGGAAAGGCTCTTGGAGCTCGATGGATTGGATGAATATAGGAAATCTGCACTTCATAACACATAACTGATTCAAAAGAAGCAAAAGAAGTTACACGAAAAATTCATAAAAGATAAAAAAATTTCCATTGGTAATTGGGCATTTCTTTATGATTCAAGATATCAACATACTCTTGGCAAATTTCAAACCCGTTGGTTAGGGCCCTTTGAAATAGTCTCAGTTTTTTATAATGGTGTCATTTAGCTCTCTACAATTGATCCTGTCAGATTCAAACTCCTTGTCAATAGGAATCACCTAAAGATATATCACAAGCCTAAGAGTCATCAGGACTTCCTATAGTAGTTCCAGAAGAACTCAGACAGCGCCCTTCCTGCGTAGAAGCATCTGGGTCTTCCACCCAACTTTCTGCCAAGTTGTGATTTTATTCCAGCTTCCATAATAAACACTTCACTAACATGATTTGCTTTCTTCGTAATAAAAGTCTGCATCATCTCTCTCTCTCTTCCATGTGTCCGCACCACCACATCACTCCATCAGTGTGTGTCATCTAGCATTACACTCTTCCTGCAGTACCTCAGGTTAGTAACACATACTTTTGCACATAACTTATTTTAATCATTTATTATTTTGAAAGGAGTGTCCTTTTCTTTTTCTATTCTTGCATGCAATGGCCTGGTGGGACCCATGCCTTATACATAGTTGGGCAGAGAAGTTATTTAATTCATGCTTGTTTCAATACTTCCAAATTGATTTTAGCAAGTGAAAAGGCAAAAATTGTATTTCTTTCTTGTCTTTTCATGGTGACCGCCGTCATGTGGGAGCTTATCTGTCCTTCAATGGTTAATTCATCATGATTTAAAAGTTGATTTGCAAGCAAATTAAAGGTTCACTTAATAATGGCAATTTTGCGACGTGTTCAGGTGGCGAACCTTAACACATGTGAATTTATTTATGAAAATCATTCAAAATAATGCTTGATTTTTTAGAATTAAAAGCTATCCTATACTTCAGTTTTTCTCGAAAAGTAAAACAAAACCATCTTGCGTCTGTAGGAAGGCCTCCATTTTCAATTTTCTGTAGCAACTAAGCATATCCTATAGAGCTATTTTCGTTATCATTTTCAATGGGCAGAGACCTTTAGAGGCACGAGCCAATGGATCATCAAGTGTTACTTGGGGACCCGGCTACCTATGAGTTGTTTCAGAAATGGGGATGGTTGGATTACTGCTTAAGCCTTAATGGCTTCGATGATGAAATTGCTTTTTAATTTTTGAATACTTTGAATAATGCGTTTGCAGTAGTGAAAGGTCTGAGGGCTGAATTTTTAGAAGATATCATGGCAGTGGTTACAAAGTTGCCATAGGAAGAGGAAAAGTGGACAAAGGATATTGACTTGCGCTTGCCTAGGGCACAATTTACCATGCATAGTGACCCATAGTTGGAGATTGATAAGAAGCAGGGGACTTCAAGAACGTTATTACCCATGGAGTTTTTATAACTGGCCACATTTATAATATCATACTTCACTTGTGAGGGACGTTACAAGTACCTGCATGGACTACATTTAAATATTCTGAGTGCCCTCCACCATGAAAAGAGGCTAGTAAACTTACCTAGTTTTCTCTTTAATATTGTGAAAAAGAAGGTGTCTCTTGTTCAGTCAGGAAAAGTGCAATCTATTTCCCATCTCTATTTAATGAAGCTAGTTGTGGAAAAGGAGTTAATTAAATAGTCAATTGGGACTTGGGAGGAATTCTTGGCTATGGAAGATTTAGCACCTAGGGTGGTTGGTCTGAGAGGCCAGGGTATAGGTAGTAGGGTTAACATGGCAATGGGGGTTCATAAAGTAATCCATAAAACATAACTCATTCCTGAAGAATCCTCTTCTAGACCTACCCTATCTAGGAAAAGAGGCTGCAATGATACCACTCTTGTTTGTGATAAAAATGAAAGAAAAACTAGAGAAGCTTCTACCACTCTTGACACTTTACCGTTTGAAGAAACTAGGTCTACTGTTAAAAGATAAAACCATAGATACAGAGGTTATGATTCCAAAACAAAAGCTAGTTGATAATGAAAATATGCATAAGAGGCCTGAGGAACCCTTGCCTTCTTCAAAGGAGGCAACACTAGAAGAACCTCCTATAGCCATTACGGGGGAGGTTTCCTCCACCAAAAAGAAATGCAAGGAACCTATGATCTCTTTTCAAACCCCTGTGAGGAAGAGTGCTAGACTTTTTTCTAGCGATAGTAAAGCAAGAAAAACCCCTGATTCAATTATAAATGTTGAATCCCCTGAATATGCAAAAAAGTCCTCTTTAGAGGCAATGACTTCAAACATAGAAGATAGTGATACCCTAGCCCATGTTGTGGATGATGAAGTTATATCATCTTAAAATGGAAGCACTTCCATGTTAAGAGAATTTAGACCTCCTTAGGGGATGTATTTGACATCTATCACATCACCCCCTGATCTGCCTCTCTTTCCATTATTTTCTGACCTGATTTCTGCATTCTGGGATACAGACCTTTGTTTTTGGGATTCAGGGATACGGTCAACCTCCTAGGATGGGGTCAACCTTGGCCCTGTCCTAGGATAGGGCTGACCGCGACCTTTTCTCAGGTTCCAAATCAAAGGAACTTTCAGTTTCCCACATGTTGGTCCTCACAAAAAGTTTCCTTCCGCTTCTAGGTTGGCTATTTCGGGCTCGAAGTGTGGATTCCTAAATTGTATTTAATATAGGTCCTCTCCTAGGGGTAAAGGATTTAATTTTGATTTAATTATCCTATGTAGACCTCCTTAGAATATTGTGCCCTAATTTCATATAAAAAGGAAGTTTTCTCCTCTCATTTTCTCTAAGTTCTCTATTGAAGCCTCCTAACGATTATCAAGGGAAATCAAGTGATCCAAACTCAAGAAAGCATCTATTGTCCTACATGTTTCCAAGTAATTGAAGGTGTTCAAGTTCTCCATTGAAGATCAAGGATTCAAGCTTTCAAGCCTTTGAAATAATTTGGTTCAAGCATTCAAGATTCATCCTCCAAACCCTAGATCTAGCCATCATGGTGGTATGATCTTCGTTCAAGATCCTTTGTGCATCCTCAAGACTCTTTCATAATCCTTCCAAGGTGGATTTAAAGCATACAAACATGAAGGTTTATGGTTTTTAAGGTTCCATGCTTTCATACTTACATATGTGCATAGATTTTGAATTACATTAGCATATCCATTGAATATCATAGCTTCATTATTATATTCAATTCTACTACTTGTTAGCATTCTATATTTCATTGATTTCAAGGTTAATTCCTAAATTAGGGTTTGACTAAGGCAAACCCCTCCCCCACAACAAACAAAAATTTATTTTTTGTAGGTACAGGTGCGGGACTGTAGATCTGAGACCAGATCTAGATACCCTTTTCAGATTTCTTTTAGACTGTGCAGACAGGGACACTTTTGGATTTGTGCAAGATAGGGTTGGAAAAAGTTATATAGGGTCAACCCTTTTCATAAGATGACATCAAAATGGAAAAATATTTCTGGGTTTTGTTCATCTCTACGTTCTTGTTCAGGATCAACTGCCAAATTTTCTAGAAATAGTCTACAGACCTTAGAAAACAACATTCTTTGATCTGCAATTTTTTAAGGTTGGTTCTTCCTCCTATTCTTTTCAATTACTATCTTTAATCATATTTAATCAATTAACTTACAGAATTTAAGATCCCCTTTCTTGTTCTCTTTCCAAATAGTGGATTCACTTGTGTATTAACCCTTCTTCCTAGGTTGATCAAATTGGATCTCCTATTTGTGTATTTCAGGGTGAAAGAAAGGAGTGTCTTATCTTCCCTTAATCACAATTACAATATACAATCAATATCAAAGTCAATTAAGTGTAAGATGTGAATTAGGGTTAAGGATTTCAACACACTACAACAATTAATCAATCAATCAAACCCCATTTCCAATCTTTATATGTTATCCTTAACACACTCTCAATTCACCTCCTTCACATTTTGGTGAACCCATGATAGACAACTCCTTCTCTTTGGTGTTAGATTTACATCTTAGATTACAATTTATAAATACAAAAACACACTTCTTGCATTTCATTCATTATGAAGTTCTTGTGGTGTATGGCTATTTTTCTCATTAT
>MU228217.1:1680417-1694525 GCA_018584345.1 Thuja plicata
TTTTCTATAAATGAGACCTCTTTTCTTCATTGAAAAAATCCTTGGTTTTTGAGCATCATAACTATAGTCAAATTTAGTTTCAATTTCATGCTTTTAGCTTATCTTTTGCATAATTATTATAATTTCATTTTGGAATTGAACATTGTTTAGCTTTCACTTCTGCTCTACTTATAAGGCTAACAATTCAATCTTGTACTTTCAAATCTTTCTAGATTCATTTGCAAGTTCAATTCTAGCTTAAAAGCATTTCTTTTATATCTTAATCATGTCTCAATTCACAGAATAGCAGCACTTTTGCTCATATCTATATGCAGATTTCTCACATTTAATGGCTATCCTTCACACATTTGCACTTTAAAATCCTCCGTATTAGAGAAGGTCAGGTTGTTGGCTCTCGTTCTGAGCGTACACTAAAACAATCACTCCTAATTAGGAGGCAACAGGTCGCTTCAATCACGCTTGCAGAACAAACAATCCATGTTTCTTTTTGTGAGTTTCTTGATTGTGTAATGACTATGTTGCGTTTGTGTTGAATACAGAGGTCACATTCGACATCAAACAGTATGATCTTCCTTCAAGATCCTTTGTGCATCCTCAAGAGTCTTTCATAATCCTTCCAAGGTGGATTTCAAGCATAAAAACATGAAGTTTTATGGTTTTTAAGGTTCCATTCTTTCATACTTACATATGTGCATACATTTTGAATTAAATTAGCATATCCATTGAATATCATAGCTTCATTATTATATTCAATTCTACTACTTGTTAGCATTCTATATTTCATTGATTTCAAGGTTAATTCCTAAATCAAGGTTTGACTAAGGCAAACCCCTCCCCCACAATAAATAAACCTTTCTTTTTTGCAAGTATAGGTGCAGGATTGTAGATCTGAGACCAGATCTGGATACCCTTTTCAGATTTCTTTCAGACTGTGCGAACAGGGACACTTTCAGATCTGTGCAGGATAAGGTTGGAAAAAGTGGTATAGGGTTGACCTTTTTCATAAGACAACATTGGAACAGAAAAATATTTCTGGGTTTTGTTCGTCTCTGTGTTCTGGTTTGGGATTAGCTGTCAGATTTTCTAGACACCATCTATAGACCTCAGAAAATAGAATTCTTTGATCTGCAATTTGGTAAGGTTGGTTCTCCCTTCTATTCTTTTCAATTACTATCTTTAATCATATTTAATCAATTAACTTATAGAATTTAAAATCCCCTTTCTTATTCTCTTCCGAAATAGTATATTCACTTTTGTATTAACCCTCCTTCTTGTGTTGATCAAATTGGATCTCCTATTTGTGTATTTGAGGGTGAAAGAAAGGAGTGTCTTATCTTCCCTTAATCACAATTACAATATACAATCAATATCAAACTCAATTAAGTGTAAGATGTGAATTAGGGTTAAGGATTTCAACACACTACAACAATTAATCAATCAATCAAACCCCCTTTCCAATCTTTATATGTTATCCATAACACACCCTCAATTCACCTCCTTCACAAAAGCTATAGTCAATCCACAAGTTGAATACATCCTCATGGACACTGAAAAGGATTCTTTGGAAACATAGGGATTTTGCAATAATTCTGGTCAAGATTCTGATTACAGTTTAGAGAATCTTCCTCCTAATGAATTTCCTATAGTGAATGAGGACATTGTAGAAGAAGTGTTTGAATAGTTGAGCAAGGATAGATTGGACACATTAACCACATCTAATCTTGAGTAATCTTTCTCCCAGTTTGAAAACCCTTTTTCCTTTCACCAATAAGTTGATTTTCTATGTTATTCAATCTCACATATCTTGGTGTCTTCTACTTTAATACATGATATTTTTCTTCCTTTTATCCTATTGTGTAGGCATTAGCATTTGTATTCATTATGGTACTAGGTGCTTAGGTTTGAACTTGTTGCATTAGTATCTGACTACCATTGTCATTTTGATCATCAGAAACAATTCTAAAACACCTGGATAGATTCAGAAGTCTTTCATCCACCTTCACATTAGCACTCTCAACTATCTTAGTCAAGCTCTTGTTATAACACCTATATCTTTTAATTTTGGTAGAGTACCCAAGGAATATACCTTCATCACTCCTTGCATCAAATATGCCTATGTCCTCATCTATCTTAATGTAGCATTTATTACTAAAACTTCTAAAATACTTGACAATAGGCACACTTCCACACCAAAGTTCATAAGGTTTATTACATGTTTCACTTTTTTATTTTCACTCAGTTAAGAGTGTATACTGTAGTGCTAACTAATTCTCTCCAAAATATGTGGAACATTCTTCTCAAGCATCGTAATTCCAATTTTTTATGACAATTATTCAATTCTATATTGTCATTGATGTTTACACAAGTATAGTGATGTTTACACAAATGTCTAAACCTATCCAAGCACAGTCAGTGTCTGCCAAGCACTCTTAGGCATTACAGTGTTGGTTGGGCATTGAAGGATTTCAGCTCTAATTGTGTTCACTTGGGCATTACAGTTTGCTCAGGCATTGAAGGATTTCAGTTCTAACTGAGTTCACTCAGGAATTACAGTTTGGTTGGGCATTGAAGGATTTTAGTATTGACCGAGTTATTCTTTTAGTGTCACCTGACTAACAAAAGTTTATATCTTATGGTCATTTGGTTATATTATGCTGACAGACTTATGTTTTATTGATTATTTGGAAGGTTATTAAGGTCGACCTGACAAGACTTATCATATTTATATAAGGTCAATTTTGGATTGAATAAGTGTGGAAGATATATGTTTTTGATATGAAGTGTTGAGGTGAAATCAGATGGGATTCTGATTAAGGACAGAACATATAGAGGTACAACATAATATCTAATCAGTAAGGATAAAGTAATCAAAGCCAGAGCATAGATCTAAATCAGAAAAGATAGTTGCTCATCAAAATAGGTCAATCCATTATTACTCTCTAACAATTGTAGCAGTGATCTAAATCTCTTAACAGAGTAGACTTAAAAGTCTTCTGTAAATCCTCTCACAATGTGACATTTCTATATTGAAGTGTTTGAATACCTCTAACAAGGCCACTCCTCATAGTGTGATTAAATCCTCTAACAAGGTCACACCTAACAGTGTGTTATTGTAACCTTTAACAGGGTTGGCTCTTAACAGGGCTCACTTCAGAAGAGTGAAAAATAGTGACTAGTAGCAATTGGTGGTTTTTCTCATATTGGGTTTCCATGTTAAATTTTGATATTATCTGTGTACATTGTATTTTATTTATGGTTTATGTTTCTACAATCAGTCATTAAAGGATAATCAGAGTTAATATCTTAAGATTTTCTATGTTAACCGAGTGATAGTAGAATATCTATGTTAACCGAGCAACAATGATAAATATGTTTAAGACATCTAAGGGACTTGGATTTGTTTTTGTGGTAACTAATTCATCCCCCCCTCTCAGTTACTCAACTCATTTCTAACAATTGGTATCAGATCATTTGGTGCTTACTGGGAAGATTTAATGTGCTTACAAGGAAGGTTTCAAGGGGCACAGTTCACCTCTAACCTTATTGTTGAATTGATGAAAGAGTACACGGTGAAGCATGGTAAATCTTCACCATACCATCCTCAAGAAAATGGACAGGCTAAGATCACAAACCAGGAGATAGAGGCCATTCTGAAAAAATAGTTTCCATTCACAAAAAGGATTGGGCAACTCAACTTCCTGAAGCCATCTAGGCTTACCGCACTTGGAAAACCACTACTGGATTCACTCCTTTTGAGTTGGTCTATGAGAAATCTGCATCCATGCCTATTTAGTTTCACCATGAGACTCTCAGGATGGCATTGGAATTGGATATTAACCTGAACAAAGCATAGGAGGACAGGCTCCTGCAACTCAATGGATTAGACGAATACCAGAAATCTGCACTTCATAACACAGAACTGATTCAAAAGAAGCGAAAGAAGTGGCACAAAAGATTCATAAAAGATAAAAAGTTTTCCATTGGCGATTGGGCATTTCTCTATGATTCAAGATATCAACATACTCCTGGAAAATTTCAAACCTGTTGGTTAGGGAAATTTCAAAACCTATTGCATCATCTCTCTCTTCAAACCTGTTAATCATCTCTCTCTTCCACATTTCCACACCACTGCATCACTCCATCAGTGCGTGTCACCTATCATTACACTCTTCCTACAGTACCTCAGGTTAGTAACACATACTTTTGCACATAACTTATTTTATTCATTTATTATTTTGAAAGGAGTGTACTTTTCTTTTTCTATTCTTGCACACAATGACCTGGTGGGACCCATGCCTTATATTTAGTTGGGGGGAGGGGTTATTTAATTCATGCTTGTTTCAATACTTCCAAAGTTATTTTAGCTAGTGAAAAGGAAAAAACTTTATTTCTTTCTTGTGTTTTGATGGTGACCACCATCATGTGGGAGCTTATCTATCCTTCAGTGGTTAAGTCATCATGATTTAAAAGTTGATTTGAAAGCAAATTAAAGTAAGGTTCACTTAATAATGGCAATTTTGTGATGTGTTCGGGTGGAAAACCTTAACACACGCAAATTTATTTATGAAAATCATTCAAAATAATGCTTTCTTGCTTAGAATTATAAGCTATCCTATACTTTAGTTTTTCTCAGAAAGTAAAACAAAAACATCTTGCTTCCGTAGGAAGGCCTCCATTTTTTCAATTTTTTGTAGCAATTGAGCATATCCTGCAGAGTTATTTTTGTTATCATTTGCAATGGGTGGAGACCTTCAGAGGCACGAGCCAATGGATAATCAAGTGTTACTTGGGGACCCGACTACCTATGAGTAGTCTTAGAAATGGGGATGGCTGGATTACTGCTTAAGCCTTAATGGCTTTGATGACGAAATTGCTTTTCAATTTCTGCATACTTTGACAAATGGGTTTACAGTAGTGAAAGGTTTTAGGGTTGAATTTTTAGAAGATATCATGGCAGTGGTTACAAATTTGCGATAGGAAGGGGAAAAGTGGACAAAGGATATTGACTTGCGCTTGGCTAGGGCACAATTTACCATGCATAGTGACCCACAATTGGAGATTGATAAGAAGCAGGGCACTTCAAGAATGTCATTACCCATGGATTTTTTACAGCCGGCCACATTTATAATATCCTAGTTCACCTGTGAGGGACGTTACAAGTACCTGCATGGACTGCATTTCAAGATTCTGAGCGCCCTCCACCATGAAAAGAGGACAGTAAACTTACCTAGTTTTCTTTTTAATATTGTGAAAAAGAAGGTGCATCTTGTTCAGTCAAGAAAAGAGAAATCTATTTCCCATCACTCTTTAATTAAGCTAGTTGTGGAAAAGGAGTTAATTAAATAGTCAATTGGGACTTGGGAGGAATTCTTGGCTATCGAAGATTTAGCACCTAGGGTGGTTGGTCTGAGAGGCCAGGGTGTAGGTAGTAGGGTTAACATGGCAATGGGGGTTCGTAAAGTAATCCATAAAATAGAACCCATTCCTAAAGCATCCTCTTCAAGACCTACCCTATCTAGGAAAAGAGACTGCAATGATAACACTCCTGTTTCTAATAAAAAGGAAAGAAAAACTAGAGAAGCTACTGGTGCTCCTGACACTTTACTGTCTGAAGAAACTAGGTCTACTGTTATAAAGGGAAAAGATAAAACCATAGATACAAAGGTTATGACTCCAAAACAATAGCCAATTGATAATGAAAATATGAATAGCATGCCCGAGGAATCCTTGCCTTCTTCAAAGGAGGCAACACTAGAAGAACCTCCTGTAGCCATTATGGGGGAGGTGTCCTTCACCAAAAAGAAAGACAAGGAAGCCATGATATCTTTTCAAACCCCTATGAGGAAGAGAGATAGACTTTATGCTAGTGCTAGTAAAGTAAGCAAAACCCCTGATTCAATATGCAGAAAAGTCATCTTAAGAGGTAATGGCTTCAAACAGAGCAGATAGTGATACCCTAGCCCATGTTGTGGATGATGAAGCTATAGCTGATCCACAAGTTGAATACATCCTCATGGACACTAATAAGGATTATTTATAAATATAGGGATTTTTTAATAATTCTGGTCAAGATTCTGATGACAGTTTAGAGAATCTTCCTCCTGATGAATTTCTTGTAGTGAATGAGGACATTGTAGAAGAAGTGTTTGAACAGTTGAGAAAGGATGGATTGGACACATTAGCCAAGGTAGTTGAATCATCCCAAGTGAATGATTTGATAAAAAACCTTGTCATTTGGAAAGGAAAAGCTTCCATTGATGAATCCTGCCAAGTAGATGACTTAGTAAAAAATTGTGACAAGGAGAAAGGGGTTGCTTTCACTAATGTGGAGGAAGTAAAGATCCCTCAAAATGCATCTGAGTGGATTAATGTTCTTCAGCAAGAACCCATGCCACCCTTAGATTTATCCACACCGTAAGTAGTAGGATTGAGTTTGTACTGAAATATCACCTGGGAACAACATTCTTTACAAGATGTTAAGGCCACGATTGTATCTTGTAGGCAGCAGTGGATAAGGATGACCCATGACTTAAAAATTAGGGAGCCCCATTCTCCACAGAATTTAACTCTTGTTACTCGGTGTGTCCCATGGTTTATAATGCTGGGCCGCACACAGCTACATTATTGGATGCCCTTAAGGTTTCAACCTCCAATCTTCCTACAGCCTTTGCTGGTAGTAATGAGAATGTAGAAGAGCATGATATGGTTAAGTAAAGATAGAGGTGGGACAGACTTCGAAACAGCAATGGATACTTCAATTATGTTGTTGATGAACCAGGTGAGAAGACCACCAATGACCTAAGGCTTAGGGCCAGGATCCATAATTTAATGATTGATGGGGACCAGTAATAGTGCAGTTTAGGGGGAATGATGAGCCTCTCAAAATTCTATCTTTTCCATGTGTTTACTTTCCTTTTTTAGCATTTTGTTATCAAAGAAGAAACTTTAAACTTATGCTTTTTTATATATTTTATATGTAAGGACATAAGTAGGTAAAATGGATTGTAAAAACATAATGTATTTTTCTTGGAATTGAGGGATAAAAGTTGCAGGATATAAGTGATTGCATGTTGAATAGATAGTCCTTTTCCTTATGCGATAATTATGGGTAGTCTCCTTCCTGTAGCTGAATGTTGTGCAAGAATATTGAATGAAATCTCATAGTTCTTTCTTAGTATTAAATGATAAAATATATTTATGCGTCAGAAGTTATGTATGCTAACCATTTTGTAGGAGTCAAGTCATGGCACATTCAAGAATTCCAGCATGGCGTTGAAAGGGTCAATAACAACCATTACCTTCAGAAGTGCCAGCATAAAGCAAGGAATTAAGTAAAGTGGTTGAAGATGGGCGTGTCACAGAACTCTCATGGAGGAACAAGTTAGTTCAGTTCTTGAGTAGACACCATGCATAGATCTAGAACCACTGCATGCTATATTCTGGGAAGAACTTGAAGACCTACTATTATTGTTTGATATTTCTGTTATGAGCACAATGTATCAATTAGTGATCCTAGAATTAGGTAGTAGTGTAGTTCCTCCTTAAATAAGTGGAATTATGTAGTTCCACAGAAGAGAGTCAGTTGATATCATTTGTGGAATAGAATTTGGCATTGTAGCACTGCTTATTTTCCAAGTACATTTCCTCCATGAATGAATAGAGTGCATAATTTGAGTTTCAGTCTCTTATCTTGATTGCATTTCTATTCACACATCAAAGGGGGCCAACTTCATGAGTGAATCATTTTATTAGACTAGAAGTTATTTCCTTGCTCATTAAGAAGTAAATAGAACTCTGTTGTTCCTGTAGCCACTAGTAACTGAACCGGTGCACTGTTCCTGCAATATACTTTGCAAAAAACATTCCTAGTTTACGAATCAAGGAGGTTTGAACTATATACTTTGAAAACAACATTCCTAGTTTACATCCATGGTCGATAATTAAATGAGACTGAATAATGTACTTAGCAGCCATTTAGGGTGTCCAATCCTGAAGTAGTAGTCCAATGCAATGCATTTCTAAGATGATTGTTTGGCCAAGCAGCTTCAATGGTTAAAATGAAATAGTAAATTGATCTATTCTCATATACAACTAGTATTGTAGATTTTCAGATCTATTCTAAGTAAATTACCTTTCTGATCAATGCAATCAATTCACTACCTTTTCTCCACCATGTTCTGCTCTGTGATGTGTTATCACTGTTTTTCGGTGTCTGCATGATTTAGCTCTTTCCTCAGATTGATTGATCAGTTCTAAATGAAGACATTCTTCTCCTTCATAATCTCTTCAGCATCATTTCTATTGTCACTCCCCTAATTCATATTGAATTATCTTGTATCTTATATAGACATGATTGCACTGTTTCTTGGATTTCTTGATCTTGGTGTGATCCACAATTCTCCCCAATTAGATTTAAAGAAAAACTCTAGTTTTATCTCATAGAGATCTTCTTACCATCTGGACAAAGAAGATTTAAATTGTTTACTTAACTATGGCTTTATCTTCTCAATTAAAACAATTATAACTACTAGTTAAGTCAATATTAAGCTCTTGACAGCTAAGTGTTTTTTCATTTCTGAACTCTTTGTTTTTTCGGTCAATACTTCAGTTAGTCATCAGTGACAACTGACTATTCCATCAGTGATACTTCAATCATCTTCGGGATCTCCGTGCTTTGGGAAACACTATAATTTTGTCTGTCGGGTTACACTCTAATTTTCTCGTCAGGTAACTCTGTGACTTTGCACATCAGTAATGTTGTGCTTTTTCTCATCAGGTAACACTGTGACTTTTCCCTCATTCATTTACTTTGTCCGTCGGTGTGCACACCATCAGTGTATATAATCACTCTATGAATACATAACTTTTATGCATTACTCATAGCATAGCCTTTGATTCATTGGTTCTTTTAAGTCTTTAGCAATATGACAATACAGATTATATCAAGTCGACATCAATGAAAATACAATACATTAACTAACTTAATCTCTTTGCATTAACTTTCTGTGTCTCGGTGATCATCAACATAACATCTTCTAACATTCAATCAGTTATAGTTCATCTATTATTATTGAGGATATTAGTGATGAAGTCACTGAGTCAGATAAGGTAGTGACAAAATTCAAGAGGCACAAGAAATCTATTTCATCATAGTCAATGCAAGCTAGACCATTAAGTGATGATCCATACCAAGTAGGGAAATTAAGTTTTCATCAGATGAACATGGTATATTAGTAGTAGATGTCATTAAGAGTATATCATCTGAAGGTACATTGAAGTTAGTACATAAATTTTATGATAATTTTGATGATAAAGGAAAGAGAGAGATTGAAGAGGCGATGATTAGATATCTAATGATATTCAAAAAAGCAATTATTGAGATTGAGTTAGAGGTCTCTTGAAGTCTTTTTAGAATTATAGATGCAAGAAAAACTAGGGCAGCTAGTGAAGATAATAGAATAAGAGAGAAGGTTCTAATTGACCTATATCCATTCATAGGTAAAGAATAAATAAAGTTAATTCTCAAGAAGTCTTCACTTAAATTGAGGAGAAATCTAATAATGTAAAGGATCATGCTTGGGAAGACAAATTAAATCATTGAAGATACCAAGAATATTATGACAGAATACTTGGAAAAGAATAATTGTGAACTTGTTACAAAAGAACAAAGAACAATTTTCTCAGCTCCACAACTTGGTTTTTCCAAGAAGAGTTCTACTACAATTCAGCACAAAGAAAAAGGTAAAACCATTGATGCGCATGCAAGTCAAGATAAAAAAGGAGCTGCATAGGAAGAAAAAAAAATAAAAATAAAAATAAAAAATGCTACTAGTGCATAGAGTCAAAATCATGAATAGGAGGTGTGAAAGCCACACCACATAGCACAATGAGTATATAAGTGGAACCTCTCAAGCTTAATGTTGCAAAATTTGTACAAGTGATAGTTGTAGTGCAATATGACATAGATGTACCTAAAATTCAAATTTTAGAGTTAGTATATGATGTAATGAACACTCAAGAAGATACTCCTAAGAAAATTGCAATGGAAATCGGTGAAATGAGTCAAGGGAGTGAGCAAGGGAAGGAAGAGGAACCTGAAAAAGAGATTCCACAAGAAGAGAAAGAGATGGAGAAAAGAAAATAGGTAGAAAAGGAGAAGGAGAAAGAGGGAGAGAAAGAAAAGGAAATAGAAATTGATGTAAGAAATGAAGTTGAAAACCAAGAGACTTAATCTATAGAGGTAATACATCCTTTAAATATTATGCTTGCATTGCCTAAAGAAAGTACAAGACTAGGTGTAGATATAAAGATTGAAATTGTTGATAGGGGGAAAAATTTAATGTAGGATAGAGACACTACAAGTTCATTATTCATAGGGTTGGATATCATTTCTATTTTCATTCAAGTACCCCAAGGAATAGTTTATCTATCAACACTCTCTCGACAAAAAAAATTCAAGTTTCCTCTCAATTTTCTAAGGCATAAGCCAAATAAGAGATATTGAAAAGTCACTTAGAGGAAAGAAAGTTAATAAAAGAATCATTTGATGTTTTTGAGAAGCTAATCTCATAACATTAAAGGAGTGTAGTAGATATTCCCTCAATTTAGTTATATAAAATAATTGACGAGGTAAGCTCTAAATTTTAATATCTTGAGATAAGAGTTTGATGAAAAGATATTTGATAACCTTAAGAACACAGTTGCATATGACAAAATGATCTTGACTACAAATAAAAAATATAATAAAGAATATATTAAAGGTATCCTTTTATGTAGATCATGTATTTATGTCAATAAGGTTGTGGAAAATTATGAGAAGAAACTAAAGAAAGGTGTACAAGAAATAGAGAATATTGCACACAATTTTGATCACTTCCATGCTTCCATATCTTCCATAGAGAGTTAAGTTGTACCATTACTTGACAAAAAGATGAGTCTCCAGAAAGAAAATTTACAGATAAATTAAAATATGATTGAGATGATAAATCTAATTGTAACCAAACTCCACACACTTTTTTATGATTTGAAGGAATCTGAAGAATCCATACAAACCTTCAAACAAACTAATTTGGTGAAGGAAGAGAAAATTTCTTATATATTTCATGCACATGTATCCATTTTGTACAGTCTAAGATAAGGATTGGATATGGACTTGAAATAATTGAAAACCATATGTGAAAATAGTATTGAAATGATGTAACTAAGTATTTTTTGTTTGCATATATGCAAGAGACATCTTTATTAAAGTTTTTGTAACAAGTTTTTGGTTGATGTATTGGAATAATGGCTCAACCCTTTATCATTGATGTCAAAAGGGGAGTGTATAAATAAAAATATGTGTAGATATAGCTAAGGAGAAGCTTGAATAACTTTTTGGAACAACCTTTTCAGAGTGAAATGTCATACATATTTTTGATGTGTAACACTTACACAAATTTTCACTAAGTGTTGCAATCAATGCCAAAGGGGGAGGTTGTTGCAATGATGGAAAGAGATATGGTCGAATAGGTAGAAATTTTTCATTGATTAAAAAAAAATGATGTATAGATCTTATCTCCACAAGAAAAATTTATTAGAAGATCATATCAAGTGGAATATCTAACTTTAGTTAAGTATAGGAAACATGGCATAATGTTCGTACAACACAAAAAGTTTTTGGATTGGAAAAGGATACTAGTTTATTATTTTAGAGTACATAAATAAGAGAAGAATAATCAGGACCTATATTACTTTTAACCCCAAATTTTAATAGCAATATCTTTTAGCACGTAGAAGTTATACACTTTTGAGCGGTAGTTTCAAGGTAGATATTTATAAAGGATTGACGTGCTAAGAAAAATCTTATTTCCCAAATATATAAAATGTTTTTAAGGGTCAAATCATGGTAAAATCAATTAATTCAACATGTTAATAGGTATATCAATTATTATGCTTATTTTATTTTATATTTGGATTCTACTTGTTTTGCAATGAAATGCAAAATGGTTTACAATTCCCAATAACATTTTATTCTAATATTTTGAGGTGAATTATGCATTGCACAAGCATAAATGAATGGATGATATTAGAGAAATTTTTTATTTATGTTCAAGGGGATTTAGATGCATGATAGAGGTGTGACAATAATTTTTTGAGCATGGATTAAAGGTCCGGGTTAGTTGATAAATGCAAAGCAGATTTTAAGAGAAAATGATGATTCTAGGGTTTTAGATCTTTGGTTATAATAATATAGAACTATAAAAAGACATAGTTTGATGATATTATATTCAGTTCACCATATTTTTATCATCATTTTTATCATATATGATAGTGTGCCTTTGTATAAGGGTTGCAATCCTAATTGTTTGAGCAGTGAGCTTTAGGGAGCGTGCCTGAATATAAGAGCATTCCCAACATATGTAAAAGAAAATATTTCTACAATGGGTAAGTACAAGAAGTTGAGTCCACTTCTAGAGGAAATTTTTGCGCGTGAAACCCACTTTTGGAGAAACATGTTTTTTAAACAATTTTTCCACCAAATTAAACCCATTTTAGATATGATTAGATATATTATAAGTACATAGTTTATTTTTAAATTGGACTTTTTTTTAATTTTGAGATAAATTCTAATAAAATAGCTCAATAAGCATGAAATAACAGGTTTCCTTATTTTTTATAACACTAATTTATTTTCATATTTTTTGAAAAAATAAATTATACGACATCAAACTATAGATAATTATTTAAAATTTGAAAAAAAATAAAAAATAAAAAATGTTGAGATTAGGTCAACTTATGCTTGCCATACACAAGGGATTTTCAAAATAAAAATTACGCCGAAAAAAAATAGTAGTAAAAAATTACAAAAAAAATATGCTCATCAATCTTGAGTGTGTTAAAAGTGATATTCCAAAAGGATTAAAAAAATACTTTCATTTAGGTCAAATTATGGTAGCCGTACACAGGCATGGAAGGTCACAAAAAGTGATTTTTAAATCGCTATTTTTTTAAACACCTAGTGAAATCTAATTTTTATTATCTGGGTATTAATATAAATTACATATTGGGAAACTAGGCTTTGAGTACCAGATTTCATACCAATTTAATTTTCTTAAGATTCAATCTTTAAGTGCTTCAAAAATTTTGATCAATTGGGATGAATTTTGAAAAATAGGTAAAAGAGTTCCACTTTTTGGCCAAAAAGTGGACACAACCTCTTGCCGTCATCCCTAAAGACTATTTTCTTGTGGGCTTTACCATCACCATGGTTTTCCCTTAATAGGTTTTCCATGATAAAAAAAATAATGTGTTACAGTTTTGTTCTTATGTCCATGCATTTTTCTTTTTAGTTTAAGTTTTAAGATATTGGTGAATTGGTTCAATAAGATTAAAATTATTAGAATGCTAATTCATCCCCGCTACCCTCTTAGTTTTCCCTCTTTCCTACATATTATCCTCACCATTTTCCTACATATTCTTATCTCTTTCCACTAGATCACTTTTTGTGCAATTTCTTGTTCTTGCAATGTTTGGACATCCATGTAGATATGTTGCACCTAAAATGTATAATAATTTTTTCTCTACTGTCTTCATCCATGATTGTAGCACATGAAAATATTTCTCATTGCCTTCTTACAACAACATTCATTCTTTTCACATCACTAAATATCCTTGACGCATGATTATGCCTTCCACATCAAGATAAAATATTTTTTTTCTTTCTGCAATCCACAAATTTATGACCCGACTTACCACAAGAAAATCACTTTGTTAGAATGAATTTAGAATAAATGAGAGGGGAGGGGTGAATTAGTTATCCTCAGGTCTAGATGTAGAAAATAAAAACTTTCTGTATTTCAGATCTACTTGGCAGCAGTAGCATATGTCAACAACTTTAATCATGCAGTTTATTGTCTAATGTAATTAGCTTGTAGACATAAAAGTAATACAAACCATAAGCATTCACACAAGTTGACACAAGTATTTAACATGGAAACCCAAAATGGGAAAAACCACCAGTAACATGCTACCAAGTTTCACTCTTTTGAAGTGAGCTCTGTGAGGAGCCAACCCTATTAAAGGTTACAATAACACACTGTTAGGTGTGACCTAGTTAAAGGATTTAATCA
>MU228217.1:1748129-1795489 GCA_018584345.1 Thuja plicata
GTTGAAAATATGTATTTAAAAGGATAAACCAAGGTATCCTTATTTGTATTTGTCCTCTAGTCCAAGTAGGAGGACATGTCACTATTTTTTATTTCCTTTAATAAGGAAAATAGATATTCCTCCTTAAAAGGAATCACACATTTGTCACACACACAGTATGAATGTGGCATCCATAGGAGAATAGAGTTACATGCAAACTCCTCCACTCATCTCTACTGAAGAGATGTCTCTCACACACTTGCTTCAATAATCTTCTCCTCTCTCTCAATCTCGCATTGTTCTCATTATTGTATTGAGCTTATTTCTCTCATCCATAGGATTTTTTGCCATATTCTTATTCACAAAGGGGTTTTTCTTTTCTTTTCCCCTTACCAAAATCTCTTGGCTCTTTGCTGGATTCTTGGAGTTTCTCATATGTTTGGTGGTTGATCTTGAAATCTTTATCTCACTTATTGGTTTATGGTAAAATCTTCTTGCATTTCATTTTCTTGGATTACTTCATGTTTATGTTTTCATTCTTTTGATACTTCTTACATGTCTGCTAATTGGTCTTTAGTGTTCACATAATCCAGTCTCACTTATTTATTTTGAACTAGCTCCCTCAAGTAATGATAGTTTATAGCTATGTGCTTTGTCTTCTAGTTCATAACAGGGTTTTTAGAAATATTAATGGCACTCGTGTTATCATAATATATGACAACTGGTTTAGTGATTTCTTCCTTCATACCTTTCAATAGTATCTTCAACCACACAATTTTAGAACAGTTGACTATTGCTGCCACATACTCAGCTTTAGCTGTAGATTGTGAGGTGCAATTATGTTTCTTGCTTGTCCATGAGATCAATCTCTTTCCTAAAAGAAATGCTCCACCAGTAGTGCTTTTCCTGTCATCAACATTTCTAGCCCAATCAGAGTCAGTGTAAACTCTGAGTTCAAACTTGTCATTCTTCTTGTATTATAGACCATAGTCATCAGTTCCTTTCAAATATCTTAGAATCCTTTTTACTGCCATCATGTGAGTCTCGTTGGGGTTAGCAGAAAACCTTGCAACAATTCTAATATCTAGGGCAATGTCAGGTCTGCTGTGTACAACATATTGTAGTTTTCTAATCATTGATCTATAGAGTGTTTGGTTCACTTCTTTTTTGTCATCATCTTTTGTCAGCTTCTGTACAGTAGCCATGGGTGTACTTACTAGTTTGGACTCTTCCATTCCAAAAATTTTTAGTATCTCCTTGATATATTTAGATTGAGTGATATAGATACCGTTCTTCATTTGATAAATTTGTAGGCCAACAAAGAATTTTATTTCACCAAACATAGACATCTCAAATTTAGTTTGCATTTCTGTTGCAAATTTTTGGAATAACATATCTTGTCCACTAAATATGATGTCATCTACAAAAATTTCAGCTAATAATGTACCTTTTCTTTTCTCTGTCTTTAAGTACATGTTGTTGTTTTCATTGGTTCTTGCAAATCCAATCTTGATAAGATAATTGTACAATCTCTCAAACCATGCTCTTGGCGCTTCCTTCAGTCCATATAATGCTTTGTGCAATCTGCAAACCATATTCCTTTTGATTGGGTCAACAAAACCATCAGCTTTCTCAATATACACTTCTTCTTCCAAGATACCATTGAGAAAAGGAGATTTCACATCCATCTGATAAACTTTGAATCCTTTGTAGGTTTCATATGCAAGTAAGATTCTGACTCCTTCCAATCTTGCAACTAGGGAAAATGTTTCACCATAGTCAATTCCTTCCTCCTGTGTATAACCCTTGCATACCAGTCTAGCTTTGTTTCTTGTCACATCTCCATGTTCATTCAGTTTATTCTTGAATACCCACTTTGTACCAATTAAATTTTTATCCTTCGGCCTAGGTACAAGTGTCCAGGTCTTGTTTTTCTCAATTTGTTCAATTTCCTCATTCATTTCCTATATCCAATCTTCATTTTCTAAAGCATCTTTCACTGCTTTGGTCTCAAATTCACATAACAGACATGTGCCATCTCTCAACTTACTTCGTGTCATAAATACAAAATCCTTTGGTCCAATTATTTGATCAGAATTGTGATGTCTCCTAACAATTGTGGTGTCTCCTCACATATTTTTCTAGAGTAGGCTCAGTCCTTGCTTTAGCTTCATTGTTTGTATTCAGTTCTGGTTGATTCTAAGACTCGACATCTCCATCGGATAGCTCGGCATTCACTTCCTATTGCTCGACAACTCCATTCTCTAACTTGGCAGGTGCATGTTGTTGCTCGGTAGTAGGCTCAGGTAGTGTATTAGAATCTTCCCCATCGAGATATATGAATGACCTGTAGCTTTTAGGCTCTTGTGTACTTTCAGCTTCATTCCTTTCTGCAAACTCATCAATTCTAACATTTCCACTTTCCACAACTTTGTTAGTATTAGAATTCAAACATTTGTATGATTTTCTTTTCGTTGTATAACCAGGGAATATACCTTCTTCACCTTTAGCATCAATTTTTCCATTTCTTTTGTCTTTCATTATAAAACATTTACTTCCAAATACTTTAAAGTACTTTACACTAGGTGCATAACCATACCAAAGTTCATAAGGTGTAGCATGTGTACCTTTCTTGACTTGTACTCTATTTAGGGTATAGACTGCAGTACTTACAGCTTCTTTCCAGTATTTCTGTGCAACATTATTCTCCATCATTAGTGTTCTTGCATAGTCCATGATAGATCTGTTCATGCGTTCAACAATACCATTTTGTGGAGGAGTCGTGGGTGCGGACATTTGTCTCTTTATGCCTCGGTCATTGCAGAACCTGTTGAACTCATTAGAAATAAACTCTCCACCTCTGTTACATCTTAAGCATTTCAAAATTTTACTTGTTTCCTTTTAAACTTTAGCTAAGTACCATTTAAATAACTGGAATGCATCAAATTTTTCTTTGAGAAACATTACAGTCATCATCCTTGAATAATCATCAACAAATAGAATAAAGTATCTAGCACCATAGTAGCTTCTTTCTCCAATGGGAGCACAGAGATCAGTATGGACTAATTCTAGAATTTCCTCTTAAATATGTGTTTTACGCTTGAAACTAGACTTAGTCATCTTTCCTAGTTGACATTGTTTGCACATAGAATTCCCAGGTTTCTTTAACTTAGGTAGCCCTCTAACCTTTTTCAATTTACTTATGCTTACCAAGTTATCAAAGTTCACATGACACAACCTCTTATGCCATAACCAAACATCATTATACTGTCCAAAAAAACATGTTTCTTCAGATAAATCTAGATAGAACAAGTTACCTTTAGTCTGATCACCACTTCCAACTAATTCTCCAGTAGAATCATAGATCTTTTCTTTTCTATGATGGAACTATATCTTGTAACCAAAAGTGTTTAGCTATGCAACACTTAGCAAATTGTATTTAAGATCATCAACCGAATACACATTATCACATCTGATTTTGTCAGTCAAGTTAATCAATCCTATACCTTTGATAAGACATGGTGCATCATTACCAAATTTTACATGTACTCCTTTGCTTTGGTTTAGGGTTTCAAACTTATCCTTGTCACCAATCATATGATGGGAACAACCACTTTCAATGATCCAATGATCACTTTTACTCTTATAAGAGATTAATGTAGTTTTCTCATCATCATCAGAATCTTCTTTCATTGCAACATAAACAACTTCTATATCATTGTCATTAGAATTGTTAGTATAATTGTCATAAGTTTCTTCAGCAATATAACAAGATTTCTTACCTTTGTCTTTGTAATCATTATATTTCCTGAAGTCTCGGTCATCCTTTCTGTCTTTGTATTCTTTGTAGTTGTTGTCCTTTCTTTCATCTTTTTCATTCTTATCAGGACATCTAGCAGCTATATGACCAACTTTATTGCATGAAAAACAAATAATAAGAAGTTTACCTTTGTATTTTCCTTTTCATCTGGATAGCCTTTTTGCCATAAGTGCTTCAAGTTCTTCAAGATCAACATCAGTAGTGTCACTATCACTGTTCACATGTTTCTTTCCTTTCTTATATTTATTGAGAACCAAATGTGATCTAAAAGTAGAATCAATACCTTGTGGATTGTAGTTATCATAATTTGACATTTCAAATGTAGTGAGTCTACCTATCAGATTTTCCAGATTCAAATTATTGTTAGGAGTACATCTCAGTTCTTGAATTACAAAAACTCTAATAGCATATACAAGAAGTAAATTTCTTAGTACCTTTCTCATAATAGTGTTCTCATCTATTGTTCCATTAGTACCTCTAATGGCATTTACAACTTCTTTTACTCTACCATAATACTGATTAACATTTTCACCTTCTTGCATTTTCATCTCATCAAACTTACCTCTTAGTCTTTCTGATTTAGCTCTCAGCAGGTTTGTGTCTCCACCATAGATAGTTGCAAGTTTATCCCACATCTACTTTGCATTTGTGTAGCTCTTTATATCATCAAACTTTGAATAGCTCAATGAGGAGGCAATCTCCAACATTGCTTGATTGTGCTCTTTCTTTTCTCTTATTTGTGTAGCTGTGAGAGGAGTAATAGGTGATACATAGTCATTTTCAATAAGTCACTTAGCATCATCTCCAATACTAGCTAGATGCAGTTTCATCAAACTCTGCCATGCAGGGAAGTTATCTTTGTTCAGCTTAGGAACCTCCTTTTTATAAATATTGATATTTTCGCTCCAATTACCTTCAAACTATTTTTAGGAAACCAAAGCTCTGATACCAATTATTAGAATGAATTTATAATAACTGGGAGGGGAGGGGTGAATCAGTTATCCTCAGGCCTAGATGTAGCAAATAAAAACATTCTATATTTCAGATCTACTCGGCAGTAGTATCATATGTCAACAACTTTAATCATATAGTTTACTATCTAATTTAATTAGCTTATAGAAACATAATAGTAAAACAAACCATAAGCATTCACACAAGTTGACACAAGTATTTAACGTGGAAACCCAAAATGGGAAAAACCACCGGTAACATTTTACCAAGTTTCACTCTTCTAAAGTGAGCTTTGTCAGGAGCCAACCCTATTAAAGCTTACAATAACACACTATTTGATGTGACCTGGTTAAAGGATTTAATCACCCTATTAGGAGTGGCCTTGTTAGAGGACTTAGAACATTCCACCTAAACATCACCTTGTTAGAGGATTTATACAAATGACTGTTAGGTCAACCTTGTTAAAGGATTTTAACTGATACAATGTTTAGAAAGTAATCAATAGTTGTGATCTGATACATATAACTTACTTTGCAAATATAGATCCAATTATAGCTCTGATGTTAACTTACTGGATGGCCTGCATTGTCATTTCAATCTTCTTATCTGCTTGAAAATCTGTCAAGCAATCACACATGCAACTCTCTACTTCTGTATTCAGCCTTCTCTGCTAGATCATGCCAATCAGTAAATCAATTATGCAATCTTCTTGCATACACACATGTACACTAGTCATTACATTCACACTCTTACACACACATGAATAACCCCTCGAGGTTATCATATACCTCTCTATCTAGGTCAGATAAATCTTTGCCGCTTAATCAGGATCATAGATCTTCGGTTAGGTCAGATCCAATGGATCATTCCATCATTGCATTACATTTACTTCTCCAAAGTAGTCTCTAATTAAATCTTGAAACCATGTATTAATTACCGTTACCCATACATTAAATGATGTGGATCAATCTTTAATTAACTTTACATATCCCAATAAAATTAACTAAGTCAACCAGAGATCTCAAATCTCATCATTAATCCAATTACTGTAAGTCGGACAACATCACTATTTCCACTTGGCAATTTCACTGGTGCTCGGTGCTGAACAAACTTGCTCATCACAAACAACTTCACTCGACACAAACAACTTTTCTCGGCACAAGCCACACTTGCTCGGTAAAAAATAGCCAGAAAAAACTATCTTTGAAAGATAAACAACTAATTACTTTGCCAGAGTGCCAACTGATCAAGTACCCTTTTATTTGCCTTAACTCAGCCATTCACTTGGTCTTCTTTTTAAATCTTCTTCATCAATAATAGATATGGTACTCAAACAGATAACAATAGTCTCACCAGGTAAGGTTTGACAGTAATGACAAAATAACAATTGCTTGCATTGTCACTTTCCAACACACTTACCACTGAATTAAAAAAGTTTAAGTAGTCTAGCCAAAGTCTTCTTAGTCTTGTAATTTGTATTATTATTTTTCTTCTTCTTAGTCTTTTACCTCTTCTTTTAAAAAAAAAAAAAAATTGGGCTTGTCTTGTGTAGATTTAGAACATTGTCCTCTCATAAGTCTAATACCATTGTTATTCCATTCAAGCATTGCCTCAATTTATCCTACTCTGATCATAATCTTCTCTACATGGTCATTTTCAATCACAATATATTTCTTAATGACTTTAGTCTAATCATTGTTAATTGGTTCAACCTTTGATATTAAGCACATCTAATCTTGAGTAATCTTTCTCCCAGTTTGAAAACCCTTTTTCCTTTCACCAATATGTCAATTTTCTATGTTATTCAATCTCACATATCTTGGTGTCTTCTACTTTATTACATGATATTTTTCTTCCTTTTATCCTATTGTGTAGGAATTAGAATTTGTATTCATTGTCATACTAGGTGCTTAGGTTTGAAATTGTTGCATTAGTATCTGACTACCATTGTCATTTTGATCATTAGAAACAATTCCACAACACCTGGATAGATTCGGATGTCTTTTATCCACCTTCACATTAGCACTCTCAACTATCTTAGTCAAGCTCTAGTTATAACACCTATATCTTTTACTTTTGGTAGAGTGTTGGTTGGGCATTGAAGGATTTCATCTCTAACTAAGTTCACTTGGGCATTACAGTTTGTTCAGGCATTGAAGGATTTGAGTTCTAACCGAGTTCACTCGGGAATTACAGTTTAATTGGGCATTGAAGGATTTTAGTATTGACCGAGTTATGCTTTTAGTGTCACCTGACTAACAACATTTTATATCTTATGGTCAATTGGTTATATTCAGCCAACAAACTTATGTATTATTGATTATTTGGAGGGTTATTAAGGCCAACTTGACAAGGCTTATCATATTTATATAAGGTCAAGTTTGGATTGAGTAAGTGTGGAAGATATATGTTTTTGATATGAAGTGTTGAGGTGAAATCAGATAGGATTCCGATTAAGGATAGAACATATAGAGCTACAAAAAAATATCTAATCAGTAAGGATCAAGTAATCAAAGTCAGAGCATAGATCTAAATTAGAAAAGACAGTTGCTTATCAAAATAGGTCAATCCATTGTTACTCTCTAAAAATTGTAGTAGTGATCTAAATCTTCTATATTGAAGTGTTTGAAGACCTCTAACAAGGCCACTCCTTACAGTGTGATTAAATCCTTTAACAAGGTCACACCTAGCAGTGTGTTATTGTAACCTTTAACATGGTTGGCTCTTAACAGGGCTCACTTTAGAAGAGTGAAAAACAATGACTAGTAGCAATTGGTGGTTTTTCTCATATTGGGTTTCCACGTTAAATTTTGGTATTATTTGTGTACATTTTAATTTCTTTATGGTTTATGTTTCTACAATCAGTCATTAAAGGATAATCAAAGTTAATATCTTAAGATTTTCTATGTTAACCGAGTGATAGTAGAATATCTATGTTAACTGAGCAACAGTGATAAATATGTTTAAGACATCTAAGGGACTTGGATTTGTTTTTTTGGTAACTAATTCATCCCCCCCTCTCAGTTACTCAACTCATTTCTAACAATTGGTATCAGATCATTTGGTGCTTACATGGAAGATTCAATGTGCTTACAAGGAAGGTTTCAAGGCATAGGATAAAGATTAGAGATGTCTTACAGAAGGGATATCCCCAAACTTAATAAGAACAAATTTGCTCCATGGAAAGTGTTGATGAGGCTAAATCTCTCTATTATTGGAGATATTGGTTTGAAATTCTTGGACCATAGGTATGTGGAACCACTAAGACCTTTGACTATGGATTAAATGGTGGACATGAAGCATCATAACATAATGATGATTGATATAGCTTCTTCACTCGGTTACTTAGAATTTGATGAAGTCAAGGACTGCCCTACTACCTTTGATATGTGGAACAAATTGCATGATATTCATGGAGGAGATGTCAATGTAAAGAGAGTCAAAATAGAAAGTCTTAGAGGTCAGTTTGATCTGATGAAAATGAAAGAAGAATAAGAAGATATTACAAAGTATACTAAAATAATCAATAAAAGTGTCAGTGCAATCAGAGTTCCCGGTAGAACAATTGAAGACAAAATAGTGGTCAACAAGGTATTAATAAATTTACTTCTTATCTATGCAATTAGAGTTTCATATATTCAAGAGATGAGATGAAGTAATGAAATAACTCTAGATGGATTGGTTTGAAGGTTTACATATTTTGAATTGGAAAACTTTGACAATTATACTCCTAATCCTAGCAATCTTGAATCTGCAGTCAAAGCTAAATTAAATCTTGGAAAGATGAAAGGTAAACAGATTGACAGTGATAGTGATGATGAATCTTATGATGAATATTTGGAAATCATTAAAGCACTACTTGAAAAGAGAGTTTCCAAAGGAAAAGGTAAATACAAAGGAAGAACACCATTGATTTGTTTTTCATGTAATGAGGTTGGTCACATTGTCACTAAATATCCAAACAAAGAAGACAAAGATAAGTGAAAGTTCAACAAGTACAAAGGCAATAAACATTTCACAAGTTACAAAGACTATAAAGACAAAGGTAAGAAATCTTGTTATATTTTATAAGGTTCTAATAGTGATGGAGATGAAGATGAAATGGTTTAAATTGGTATTAAGGATGAGTCAGATAATGAAGATGATGAAAATACTGCACTATTTTCTCATATTAGTAAAAATAACACATTGATAATTAATAGTGGTTGTTCTCATCATATAACTAGTGATAAAAATAAATTTGAACATCTTGAGCATTATGATGGTGGGAGTCTCAGTTTTTTTAATGATGATCCCTGCTATGTGTAAGGTAAAGGTTGTACTTCTCTAACTGAAGGAATAAAATGTGATAATGCTTATTTGGTTGAAGGACTAAGGTGTAATCTACTAAGTTTTGTGAAACTTGACAACATTAGTTTCAAGGTAGAAATCATGAATGGAAAGGCCAAGCTCCTAGATGGTAAAGGAAACCTAGTTGGAACTGGCAGGAAAATAAAAGGTAATCTATTTTATCTTGATCTCAATGAAAGCTCATGTTTTATTGCACAAGTAGAAGAAATCTAGTTATGGCATAAAAGGTTGTGTCATGTTAACTTTGATAACCCAGTCAACATCAGAAAGAAAAAAGAGTAAGAGGTATTCCTATTTTGAAGAAAACCGAATTGGCATCATGCAAACAATGTCAAATTGGGAAGATGGGAAAGACTAGTTTCAAGAGCAGGAATTACAATACATAAAAAGTCTTGGAGTTAGTACATACTAATTTGTGTTGAACAATTGGAACAAAAAATTACACAGGTGATAATTATTTCATTCTATTTTTTGATGACCATTCTAGGATGATGACTGTTATGTTTCTCAAAGAAAAATCAGAAGCTTTGTAGAAGTTCAAATCGTACCTTTCCAGAATTGAAAAGAAAACAAGAAGGAAATGGAAATGCTTAAGATCTAAAAGAGGATGAGAATTAATTTCTAGTGAGTTCAATGAATTTTACAATGATAGAGGAATCAAGAGATAAGTATCTTCCCTAGGTACACCACAACAGAATGGTATAGAAGAAAGAAGGAAAAGATCCATTATGGATTGTGCAAGAACCCTAATGACTGAAAAGAATGTTTCTACCAAATACTGGAAGGAAGCCATCAGTAGTGAAATTGACACCTTCAACTGAGTTCAAATGAAGAAAGGTACTGAGAAGACACCTTTTGAATTATGGTATGGATATAAACCTAATGTTCGCTATTTCAAAATATTTAGAAGTAAATGTTACACCTTGAAGGAAGCAGGAAATGGAAAACTTGATGTAAAAATTGATGAAGTTATATTCGTAGGCTACTCCTGTAAAAGAAAATCATATAAATGTTTGAATCTTGCTACTCATGAAGTCATTGAAATTTTGCATGTGAAGATTCATGAGTTTGTAGAAAGATGTGAAGAATAGAGCAGCAAAGAGCTTGAGGACTACATAAAATTTGTATATTATGAGCATGATACTATACCTAAGACATAAGAAATTTTGATTAGATAAGAACCGTGTCAACCACTAAATTCATCTACACAAAACTTGGTTCAACCTGTGCAACCAATTATTTTAACTAAAGAAACCTAGTCACAAATAGAGGGAACTGAGTCTCAGACTGAAGAAACTAAGTCATAGACAAAGGCACCTAAGTCATAGACAGTAGCACCCAAGTCTCAGAAAGTGGAACCTAAGCATTAGTTAGAAGAGCATAAAAAAATATTTGAGCATGGTGAACCAAGTGGAGCAAGCCCAGAATGAATAAGGAAGGATCTTGTACTTGTCAAATATGCCATAATGTATGATGCACTTGAGAAAATAATTGGAGATCAGACAGAAGGTATAATGATAAGGAATAAAATTAAAGGTACATGTTTTATTGAACCCAAACAACTTAAGATGCATTGAATGATGAAGTTTGGATTGAAGTAATGAATGAAGAGATTGAGAAGATAGAAAAGAAGAAAACCCGGACTCTTGTACCTAGACCAAAAGACAAGAATGTGATTGGTACTAAGTGGGTTTTTAGAAACCAAATGAATGAGAAAGGTGAAGTTTCCAGAAACAAGCAAGATTAGTATGTAAAGGATGTGCTCAAGAAGAGGGTATTGATTATGCAGAAATTTTTTCTCTTGTTGCTCGACTTGAAGGAGTTAGAACTCTTCTAGCATATGTTGAACATAAAGTATACAAGTTATATCAAATGAATGTAAAATCTACATTCTTGAATGGAATCCTAGAAGAAGAAGAAGAAGTCTATATTGAGCAACCTGAAGGTTTTCTAGATCCTAACAAAATATATATGGTTTGCAAATTGCACAAAGCCTTCTATGGACTGTAGAAAGCTCCAAGGGCCTAGTATGAAAGACTGCATGGTTACCTAGTAAGTATTGGATTTCAAAGAACTAATGACAATAGTAACTTGTACATTAAATAAGGACCTCAGAATAAGATAAAATTTTAGAGATATTTTTTGATGATATACTATTCACTGGAAATGATAATTTATGTAAAGCATTCTCTATAGAAATGAGTAAGGAATTTGAGATGTCTATGTTTGGTGAAAACAAATTCTTTGTTGGTTTACAATTTTATCAGATGAAGGATGGTATATATATATTAATCAGTCTAAATACATCAAAGAGATATTGAAGAAATTTGGAATGGAGGATTCCACGCCAGTTGGGACTCCTATGCCTATTGGACATAAGTTATCTAAGGATGGTGATTCAAAGGAGATAAATCAGACTACCTAGAGATCCATGATTGGTAAACCTCAATATGTTGTTCACACTAGACCTGATATTGCATTAGCAGTCTGTATTGTTTCAAGGTTTTCAGCTAATCCTAGAGCGAATCACTTAATGGCTATCAAAAGGATTTTGATATATCTTAAGGGTACTAAAGATTATGGATTATGGTATACGAAAGGAGGAAAATTTGATTTGAAGACCTATACTGATGTTGATTGGGTAGGAAGTATCATTGATAGAAAGGGAACAAGTGGTGCAACATTATTTCTTGGAAAGAGGCTAGTCTCCTTGACAAGAAAGAAGTACAACTGCATTTCTCAGTCTATAGTAGAAGCAGAATATGTTTCTGCAGCAGTGAATTGCTCAAAAATCATATGGTTCAAACAGTTGTTGTCAGGTATGAAGGTATAAATCAGAGAACCAATTATTATCTACTATGACAACACCAGTGCTATTAACATTTCAAAGAACCTTGTGATTCCTACTAAGACTAAATATATTCCAATAAAGTATCATTTCTTGAGGGAATTGGTTCAGGACAAACAAGGAAGATTGGAATATGTGAATACTAAAGAACAAAATGCATATATATTCACAAAACCGTTACCTAAGGATGCATTTTTGTATCTTAGAGGAATGTTAGGGGTGATTCCCCTAACTGAGGCTCACTAAAACATAGTTTATCATGATGAATCAACCAAGCTATAAAACAGATTTGACATGTTGATAATTATATTTAGAGATTATTGCATATGAATTAGTACAAACAGGTACATTACAACTTCATTGGATGTGTATTGGATGGTGTCTTTTCCATAGGTTGTCAAAGAGGAAGATATTATGATGAGATTATCAATGTCATAAAGATTATGGAGGGAGAGATTGATGAGAGAGGGATTTTTTGGATGAGAATTAGAATTAAGGTAAGGACATTAATAAAATTTGATTCTTGTGTCTATTTCTCTTTAATTCTTTGTATTATGACATGTTGTGTTTCCATCAATGCCAAAGAGGGAGATTGTTGATGACAATTATTCAATTGTGTATTGTCATTGATGTTTACACAATTATAGTGACGTTTAAACAAATGTCTAAACCTATTCGAGCACAGTCAGTGTTTGCCAAGCACTTTCAGGAATTACAGTGTTGGTCGGGCATTGAAGTATTTTAGTTCTAACTGAATTCACTCGGGCATTATAGTTTGGTCGAGCATTGAAGGATTTTAGTTCTAACCGAGTTCACTCGGGCATTAGAGTTTGGTTGGGCATTGAAGGATTTTAGTATTGACCGAGTTATGCTTTTAGTGTCAGTTGACTAACAACAATTTATATCTCATGGTCAATTGGTTATATGTATCCAAAAAACTTAAGTTTTATTGATTATTTGAAAGGTTATTAAGGTAGACTTGATAGGGCTTATCATATTTATATAAGGTCAAGTTTGGATTGAATAAGTGTGGAATATATATGTTTTTGATATGTAGTGTTGAGGCAAAATCGGACGGGATTTTGATTAAAGATAGAACATACAAAGCTACAACATAATATCCAATCAGTAAGGATCAAGTAATCAAAGATAGAGTAGAGATCTGAATCAGCGAAAACAATTACTTATCAAAACAGGTCAATCCATTGTTACTCTCTAACAATTGTAGCAGCAATCTAAATCTCTTAGTAGACTAGACTTAACAATCCATTGTAAATCATCTCACAAGGTTAAATTTCTATATTGGAGTATTTGAAGACCTCTAACAAGGTCACGTGATCCAGTACCCTAGCATGGATAACATTGCGGTCATGTGTAAAATCTGATTTGGTAGTAAAGTGGTAGACTACTGGAGGGAAAATAAATGGTTAAACTTGAATGATATTGACCCCATCCTGAAAAATATTAACCTGGATCTTTCTCCCTGGGTCGTAAAAACTAATAAAGAAGATGAGCTAATATGGGCCCCTAATCCTAATGGTACCTTTTATGTGGCCTCTGCCTACTCGATGATAAACCCAATGGAGGAGGAATCTAAAGGAGCTAAGGTTTGGTTTACTTCTCTGATCCCTAAAATTAACTTCTTTTATTGGCTATTTACTCAGGACAAAATCCTAACTATTGAAAATCTAAAGAAAAGAGGATGGATTATCCCTAATAGATGTTATCTCTACAAGCAAGAAGATGAGACCCCTACTCACCTTCTACTTCATTGTCAGTTCACAAAGGATATTTTGAGGGTGGTGTTACAGCATTGGAAATTTAGCTTGGTGTTCCCCAATACTATTCAATAATTTCTAGAATAATGGAGATCTCCTTTCCAACACTAATTGGGAAAACTCATTTGGGACTATACAGGGCCTCATGTTATATGGAGAATTTAAAAAGAAAGGAATAACAAGATATTCTGAGAAAAAATTCTAATCCTATCTTGATTGGATCTAAAATAATCAACAGTGTTAATGAAAACACTAAAGTTGCAATCGAGCTAAAACCTAAACTCATGGAAGGGATTAATGATAAGGAGATCCTTCAAACTTGGGATTTCAACTCAAAATATAAAGCTCCTGTTTCTCCCCAGGAGTTTACAGTTTGGATCTCTCCTCCTATTGGATGGCTCAAAGTGAATTTTGATGGTGCGGCTAAAGGAAACCCTGGCAAAGTAGGATGTTGGAGCATATTAAGAAATTATGAAGGAAAGTGTATTGTGGCCTTGGCTCATCCTATAGGATATCAAACAAGTCATACGGCCGAAGCCATGGTGGCCCTTAATACTTGTAAACTTGCTAAAATGCAAAACAACTCTACATTGTGGCTGGAAGGAGATTCATTGAATACAATAAATTGTATTAATGGTATTAATTCTCCCTCATGGAATACTAGTCATATCTTTGATGAAATTAAAACTCTGATAGATGGATTCAAAGTCACCTATGCCAGTCATGCCTACAGAGAGTCCAATTGCGTTGCTGATAGCCTGGCTAATGTGGGTGCTTTTAGTGATGATGTCAAAGTCTGGAATGGCTATCAAGGATTAGATACTGATATTGTTAATCTGGTGAAGTATGATCAAATCTGGCACAAACCCGAAAATATTCTGAATAATGATGAAAAGAAAGGGTAGTAATCAGAGTTGCCTTAATTTTGAGCTTCGCATGCATGACAACAAGTGCATTAATTATAAAAATTATGGGAGAAGTGATATCATTTCTATTAATGGATGGCATTTCACTATCATTCATTCACAAAAACCACATTTTTCTTTCACTCTGTCGTATTATGATCTCTGGTTCTCTAGCAATATGGGAGGAAAGTTGAAAAGGGAAGAACCGTCAGTCTGCAAATGGAGGAAAGAAAAAGAAGTCTTGAGGAGACTTAGGAAAGGTGGGGTAATGAATTATATGGAGAGAATCCATGGAAATGATAAGGAAATCTCCAAGGAATTTGCAAATAGTTGGGACAATGGCTAGGTAACTCTGTGTGGTAAGACTTTTAGGGTAACTAAAAAACTTATCTCAGAAATTATGGGTCTTAAGTTGTTTGGTCTAAAATACTATAGAGGGGTTTTCATGGTGAAAAAAACTGCTAAAATGTACCTTAAGTCTAAGGTAGAAAGAAAAATTCTGGTAAAATAGTCGGGTGATTTCTTCCTGCGGGACCATATGAAACTCTTTTGGGCTAAGGCTGCCAAAGTTATGATGCAGTATTTTACTCTAGAGGGTCGGTATACTGGGGTTTACAATTTTCATTTCATGTTGATAAATCATTTCTGATATAATAGGAGAATCTCTTTTCCTTTTTTTCTTCTTAAGTCTCTAGAAAATAGTATTTTGGAGAACAGAAAGAATGTTGCTTCGCCTATCCTCCATGACAGGCTTATACTGTTGATATATGAGCATGCCAAGTTTAAGATGCAGGACAACCCAAAGGAAGAAGATTCGAACAAAGGAAAGAAAGGTAAAAGATCTTTTCCTTCTAAGAGCAACACACCTGGGAGTAAGAAGAAGGGGAGAGTCAATACTGGTGGTGAAGAGCATATCAAGATCCTCATGGAGGAGGAAGGCATGTGCATGGACAACGAAATAGAGGCTAAGGAAAAGGATGTGAAAAAAGAAAAAGGGGAAGCCTCTAAATTCCTCTCTAAGGAAACTGGAATGGAAATAGAGGAAGACACAGAGGCCCTTGAGCAGGACGTATCTGGTTCCTTTGAGGAGAGTGAAAAAGACAGTAAAGGCAGCTCTGAAGGAATGGAAACATAGAACCAGGATAAAAATAATTCTAGGGATGACCCTACGGATGTGGAGGTGGAAAGACCTAATTCCCCTTCTAAGAATCTCAGTCAACCTAGTCCGAAGACTAAAGAAAAGGGTATTTCTAATACTACCTTTGTTCTGGTGAACTACGCAGAGTCTGTGTCTTTTGTGGGAAGGAATTCAAAAGATGACAAGGCTATGGGGTCTGAGGACAATAAAAAAGGTTAGGGAAAAATTGGGGATAGTCATGGCAATGAGACCAACAAAACCCAAGATCCCTGCAGGTTTATTCAAGTTGTTTAGGGAAAGGGTTGATATGGATCTACAGTTGAACACCTAGCTTCTGGAAGAGATAAGAGACATCAACGAAAAGTATGATGACCTCCAGGATAGGGTTAATAAGTTGGTCGTCTTGCTTGCTAAACCTCTGAAAGAAGATGCAACCAAGGAAGATCAGGAGGAGAATTTGGAAGAAAGATTACTGGAGAAACTTGAGCTGAGGATCAATACTGTGGTTAACTTCTACAAGCGTACCACTGAAAGCCACATCCAGAGCATTGAAGAAACCCTCAGCAGAATGATGAAAAAATAATTATAAGGGAATGAAAGTGACTAACAGTAATCTTAGGGTTCTTCTTTCTGTGCTAGATGGGAACTCCAATACTACTGTGGTTGATCTGGATAATACTATTGATCCCAGTGTTTCTGGCCCAAGGACTCGTACAAGGGAAAGTGCCAAAAAATTGAAACAAGGGAGCTCTAAAGATATTAAAGATCTCAAAGAGGCCATCAACAAATATAAAGTTGTGATGGATGAGTCTGCTGAGATCTTGAAGCAAACCTGATCTTGGTTGCTGGGGCTGGTTTTCTAATGTCATCTTTTGCTAGGGTGCTCTTGCTAGTGGGGTTCAATATGCATTATCTTCTTTTCCCCTAGCTATTGTTTTTTATTTTGTCTGTTCATCTTTTCTTTTGCTGCTATATGTCTATCTTTAGTATTTTGTAAAGGGTTATTGTTCCCTTCAAAAACTTCCTTACCCTTAATCAAAAATAGTGTGTTATTGTAACCTTTAACATGGTTGGCTCCTAATATGGCTCACTTTAGAAGAGTGAAAAATAATGACTAGTTGCAATTGGTGGTTTTTCTCATGTTGGGTTTCCACATTAAATCTTTGTGTTATATGTGTACATTTTATTTTCTTTATCGTTTATGTTTATGCAATCAATCATTAAAGGATAATCATAGTTAATATATTAAGATTTTTTATGTTAACCGAGCGACAACAGAATATTTGTTTTATACGAGAAACACTGATAAATTTGTTTAAGACATCAAAGGGACTTGGATTTGTTTTTTTGGTAACTGATTCACCCCTCCCCTCTAAGTTACTCAACTCATTTCCAATACTAGTAGTGTCTAGAATTGATCTATCCTTCCTTTCTACTATTCTTTTTTTGTATGGGATCTATAGAGTATAAAATATCTCCCTATTCCATGCATTTCACAAAAAGTATTGAAATCACTCAATGTGAATTTTTCTCTCCTGTTAGATCTTATGATTTTGAGCTTCAACTTTGTCTCATTCTCAACCATAAACTTGAATATCTTAAACTTGTTAAAGGATTTAGATTTTTCTTTCAATAAAATCACCCATACCATCCTTGAGTAATCATCAATGATAAATATAAAGTATATATCTCCTTGCAAGATTCTTGTCTTACAAGGACAAAGAAAGTCAGTATGAAAAAGCTCTAACAATCCATTTGAATTTTCAGGTTTGGAACATGGAAAGTAACTCTTGTCTTCTTGCCTAATTGACATCCCTTACAAATAGCATTGGTAATATTATTCATTCTAGGAAAATATGTAATAGGAGTAGTATAACTTAGAAAAAAAGTTATCAAAGTTTACATAAAATAACCTTTTCAGCCACAACCAACTTTTATCTATTTGAGCTATCAAGCAACTTCTCAGACTAGTATTCAAATGAAATATGTTACCTTTTTTCCTTGCTTATGTGCCTATCTCTATCCTAGATTTTTTCATGATATTTCATGTCTCATTATTTAAATACAGGTCATACCCTTTGTCCATCAACTACCCAACACTTAGAATATTAGGTTTCAAACCTCAACAAATAGAATATCATCAACATTATTCTTATCGTTTAGGGAAATAGAGCCTCTTACTCTAACTATACCACTATAATTATCTCCCCAGCTTACCATACCACCATCAATCTTCTCAAAACTTACAAATATTATCTTATCGCCAGTCATATGTTGAGAGAATCCACTTTATATCACCCAATCATCCTTTTTGTCAACTTGATAAGCTATTTCTTTTTCTCCGACAACATAATTAATATAAGAAGAAGGCATATAATATTCAAACTTGGAATCATATTCTTCAATAGCAATGGAAGAACTAGTAGATTTAAGATCATTAGACTTAGTACCTTCTTCCTTGACACCAATGATTGAGTGAGTAGGCATAGGATCAGTAGGCTCCGTGTCCTCATATTTGACATAAGAGTATAAAATTATTATCATTCTTGTTAGCACTATCAGATTTATCATCTAGAACTATTGAAGGACCTTTAGGTACTCTCCTTGCAATAAAAACATTCAACATTTGAATCTCTTTTTCTTCTTCTTCTTTAATTTCCTTCAAAACTTTCTTCATCTCCTTCTCATATCCTAAAATCCTTCTCAAGATTTCTTTATTTTTATATGATCTTTGCAAGTTTTTCTTATAAGATTCCATCCTTTTATGTCACTAAAGCTATTAAACTTCCTTAAAAGGAACAAGATTTGATACCAATTATTGGAAATAAGGTATCAAGCATTTGAGAATGTGGAGGGCTGTGTTGAATCAAGTGGTCCCAAAAAATTAAACACTTTGGAACCCTTAAACCCTTAAAACTTGAAATCCTTTTACATGCAACCCTTGTATTTAATTTCTATTGATATGATCAATAAACACAAATCATAAAACATACACAATATAAAACACCATAATTTTAATCATGGAAACCATAATTTTAATCATGGAAACCTTGTTAGAAGTATAATCTTATTAAAAATTAGGAATGCACATGCATTTAGGCATACTACCTAGAGCTCATTGTTCAAACTACCTTGCGCTCTAACCCTAATGAAGAATTATTATCTTACAAACATAAATTAGACTAGAATCTAACGATTTCTTGAATTTTACAGTAGCATATATTTATTCCTTGGTCAGTTACATTGAAGTACAATTAGATCTCTATTGCAATTATCTCTAACTCCTTTCGTCGAGAAATTCAACCTTCACTAGATCTGCACCACTACTTCACAACCAATCCCTGGTGTCTGTGATCAATCTTTCTCATTTGCAACCGCACACTTTTCCATAATTCATCAAACCTTATCTCAAGAATAAGTCAGCAAAGACCTACCTTTGAATTTTCATTTTACTATACTTAAGTGCACATCTAATGGGGCCTATGTGAGCATCCAATTGTAGATGCCTACAATTTAGAATGGTACAATTATGCCTTCTTAGAGAATTTTTCTACTAACATGATGTTAGTTAGTTATAAAAATCTAGGGCTTATGGTTGGGCTTGATTAGGATCATCATTAGTCAGTAAATTTTCATCATTTTAAACTTATCTTAAGTGGATGAATTCAATCAATCTAATTCCAAAGCTATGATTTCTAATCTTGTCAACTACAACTGTGAAAGATATAAAATATTAGGTTGGTTGGAATTCTCCTACATAAAACTCCATTTTTGGAGCTAACTTCGAAATTTAAATACAATGTAATTTAATTCGAAGCCTACTTTGAAGGAGAAGAAAGAATTTTTGAAAATGAAATAGTTAATATTTTTCATGAAAATGTTGATTTTTATTTTCATAATTGTGTTTATAGATTCCATATAATGTATGTCATATCGAGAGCAATTAGGATCTTAATTTCCAAAAAGAAAATTATTTGTAATGTGTTAGACATTGTGAGGTAGAGTGATGTCAATCTTGTTGTTCTAGATCTATAAAATCTTAACTTCTAGGCCTCTATATACTCTATATAATTAAAAATTTATGTCTTCTAATATTACCAATTCCAACTCTAAAAGATATAAACTTTTAGTTTGATTTGATTTTCCTCACATTAAACCTCGATTTTGGGATTAACATTGAAATTGAATTGCAAGAGGACATACTTGGAAGGAATGAAGTCTAGTTTTGAAATTAAAATAGTTAAATTAAATTGTATACCATGATGAATCTCCTTTATGTTGAAGTATTCATAACAAGGTTGATGTTTACTTGTATAATTGATTTTATAATTGCTTGATCATTTATTCATCTTGAATGCACTTAGGATTTGAAAAATAATTCTTCTTCAATGACTTGATGATCTTTTAATTCATTTCTAAATTGAATTAAACTAAGTTCATGACTTGATGTATTATCTTTTCTCTATATCTCTCAAATGAGGTTGTTAGGTTTTCTTTTAAACCTCTCCACATGAAATACATTTAATTTTTTAATTAGGCTATTATAAATGAGGAATGCCTACCCACGTGATTGAATTGTTGGAGTGTTTAAAATTGGGCTCCCTTTGGTAGGTCAGTTAAACTTCAAGAAATCTTGAACTAGGTCAAGGGTACCCAAGGAACCATTGACTATCCAATTAGGGATAGGACAAGCACTAATAAATAATAAGTTGATAAAGTATCTACATTTAAGTTGATTCAAGAAAACATGAATATGATTGGGTTTGAAAGGCCATGCATGCTAAAATTAATCCTAGGTGAGCATAAAATTATATATGAATATGCTTTAAAATGCTACTTTTAATATAAGGAATTTTATTATAGATCTATGAATAAATGAGAATGCGCATCGATTTAAAATTTTAACAAAAAATGAATCAAGAATATCCTATTAAAATACCTAACTATAGAGAATCCTATAGATGAATGAAAAAGGGGCACATCTAATATCATAGTAGAATCCCTAGAAGAACTAGATGTTATTATCCTAATAGAATCATCTCAATAACCTACCTTATAATCTTTAGGGGGGTCAGAAGAAGAGGTGACCTCCCAACAATTACTAGTTGAAGTTAACTCAAAACAGGGAAAATCTTATGATAATAGAAATACCCACAATTTCAACAATGGTTATAAATGAGGAAACTGATAAGAAATAAGAAGATACTTCTAAATAAGAGATATATTCTCTCAGGTCCTAAAAAATAGATGTTCGCCTCTAATTGGTCACAATAGCCTTGTGACATTTTTTTAGCTATGTTTAATTGGTTTGTGTTTGTTTAAAGACTTGTAAACCTTAGTATTGTGCTATTCTTATTGTAGGTGTGATCAACCTCCCAAGAGTACACACAACTATAAACCTTCCTAGATAGATAACTAAATAATTAAAAAGACAAAATGTATTGAGAAACAAAATAATGTACATTTATTTTCTTATAACAGTGTGGAGAGAGATGTAGGGAGAAATAATCGAACAACTACTAGCAACTAAATGCACCTAATTATTAATGGATCCTAACTTAAGCATAGAATAACTATTAATTTACTTCAATGCTTATCCTCCCTAAGGTTAGTATTAGTTCCATTTTTCTCTCTTGTTGTCAACTCTAAAGGCCAGTGTGCCATCCAGTTTGAGATGGTACTTCTATGATGAATTTTTATGTATAAAGGACAATTACTCTGAGGGTTAGGAGTTTTTATGCTTCTAGCTATGTTGTGGTTGGATTTTTTTCCTCATATGCTATTCTAAATTACCATTAGGATGACATTAGGGCCCTTTCCTTGCCTATATAATAAAAAATAAATGATAAAAATTAAATAATGTTATATTATATATTTGCAATTTTATATTTTTATTTGCACTCATTCATATACATAGCTAGTAATATTTTATTTTTATGTGCATATACCCTAATACATTTAATTTATTAATCAAAATACCACATCAATGAACATATTGTTATTATGTGCTCTAATTTTGCTCCCTAGCTAGTCCACGATGTGTTCATGGTTGTAAATGGGTGTATGGGAATGAAAACTCAGGTCACCCTAATGAAATTTCCTTCCAAAATAAAACAAAACATAAACTTGCACAATTTGATGTCATATGATAGTATTTTATTTTATCTATTGAATTGACTATATAATATTATTTATCTAATATTCTAGAGATCAAGAAAACTAGAGATATTAATTTTGTAGTGAGATCACACTTTGTAAGCTAGAACCAAAATATTTAAAGGTTTCATTAAATAGGCATAATTCTTAGTATTAGTGTAATATATTTCATATTTAATATTGTAACATTTTTATGAACAACAACGTAAACTTGCTTAAATATGACTCTATTTGAATATGTGTTATCTCCTATATTTATATACATTTAAATAATAATAATAATAATAATAATAATAATAATAATAATAAAATTAAAAAAAATTTAAAAAATCAGAGTCATTAATACAACCACATGCTATTACAATGCATCCTAAAAAGAATTACCATTTACTATAATTTAAACATTAAATAATTTAAACTTTACTTTAAATTTGCTAGTGTAAATATCTTAAATATATCCAACAAATCTTTAAAAATGTATTTCTATTCAATATATAATATAAGGACTTTTAAGTTTATCTCAAAATATTCTTAATATAGATACATTTAATTTTCAGCTTATTTTCTAACTAAATAACTGCAAATATGTATAAATATACTTCTAACGTTTTTTTTTTTTTTAAAAACTTGTAAGATATGAACCTTAGAAAATTTGGAAAATGGAAAACTGTCTTATAACAAATATTGGTCTAATAATAAATCTACTAGCAAATAAATATTAAAAACTTATCCTATGTAAAAAATGTGTACCACTAAAGTAATATCAGTTACAAAGAAAGCCAACTTTAAGATGAACGGCATAAAATGTGGAAACTGAAAAACTGTATTGCAAAAAACAATAAACGTTTGTGATTCTACACCAGATAATTATTAGAAATTTATGCTAATAAATAAATCTTGTACCGCTTAAACAATGTCTGTTACAAATATAACAATCTATATAATACTCCTTCCGTGGGTCAAAAATTGTATATCCACGATCGTTGTAAGACCGAGCGTAAAACAGGAGAGAAAACAAATTTGCGATTTGTGTGTGAGGTATTGATGGATTATATACTGTTAAAAGTTGCAGTAGTCCTGGTTTTGGTAATGAATAATGTGTTTGCAGGTACAGGAGTTACAGCGGAAAGCAGTTTGGCCCAGCAAGCGTACGATTCAGCGAAACTACTGAAGGGCGATACAGGCAAACTGTTATGGTTTGTCACAGATCTCAGGGGAAACCGGAATTCTAAGCCTGAGCCTAAAATTATCGAGAGGTGCATAAAAATTTACAACTTCCTAGACATCCGGGCGAAAGTGGCAGTGCGGGATTTGGAGGATTTATCTGGAGACAAGGACAAAGTTTCCAGTGCCGTGGAGGCTCTGCAGAAAACGAGCAGCGTGGCTTTCACCTGTCCCGATTTATTTAAAGACGTCCCATGGTTGAAGATYATGCACGACAGAATCTATACTGACGCCCAGTTTATTGCTCGTGGTATCATAAACACTGAGAATCTTGCARTTCAGCTTYTGCGCCAGGGTCGTCCTTCAGATAGGGAGTGACGTGAAATGAGCTTTCATTTGCTTTCTTTCTCTTGAAATAAAGTAAACAATGTCTWCGATAGTAAAAAAATTTCAATMAAAATGAAAAAATTAGTTTGTTTATGTTTTTGAAGTTACTTACCTAAGTTTAACTCTTGCTTATATTTGATTCGATTAATTATTTAATTRTTTAGGATTTATATWGTAATATTGCTATTAGAATACMGTTTGAATCAAATTTATTAATTTATATTRCATGAATAGTTGTTCACCAAAAAAACTCTCATAAGAATGAATTTATATTTTYAATCAATTTATATGTATATTATGAAAAAATAATCTAAATTTTTTATTWAAACKRAAAGAACTGGACTTAGAAGGAAGGTGTAAWACATATCAATTACACTTTTATAAAATCCTTTTATGAACAGAAAAGAGATGTTAGAATGATAAAGAAAGCTGAATTCAGATCCCATATCAAGATTAAATTAAAAAACTATAATAATTTAGAGTCCTTAATTTCATTTCTGTTGATATGTATTTAAATCATTAAATTAAAAGCGAAAACCAGTAAATTTAACATATAAGGGATCCGTTTTAACGCTATAATAGGATCTTTTACAATTTTGTTTATTTTACTTTTAAGACAGTTATTAGCTTACCTTTTATCATTTTGAAAAACTTAATGCTCCCCTAGGTTAATCTGGACTCCTTCGTTTATATGGTGATATCAGAACGTAAATTCTCGTAGCTGCATTATTTTGAAGTTGATAAACTGCTCTAATAATTATGACTATCAGATTTGAGTTTTTATTGAATTTTGTGGTAGTGCAGGAGTGCAGGAGTTTTGTGACTTTAGACTGTAATGGTCTAGAGTCTATTTGTCATGTACTGAATTTATTGTTTTGTGGCTGAATTAACAAAAAAAACATATAAAACTAAACCCTCGATAATTGAAAACATAAATCTAATTTCAGTTTCAGAATGCAACAAAAATATAAAGGATTGGCAAGAATTTCTATGGCATTTGCAAATGTTTAGTATGTTGATGACTTGAATCTAATTTCATTTAAAAAGAACTATGAAACAGATTCTGGAATGTCCGAGATCTCGATGAATAAATCTTAACTTGTCCAAAAAGGAACCTAGCAAAATGACAGTTACACTTTCTATGAAATGGATTACAACGCCTAACTAGCTCCATGATTTGTTTTTGATATTTTACTCTTCTAGAGGCATCTAGAGAAGCCTTTCCCACGTAGATATCGTATATATCTCCATCCTTTTCAACATAAAAATTAATCGTAACTTTTCAGGCATAATAGAATAATTTAAAATAATTATAAAATATTTGTAACTAACTTATAAATAAACTGTGAATTCTTCAAGTTTCTAAATGAGGAGTGGGCTGATCTTTTGCTTTCCAAGCGCTTATAGGATGGCAAATGAATCTGCTGATGGACCCGGGTGGTAATTGAAAGGATTCGAATGCGAAAGAATAAACAGCAAATACAAATTAGAAGAGACAAATAATCAACACAGGTTCACCAGAAATGTGGCTACATCAAGACTGCAGACTATTATACTAATGTAAAAGATCAAGATACAAATGAGCAGAGGCAGCAAATATAAAGTCTTCCAACAATATTACAATCAAGAGTCTTCGAATATGAAGAGTCATAATAAGAGGGAAAAGTCAAAAGGGATTGTTGGCCTTCACTTCTCAACAAACCCCCACCTGAAGGACAACCAATGCTGGAACTGATCACCCAATACCCTGCTGAAATGCTGATTTATCTTTCCTTCACAAACCCAAGAGAAGTCCTTGCACTTTCGAACTTCTGTTTGGCGACAACCTTTGTGAATATATCTGTCGGATTGAACTTGGTATCAATTTTGACAACTTTAAGCTTTCCTTCTTTAACTACATGACGGACAAAGTGAGCAAGTGCATCAATGTGTTTAGAGCGACGCTGTGATGAATGATTATAAGCCATGAAGATAGCGATGTGGCTGTCAAAAAATAGATTATACTCATTTTGATGAACTTTCAAGTTACCAAGTAATCGTTGTAGCCAAATCATTTCCCTTGCCCCTTCGAAAAGAGTCAAGTATTCAGCCTCTACTGAAGAAAGAGCAATGGAATGCTGCAACCTTGAAGCCCAACTGATAGCAGCTCCAGCAAACATGAAGGTATATCCAGTGGTAGACCTTCGTTTATCCATGTATCCGGCAAGATCAAAATTAGTGTAAACTTGCAGCTGAATTTTATTTCCTCCAAAGCATAATGCATAATCTGAATTTTATTTCAGCAGGGTATTGGGTGATCAGTTGCAGCATTGCTTGTCCTTTAGGTGGGATTTTGTTGAGAAGTGAAGGCCAATAGTCCCTTTTGTTGTGCCTTCTTGTATTTTCTACAATCTTTCTTGACATGGCCAGATTTGCCACAAAACCAACAACCGCCTTCTCTTCCTCTAGAATGTGATCTTCTAGCTGATTGTGGCTGCCAATTGTAATTATTTATGCCTCTATGCGGACTTCTTTCTCTATTCTCAGTGCTAACCATGGTAAGAGCATCACCGGATGGAGTGTCTTTCATACTTTTTCTCATATCTTCACTAAGTAAAGTGGCAACCACTTCATCGTAGACCAGCTTCTTCTTCATGGAGTTTGAAGTGCTAACAACTGTAACTACGGGATCCCAACTGTCGGGTAAGAAACACAACAAGATGATGGCTTTGGCTTTGTCATCTTGTGTCATGCCAACTGAGGTTGCTTGACATAATAAAGTATTTAAATTATTTATATGATTTGGCATCGCAGCCCCTTCCTTCATTTTTAACTTGTAGAGTCTCTTCATAATGAATATTTCATTTGCAACCGATGCAGTCTCAAACATGCTCTGAAGTTTGTCCCAAATTTCTTTTGTTGTCTTCTCATTCAAGACATTGAACAAGACATTTTGTGATAGTGAAAGAAAGATTGATGTCATCGCTTTTTCATCTATTTTCTTCCAATCTTCATCTAACATCACAGCTGGTTTCTTAGTTTTTCCTTCCAATGCGATTGATAAATCTTGCTTGATCAGCAAGGAACGCATCTGCACTTTCCATAGGCTGAAGTTCTTTCCTGCGAATTTCTCCACTTTTGTATCATCCATCTTTCCATAAATTCAATGCCGATTTCCAATCTGCACAACCTGTGCTCTGATACCAATTGAAAGGATTCAAATGTTAAAGAATAAACAAAAAATACAAATTAGAAGAGACAAATAATCAACAAAGAGATTTATCCCATTTCACCACAAATGTGGCTACATCTAGACTGCAGAGTGTTATATTAATGTAAAAGACCAAGATACAAATGAGCAGAGGCAGCGAATATAAAGTCTTCCAACAATATTACAATCGAGAGTCTTCGAATATGAAGAGTCATAATAAGACAGAAAATACAAAAAGGGACTGTTGGCCTTCACTTCTCAACAGTAATGTGTTATGTAGTATTGCAGCCCCCAAGCCCTATGGTTGGGCTAGCTTTTTACTATTTGTATGAGAGGTTCAGTTTTTCATAGAGGTAGATGATTAATTTATTTTACTTCTTGCTGCTTTCTAGGTTGAATTAATATGTTGTTAATTCTATCTTAATTAACTTCCTATTGTACCTTGGGTCACATCCTCTTGCTGTTGCTTTTATAAAAAACTTATAAATAATATTATTTAATATATTTTTTAAAATAAAGTAATAATATTTAATATATTTTTTAAAATAAAGTGATAGAGCTATTAAATAAACTTTATTAAAACAAGAAAAATAACATAATGTTGAAGATAATCAATAGACTTGTCTAAAATGATCTGTCCTTGTACTCACTATCTAGAAACCAAAAAAGAATAGAGACCCAAATCCTATCTTTTGAACATCCACCATTAAAAAAATTTAAATAGTTTGCCGAATTGTTATAAAAAGAAGATTTTCTTGAAAGACTAAATTAGAAACCAAAATGTAGGCTGTCCACAAGCAGAAAAATAAAGATTGCCAATGGAGGGAGAAAGCGAACAGAAAGGAAGAGAAAAATACAAAATTACTTCAGAAATAAAATCTACTCTTCTAACTCTTCAATTAGGTCAAAATCCATCCACCATAAACCTAAACTGATCTTGGAGGGAGTGTATCACTAGCCATAGTAGGAGAGGTGGATAACAAAAAAATTCATACCTAATAGCACAAATAAATTTTACAAGATCATCATTTGATTCTATATCGGAGAACTTAAAACAACCTCCAAAAGGGTGAAAGGCAAAGTTTATTCTATAAAATGATAAAGCTTTATCAAGTTTAGAGGCCATAACTTAAAACCAATCCTCTATGTGTAACTTCAGTAAAGAGAGTATTAGAATTTAATCTAATTTAATATTTTTTGGGTTGAAAAAATCAATACTATTACTTCTTCTATTTGAAGGAAGTAAAATTAGAAAACCATGCTAATTTAAGAGTGTCATATTGAAAGAAATCTCTTCTTGCCCAAGACCACTTTGGTACCACCACTCCGTATTCCATGATAACAACTAGACAGAGAACATTTAGAGGAGTCAACCAAAGAAATGGAAATTGCATTTTGAAATATGTTATAAAATGTTAGAGACAACATGTTTGGATATGCCTCATACGTACTCCCTATATGGGTGAGGTTCACCATACAGGTGAGTCCTCTTATGTTTAAGGCCATAATAACACTCACATACGACATGTGGGGAAATGGTTTCTCACCATACGGTGACGTGTAGACTATGATGGGACCCTGCAGTAGTGGGACTTGGGGTGCAGGGACATTCCCTCATAGTGTACGAAGGTGTGCGGTATAGTTCGTTGATTGTTAGACTGTCGGCTAGAGGAATGACCGTGAGCCAGAGGTTTGACGACGTCATCCGGTGTGACAACATGGTAGTATTCAAGTGGATATGTGACCCAATGTTGAAGGGAGTATCCCGAAGGGAGTCATTGCCCAAGGGAGTGACCATCTGAGGGAGTGAAGTCAAGTTTCCCAAGGCAATGAGGTCACCTAAGGGAGTGAAGGTTTTCAAGGCAATGAAGTCACCCGAGGAAGTGAAGAATGTCCAGCCACCGGTGAGATGTTGTCAATTCGTACAGTGGATGTCATAATCCCTATGATGGATACCATGATAGATGGATGGACAAGACTAATTTAGTTGAGCATTCTGTAAAGTGACGGTTAATGTACCAGATTTCATAATGAATTGTGGTGTATATAAACTACTGCAAGATTTGTTAGAGCAAGAGCATGGTGCTATGTCAGGATTATTGTAAATCAATATGAGCCTATGTAACAATTTGGAGTGCATTGTATGTAAATATTTTTACTGTAATACGAAGTTCCTCGAGGATTTGTTGGGTGGTGGGTTATTTTCCTGAAAGGGTTTTTCCACGTTAAATCTGGTGTTTTCTTTGTGTGTTTTGTGTCTGGTAATTCCATATTTTATTGTGTTGCACATCTATGAGATATAGTTTCTTGTTTCCCTGTTAATTTAGCATTCGGAAAGTTTTCCAAACCATTTCTTTCCTAACAAGTGCTATCAGAGCCTAGCTAGTTGTGTTATCCTTGTCGGGTAGGGTTTGTTTTTTTTGTGCCAATTTATTTCAGTGGGAGTTTTTAAAGTTTTTTGTTTGTATATTTAGATGGCTGGTACGTCAGGAACAATAGACATTGAAAATTTCAATGGCATAAATTTTGAGTTGTGGAAACTTAAAATTGAAGATATGGTGGTTGATCAAGATCTTTTGGCTATTGTATTTGCTGCCAAGGTTACATGCATGAAGCAGGAAGATTGGGATATAGAGGACCAAAAAGCCAAAGGACTCATAAGATTGAGTTTGGCTGATTATGTTCTATTGAATATCCATGAAGAGAAAACCCCACATTCCTTGTGGAAGAAGTTAGGAGACATTTATCAGGGCAAGTCCTTGTTAAATAAACTCTTCCTGAGAAAGACATTGTACTCCTTAAAGATGGATGAAAGAATAGTTGTTGTAGATCATCATTATGGTTATCACATAGGTGACATCTATTGGTATAACCATTGGTGAGAAAGAATGTTGTATTATCTTGTTGTGTTCCTGGCCTGATTCAGGGGGACCACTTGGTGATAGCTATTGGAAGTACTACTACGCTGTTAAAAATGGATGAGGTGGTTGCTACACTCTTGTCAAAGGAGATGTGGAGAAAGACTTCTAAAGTGGCCAAAGAGGCTCTCTCTGTTTAAGGAAGATCAAAGGATGGAGACAAACAAGAGGACAAGAACACTAGGTATAAGTCCTCTAGAAATAAGTCCAAAGTGAAGTGCTGGAACTGTGGAAAGATTGGTCAAGTCTGGAAGGACTGCAAGAAGAAGAAGAAGAAGAAGAAGGAATGACTCTTTGAGTTCTAAATCTTCTCAAACTGATGAAGATACCTATAGTACTTCTTTGGCTAGTTGGTCATCAGATGATGACTGGATAAATTGATCTCCTACCAGAAAATAATTTTCACGATGCCATGTGCGACTTGGTACCATAGTGCAGTGGGAGTTAGTGGCAATGACATGAGTTCACCATTGGTTGGTGGATTGTGACATCTTAAGGGCTTGAGAAGTTCTTGATAAAGGTGTTGATTATGTTTTTGGGTTATTATGTCTGTTGTTTTTTGTCATGGTTTACACTTGATACTAGTTTTGGAGTATTGACATTATCCAACTATATGATATGTTCATGTTAAACATGTTATCTCTTTGGAAGAGATGTGTTAGGTCATGATGTCATGATAGATTCCTGATTATACAGGTGGAATTTTGACATTGATCTTGGTTTTTTTTTGTAGTTTGAGTACACTGATCAATTGCTTGGTACTTCATGATGTGGTTCATGAATTTGGAGTTTGGCATGGGTTGATCAGTTATAGGTGCTCATGGATACATGGAAACATCGATGCTGCTAAAGTTCTCTTGTGGCTAGATATGTATGTGTTGGAATGAGTAATATTTCCAACTAAAAATGCATTCATATTTTATGTACTTGACTCAATTAGCATTTAGAGGTGTGTTTAGGACATGATACAGGGGGCTGTGGAGACTTTCTATGAAATTTGTGTCTGTGGGCTCTTGGTTTATAGCTACTCAGTATTGCAAATGTTCTTGGTACTACAAGTTTGTTGTTGCACTTCTATGTGATGTTGTTGAATGGATTCATATCAAGCTGACATGATATTACATGTGCAGTAGGAGGATTTGAGTGTATATGTGGAAGGTATTGCACTTGAGGCTTGAGACTACACTTGTAATAGATTGTATATGTTAATGTTTTGGAATTCATGTTGGCATACCTTAGAGGTATGTATATTTAGATGTGCTAGCACTTAATGTAGGTGCTATTTCAACTACGATTGTGACAAATGTTGATATATTCTATTAGCCTTTGGCTTGAGAGTTTTGTGCTTTAGGAGATGGAGTTATGGTTCTCTGGGAGATAGATTGTATGGTTTTCTCAGTGGATATCTTGTACGTGTTTCTAGTGGCAGTGGCATATTAGAATATGGGAAAATCCATGAATGAGATGATACTATTTTACAAGTATCTCAATTGTGCACACAGTAAATTCTAGTTCCTAATGGTTTTGTGTTCGGTTTGTATATCAACATTGATGGGCATTAAAGTCCATGATTTCCTGGAGTCTCTAAATGTGTTACTAAGTACCTCATCAAGTGGAAGGTTTTTTGGATATGCCTTGTATGTACTCCCCATACAGGTGAGGTTCATCGTATAGTGGTCACTATATTGGTGAGTCAACGTATGGGTGAGGACATAATAACACTCAAATATGACATACTAGGAAATGGATTCTCAGCGTACGGTGAGGTGTAGACTATGATGGGACCTAATAGTAGTGAGACTTGTGGTGTAGGGACATGCCCTTGTAGTGTACAAAGGTTTATGGTATAGTTTGGTGACCGTCAGACTATCGGTTGGAGGAATGACCGTCTACCGTCAGCTAGAGGTGTGACAATGTCGTCCGGTGTGACAAAATGGTAGTACTTAGGTGGAGATGTGACCCAATGCTAAAGGGAGTGTACCAAATGGAGTCATTAAATGAGGGAGTGACCATCTTAGGGAGTGAATTCAAGTTTCCCGAGGCAGAGAAGTCACCCGAGGGAGTGAAGGCTCCCGAGGCAATAAAGTTACCTGAGAAAGTGAAGAATGTCCAACCACTGGTGAGATGCTGCTAATTCATATGGTGGATGCCATAATCGCTATGGTGGATGTCATGATAGATGGATGGAAAAGACTGAGTTAGTTGACCATTCTTTAAAGTGATGGTTAATGTTCTTGATTTCATAACGAATTGTGGTGTATATAAACCACTACAAGATCCGTTAAAGTGGTAGCATGGTGCTATGTCAAGTTGATTGTAAGGAAATATGAGTCTGTGTAACAATTTGGAGTGCATTTTATGTAAATCTTTTTACTGGAATACAAAGTTGCTCGAGGGTTTATTTGGTGGTGGATTATTTTTTTTCGAAAGGGTTTTCCCACGTTAAATCTGGTGTTTTTCTGTGTTTCGTGTCGAGTAATTCAATATTTTATTGTCTTGCACATCTCTGAGATATAGTTTCTTTTTTCCCTATTAATTTGGCATTTGTAAAATGTTTCCGCACTGTTTCTTTCCTAACACAACCAACTATACCTATAGTGATAAATGAATGTAAATAAATGAGCATACAGATAAACTAAACTAACCAAAATTCTAGTAAACATATGTTACCACTTGGGAAAAGAGAAGTGATCAATGCTTACTCACAAATGAAAATTATATGAAGAAATAAATACCTCGAAGGAGGAGCACCTCAAGATAAAATGGCATGTCAAATAAAAAACAAGATTGCCATAGAAATATTGTATGTTCAATTTTTGTACCAAAATAAGCCAGTAAAGATATTAATGAAGACATAGTAGCCATAAATTCCTTTAGAAACAATATAAATCAAATGAGAATTAGTGCCATATAGGTAACCATGCTGAAGGATGCTCATCGATGACCAAAACTTAGTTTCCACTACCAAATAAAGCACTATATTGAATATGGATAGCAAGTCTCTAAAAGTAGTGAAGAGACTAAAAAGTAGAAAGAGCCCCACTAGGAAAAAGACACAAAAAATTCCATCTTGAAGATTCAAGAATGATTAGTTTTAGTTTGGTTTAGTTAGTTTTGTTAGCTGGTTATTTTCCTTGCAAGGTTTCTAGATGCCTTCAAACAGTAGTTGTTTCTTAGGTACTTCTATTGTCTTCGTCCTTATTTGAGAATGTCTCTATGATAGATGGTCCTTCAAGCATAAGGTTTTGGGATTCCTTTCAAAACCTTTTTTTTTAATTTTTATCTCCTTGGTTGGGTTGTCTCTAGTGCAATGGTTTTTGTTTTATATTGGGTGTCTGCACATTATTGACAAAGTTGATAAATTGTGTATCTTGTATAATCATTACAATGCCATCATCAAATCTCTCATACAAGACCTTCATATAGCGAAGAAAAATATCAATAGACTTGAACCTCTTGTGGAGGTTAAGGCTAAATCGGGGATCAGTTTTAAACTATATTTGATGTTCAGGTTTGAGAAGCGGTTGATGTTATAGATTTGTTCCCTTTCCCAATTAACTTATTCAAAACATTAAACATTAAACATAAAAAAAATGTTTTATTATATAAATGTATTTGTCAAAATAAAGTTCCATCAAGTATGTATCCGACAAGTCAAGGCATGTTAAGATGAAAATTTTTAGATTCCATATTGTATCAATGGTAGCATACAAATAAACCCAACATTGAAGCACACACTAAAATATAAATATAAAATGGTAATAAATAGTCATGCATATGACACAAGAAAGCATATTTTTTAAACATTTACACAAAATATAGGATAAAGCTTATTATTAATAGACAATAAATTTCATGCTATCAAAAGGCCAAATCAAATCTAGTGGTAATTTGTCTTATACAAAGTCATGCTACCTAAGAAACCAGCTACGATACATTGTATCTCATTGATCAAATTTAAGTGCCCAAGTAATGCTCCTTTCCACCTACTTCCACGTACATTGGAAAGAAACTAGATGTAAGGCCACCGTTGAAGCTAATAAATTGGTAGGACTAAACAACAAATACTCAAACTAGTCAACGCATCCATTTATGGCTGAATTCAATTTGAAATACATTCATTAAGATTTTTCAAAATTAAAAACCAACAATATAAAAATTTGATTTAGAAATATATATGTGATCTATTCAACTTAACTTCATTGCATTGCTCCATAATATGTTGTAGAGGAGAAGTAATAGACTAAGAGAATCTAGCATAAAAAAATGGGTATTTCCCCTATTCAAACCTTGTTAGCAATAATTACGTATGTAAATATACAAATAAATATATAAATTCTTTTATCAAATATTACTATCTACAACTTTGTATTATTTGTCTTTATTCTATGTGTCCTATATTACATTATACTTCTCGTGTTTTTGATAGATTGTGAATGGAGATTTATATGGGGTTACAAGATTATAGTGTATATGGTCTTTTATACATTTGTACTATAGGGGGAATTTATTGTAAATCGAGTTTCCAATTACTCTCTCATCTTATTTTTCACTATTGTACTGATCTACTTTTCATGTTTTTGATAGATTGTGAATGGAGATTTATATGGGGTTACAAGATTATAGTGTATATGGTCTTTTATACATTTGTAATATATAGGGAATTTATTGTAAATCAAGTTTACAATTACTCTCTCATCTTATTTTTCACTATTGTACTACTCTTTGTTAATAATTTTTCTATGCAAACATGTTAGTTGGGAAACATTTAATCAGTTTTTAAGATATACTATTTTAGGGGTTTCCAGAGATTCTACTAGTGGGATTGTGCACATGTTTTCACTGATACTATTATTGTGGTTTCAAGTGATATTATTGATGGGGGTGGCTAAATGTATTTAGTGATAACTTTATCAGGATATACGGTGCTTATAAGTTCACCTATCATCTAATGTCATACCTTCCTTGTATCATATTCTAAATATCATTACAGTTATCTAACTATCAAACCAAAATCCACCTACAATATCACATAATCAATCGACTTGTGAACCTTAAAAAATAATTTTTCATACTATCTTTGTATCCATCACTTAAGTAATTCTATTAGTGAAGTTTTAAATAATGTTGGTAATGGTGTTTAAATACACTATTGTTTAAGTCATATTGTTATGAGTGTTACATTCAATGGTATTTCAATCAACTATTCTTAAAGTGATACTCTTAATCTAGTTTTAAGTGATTCTATTAACAATATTTAAATCCAATGTTACCGAAGTGATACTAGTATAAGTGATACTGCTAATGGTGTTTCAATATACTATTATTTAACTAATAATGGTTTTCATTAAGGAAAAAACATTTTTTACAGAGACCCAAAATTACCAAGTTTGTAAATTAATATAAAAAGATAAAATAGAGTCATGAAAAGTCTAGCTGCAACAGAACCAACCATTAGAAGGCAGTTGCAGCAGAAAAAAAGCCAACACAAAAAACTGACCAATCCAACCCAAATAACCAAACAAAAAATGAATAACTAAGATGCTTAAGAGTGTCTGCAACCTCGGCCTCAAGATTGACCATGTCCTAGGCCACCTTTTTCATCTCTTGAAGATCCTACACAGAGGAGTGTTCCTTCCCCATGAGATTGAAACTGGTTCTTTTGGAAAGTCCATAATCATCATTCTTCCCTTTTTCCTTATCTACCTCTAGGTCCCAAAGCAACATCCCTTACTGGGATTTTCCTAACTTATCAACCATGGTGGTCATAGTGATGGCAGTTTTCTTTATAACATTATGACTTTTCAGCAAAATAATGTTCATGTACTCCCTAATTTTTCCAATCTCCCCGTCTAGGTGTTTGATCTTCTTTTTGTTATCATTTTTCATCTTATCCATTAACTCCACTATTCTTTTCAAATATTCACCCATTCACATCTTCTCTTCCTACATTCACAACACACTAGTGGCATTTTGTGGAACCCCTTTAGTCACTATTTCATATAACTTACTAAAAACAACCCTATTTTTAATGTTAATATCTTTAACCTTATAAAAAACCCATCTAATTATACTAAAAGAATCCATACATCTATTCTTGGCTATGGCCAAAATATCATCAAGGTATTCATAGTCAAGTTTAAAATAATGGTCTTCTGGCTTGAGGTCTCTACGAGATCTGGAACTTCTCTCTCTTTATTATTAGACAGACAGGAGGTGTAGGAGTCATCTAAATAAAAATCAACATCAGGGATATCCTCAGTAGTATCTTTAGAGTATGAAACAAGCTTCTCAATAGAGGGATATTTATCCTTGTCTTTGGCTTTATGAGGGGTTCTAATGGGGTTTTTCTTATATATTTTCTTTTTAGCCAAGGGTTTAGTCTAAGGGGTATCCTCATAAGCCTATTTAGTGGAAGGAGAATATTCCTCATCACATACCATTTCTCAAGCCTCATCCTCCTCATTCATGCTAACATGAATATTATACCCTTCTGACTCTGAATCCACGATGGGATTTGAAGAGGTCAGAAGGCCACCAAGGTGCTCATGAATTAACAAGATTAAACTAGCATGAAATAATGAGTTATTCTTAGGACCCCTTTTTATGTTCCTTAATACTTTTTCAAGGAGAAAATGGATAATAAGGGAAATAAATTCTAAACTTATGATAGAAGAAGTCATTAAGGAGAGAAAAATAATACCCATATAAGTTCTGGTGAATCTATCGTCTAGAGTTATATACTCTATGATGACCCAGAGAGCTTCTCACCATATCTTCTTGACTTTCTTGGCTTCAAAGTAGCTATTGGAAATATTTTCAAGATCCTCTCTTTCTTTATTATTTTTTGGAAATTGAACAACCGCCTCATCAAAGAACTTACAATTACAAAAGAACTTGGCCTCCTTTGTAGAGAGACCCATAATTTCCCAAATAAGGTTTTCATCAATTTTGACCTTCCTCCTTGAGAGGATGATTTCCCCATGCTGTCGGTTCTTGAAAAATAATCATTTTCTTCTAATTAGAGCCATAGAGTTTCTCCATAAATGGTCTCAAACCACCATGCACCAGATGGTTCCAAAGCTTCCCATTGATTTTTTTATTTTCATAATTCACTCGCTCCATTATGTTTCTAGTTTTTCCCATCCTCGCAAACATAATTTTTACTTTTCTCATAGAGAAAATGAGTAGGGAAAAGAGCTAGCCACAAAACCTAAGCAGCTATAAAGTGTGCCAATTACCATCACTCATAAAAAAAAATTAGATCACCAAGATCGCATTTGATAATTATGGTGTACTCATCTCTACTATGTCCCATTATTATTAAAAGCAACAACTTTCCTATGAGTGACATCATACTCAATAAGGGCCTTAATGTAAACACCCAAATTATTATACCCTTGCCACATCCCCTTCCCTATAATCATAACCCCTTCATTTGTAAAGTGGTCAACCACCTTATTTTCTTCTCTGAAGACATGAGACATTTTAATATTATCAAAGTTGGATAAAATAGACTTAGTTTCTTCTATCCAAATTTTAATGGACCAAGAAAGGGGGGATTTACCCAGTAGACAATCAATTATGTTCTTCGAGTACCCTTTGGTCCATCTATTCCTGTAATTCATTTTGTAAGCAAGGCCAATGATCTGCAATGCTCCAATGGATTCGGATAAGTGATTGGACTGTGAGACCAAAGAGAGTGCCATATTTGGAAGCTCTCGTAATATGAGATTTAATTATCTATTCTCCCACTACTTTAAGATGATAGTCACTATAGACCGCCACATCTAACTTATTCTTTCTGCAATGAATACAATTCATGTTTTCTAAAATAATTCTATATATTTTATCGAACACAATATCTTTTAGAGTTACCTTATCCCTGAAATTTTTTTATTGTTCTCTTTCCACAAACCCTAAGCAATATAAGGGAAGGAGAAAGATAGGGTGAAAGCCCAATAATCTGTCACCTTTTAGGCTAATTCTAACTACTCAGTCGAGTTGGACTTGGCCAAGTCTAACATGACTAAGTATACGTGGGTGCCATGCAGTGCTGAGTGGCACCTATGTGGTCCAGTAGAATGGTTCGAGTGGTACTCAGCCTTGTTAAACTGGGCCGAGACTAACCGGTATTTTAAATACCCAAAAAAAAAATGCAAGCCCCTCATTTTAACATTGAGGGACTACGATTGCAGTTGAGGGGTTGAGAGAGGAAACTCAGCCAAGTTCAAGGTAGGTCCCCTTTTTTTTGTTTTTAAAATGTTTTTCTATGTAAATATATCTGTAAAATGATTTTTTTTACTTAGCATTGTAATATATTATTTTTTTTTACTTTGTTTTCAAGAAATAAATGGTTTTAGGTCATATAATTAATGTTAAAAACATATAATTTACCCAAAATTTTGAAACATAAACGTGAACCCAAACTTTAGTTCACAAACCCAAACTCAAACCTAAAAATATATAGTTTACCTAAAAGTTTGAAACATTTACACGTAAACTTAAGCCTAAACACATATAATTTATCTGAAACGTAAACTAGAAGCATAACTTTTATTTCGTGAAGAGTTAGTTTTTAGTCATCCAAAGCAATCGTTATAGGGAATTAATTTAGGATATATGACTATTATTAAGAGAACACCAGAAAATCTTTTTGTCACAACTTGATCATTCTACATTTTTATTATGTACACAACGTTTAAAATTAGCACATAACAAAACCCTAAGTCTTGTACTAGGTTGTTTGATGTAATTAGATTTTCATAATTGTATATTCTTTGTAGCTCGTTAATTTAGGCTAATCAATTTATATATATTGAAGTCTTAAAATCACTTAAGTTATGTACATGGAATCTTCTATTTGATGTATTTATGCTTAAGGGGATGTAATAGGTGGATATTTTTGTTCATATGGAAATGTATGTTAAATTATGTCTATTTATGTTAATACATGCAATTTGACTTGTTTAAAATTTATAAACTTTTGTTTGTAAAAATGTTTCATGTTGAAGAAGTAAATTGAATTTGTTTAATTTAAATATGTACATAGATATTTTTTAATTTTTTAATTTAAACATGTTCTTAAACATATATATATATATAAATATATATATATATATATATATATATACTGAATGTACACACATGTATGTGCCCACTTGCAACGATGATAGAAGTGCTCCTAGGTGTGCTTGCACAAGCTCTACTAGGGAATCCTCTTGACGTAGCCTTCTTAGGATCCCAATATCATTTCAAGGACCCCAATAGTTTCAAGTTTCCAAGCCTAAGACTATCTTAACTAATCCAAGATTTAGTCTCCTTGTGCTTAACCTTGAAGGACAACTACCAATAATTGTTTCTCAATTCTTCACTCCAACTTCAAGGATTTTAAGCAATAATTCTTCACATCAACTCCACACTTACTGCAAGGGTTTTTTCCACCATGAAAAAATTCCTTTGGAATCCTTCCAACTCCTTTGGAATGGGTCTTAAAACTCCAATCAGTCAAGTTCAAGACTGACTCTCTATTTGGTCGAATTAGGCCTAATTGCATAATTAGCCATATCCAAAGTGGTTTTTCTAGATTCTTTCCCAAAACTAGAAAACAACCCCAAAAATAAAATTAGGATCCTGATACCCTTCTTCAAGACCTAAAATATTTTCAAGGCATTAAACTCCTAGGTCATCCTACAGTGGGATCCTATATTATAGGGCAAATAGGGCTAATTGGGTTCGTAAAATGTAGTCCACTGATTTCTACCTAGAAATCTATCTAACTAGATTTTTAAATACCTTATCTCTCTGTTAGGGATCTATAGGACCTTATAGATTTTGAAACCACTCTTGTTTTGTATCTCCCAAAAATTCCCTTGCATATGCATTCAAACTTCTCTTTGTTATACTCCTAACTGGACAATTATTGCTCACCTAGGGCATGACCTTAAAATTAGTCCCTAGATTTTGCCATAGAGTCTTCCAAAAAAGACTCATGAAATTGGTATCTTTTTTTCTGATACTATGCTTAATGGTAATCCATGTATTCTGAATACCTCCTTGAAGAATAGGTGAGCTATCTGACTGTCATCTTGGATTGTCTTACAGGGTACAAAGTGTGACATCTTACTGAATCTATCCACAATAACATAAATTCTATCCATTCCCTATTTTCTCTTTGGAAAACCTACAACAAAATCCATGTTCAAACATTCCCATGGTCTAGTTGGTATGGTGAGAGGCTGATAAAGACCTACATTAGAAGATGTACCTTTTTCCTTCTGACAAATAACACAACTCTCCACATAATTCCTAATGTCCAAATTCATTTTGGGTCAAAAATAGAATCTCCAAACTAATTCTTGGATCTTGTTGACACCAAAATTTCCACTAAGTGTACCACTGTGATTCTCTTGAATCAAATTTTCTCTTATCGGCCCTCTATAAACACACAATTGTCTTCCTTTACACAAAAGATCACTCTACAAAGTATATTTAGAGAATACAAAGTATATTTAGAGAATTAAATATGAAAATGATTCTTGTATTCTTGACATGCACTATAGATGTTTGAAAGTCTCCATCTTCTGCATATAGATCTTTGAAGCTCTCAATACCCATGCTTTGTAGATGTGTCTCTTGTATTGTGAGGGCTGTTCTACTAAAGGCATCTGCTACCTTATTCTGCAATCCCTTCTTGTGCTTAATGTTGAAGGTGTATGCTTACAAGTATTCTATCCACTTCATATGCTTGTGATGGAGCTTATCTTGTGAATTCAAGAAACTCAGTGCTTGGTTGTCTGAAAAGAATACAAACTCCTTTGGAATAAAGTAGTGCCTCCACTTCCTAAAAGCTTGGACTAGAGCATACATCTCTAAGTCATAATAAGAGTACTTCTTCTTGGTTGCACTTATCTTTTCATAGTGGAAAGCCACTGGTCTTCCCTCTTGTCTCAAGACAAAACCATTAGCTACATTGCTAGCATCACATTCCACTGTGAATATCTTCTCAAATCTTGGAAAAATCAAGATTGGTTGAGTATAAATATTCTTCTTAAATAACTCAAATCCATGGTTAGCTTTCTCATTCCATACAAAATTAGTTTTCATCCCACCTTTGATAGTATCAAGCATAGGAGCACAAATTACACTAAATTGATTTATAAACTTCCTATAGTACCATGCTAAGCCATGAAAACTTCTTACCTCAGTTTCTATCCTTGGAGTAGGCCAGTTGATAATGGATTCCACGTGCACCTGTCTTGGATCCATCTTTATATTACCTTAAGATAATACAAATCCAAGGTACACTAGCTCTTGTTTCATGAATTCACATTTCCCCAAGTTGATCATCAAATTCTCTTCATGCAGCTTCTTCAAAACTATTTTTAGATGTATGAGGTGTTCTTCTCTTGTCTTACTATAGATGATTATATCATCTAATTATACTACCACAATTTTTCCTATGTAGTCCTTAAGAACTTCATTCAAGTCATGTGAATGTGGATGGGTCATTGGATAACCCAAATGGAATTACAAGCCACTCATATAGTCCTTTTGTGGTCTTGAAGGCTATTTTCCTTTCATCTCCCTCATTCACTTTGATTTGATGGTATCTACTCTTCAAGTAAATCTTTGTGAAAAATTTGGCTTCAGCTAGACAGTCCGTTAGGTCTTCTATCCTAGGGATAGGGAACTTATACCTAATGGTTATTCTATTTATTTTGATGGAGTTTGTAGATAGCCTCCAAGTTCCTCCCTTTTAGGGGGCTAAGACAGTGGGTATGACACAAGGAATAAAACTTTTCCTATTAAGACCTTGGCTTATGAGTTCTTGGACTTGTCTAGCTATTTCCTAATTTTGTTGAGGAGTCATTTTATAAGATGCCTTATTGGGAAGAGTAGATCCTATAATTAATTCTATTTGATGGCTTATATTCCTCTTAGGGGGTAGGGTCTATGGTTTTCCATCATTGACAATGCCTTCATACTCCTGAAACATCTCTTCCACTTCCATTGGCAAGTCTATCCTTCGTACTTTCTTATCTCCACTTTCTTCTTTTGGCTTCAATACAAGTGCATAACCAAATCCCTCACCTTATTCTAAGGCTTCTAATAGCTCTTTCCCACTGAACATAAGGACATTGGGGCGAGATGATTTCATTTTTGCATCCTCCAATAGTGACTATATTTTGAATGTCACATTGTCCTTCTTGAAAGAATATGAATTCTTTGCTCCATCATGCATGGCATGTCTATCAAATTACCAAGGTCTACCTAGGAGTAAGTGACATGCATCCATAGGAATTACATCACATTACACTTTTTCCTTATACCTCCCAATTGAAAACTCCAGCCAAACTTGTTTGTTGAGAAGGACATGTTGTCCTTTGTTCAACCAAGTAACTTTGTAAGGATTGGTGTGGGGTATTCTTTTCATTTTAAAATTGCTGACTACCTCCTCTGACACTATGTTGTTAGTAGACCCCGATTCTATGATGAATCTACAAAATTTTCCCATCATATTACATTTCACTCTAAACAGTGATCTCAGTTGGCTAGGTTCCTCTTTCATTGGCTCTTTAATCAGAGTTCTTCTCATCATTAAGTTTTCACTTTCTTGTGACTCTAACGGTACTTTACGATGTTTACCTCCACCACTAGTGTCCTCTTGAACATAATTTACCCTTTTATCACTTCCTTGGGAAGTAGTGCCTTTCTCTAGACACCTATATGCAGCGAGTCCCATCAGGTTATAGTGGTAACATTTCTTGTTGGCAAAGTAGTTACCAATACCTTGACTACTACCTCTTCCTCTATTGTGAGAGTTTCTTCCTCTATTTGAATTACTCTTGTTTGAGCTTCCCTCTTGCTATTCAATAAGCTTGTTCTCTCCTTGAATCTTTGGTTCAAAAATTCTTCCACCATATCCACCTCTCTATCCTATATTATCTCTTCCCTTACCTCTTCCTCTGGTGGTGCTAGAATCTTGTTTCTTCCTCAAATTCTCTTCAACCTTGATAGCAATTTGGTGGTACTTTTGAATGGTATCTAGATTCAAGAGACTCATTTCATCTTGTATGGTCCACTTGAGACCATTAAGGTATCTAGCTACCTTTACTTTCTCATCTTCTACAACTCTAGACCTCATGCAAAGCCTTTGAAATTCTTCAGTATAGGAGTTTACATCTAGGTCCTTCTGTCTTAAAATTTGTCTTGTTTTATGCATTTGGATTTCATAATCCTTTGGGATATAAGCATCTCTGATTTTTGTAACTATAGCTCTCCATGTGGAAATAGGATTCTTTCCCTTCTTCTCTCTCTCATCTTGGATAAACTTCCACCATGTGAGTGCAGACCCTCTAATTCTATCTTTAGAAACTTTCACCTTTTGAGCCTTAGTGATACCATCACACCCAAAGTTTTTTTCTAATCCTTCTATCCAATATAGGACTACCTTTGGTTCTATCTTTACACTAAAGATAGGAACTCATTCTAGTGCTTTACCAATCATAGATTTTAATTCTTTAAATAATGGATCCTCATTCAGGATAGAGTCACCTTTAGGTACTTCATCATCTATGGAAATATATTTTCCTTTCCCTTCAACCTTATCCTTTACTTCTTTTGCTTTCACATCCACTTCATCTACCTTTTGATCTAACTGAGCCAATCTGTCTCTGAGCATCCTATTCTCCACTTCTTTCTCATCTACCTTCTTTTCCAAATCTTCATTTGTCACCATTTTAGATTCTCCTACTCATTCTTTTGGTTGAAACATTCACCACAAGCCTAATCAAACAGGCTCTGATACCAATCTGATAGAAGTGCTCCTAGGTGTGCTTGCACAAGCTCTATTAAGGACTCCTCTTGTCCTATCCTTCTTAGGATCCCAATATCATTTCAAGGACCCCAATAGTCTCAATTATCCAAGCCTAAGACTATCCTAAATCAACTCCAAGATTTAGTCTCCTTGTGCTTAACCTTGAAGGACAACTACCAATAATTGTGTCTCAATTCTTCGCTCCAACTTGAAGGATTCTAAGCAAAAATCCTTCACATCAACACCACCAATGCTCCAAGGGTTCTTTCCACCATGAAAAAATTCCTTTGGAATCCTTCCAACTCCATTGGAATGGGTCTTCAAACTCCAATCAGTCGAGTCCAAGACTGACTCTCTATTTGGTCCTATTAGGCCTAATTGCACAATTAGCCCTATCCAGAGGGTTTTTCTAGATTCTTTCCCAAAACTTTCAAATAAAACCAAAATTAAACTTAGGATCTTGATACCCTTCTCCAAGACCTAAAATATTTTCAAGGTCTTAAACTCCTAGGTCATTTTTACAGTGGGATCCTATATTATAGGGAAAATAGGGCTAATTAGGTTCCTAAAATGCAGTCCACTGATTTCTACCTAGAAATCTATCTAAAAGGATTGTTAAAGACCTTATCTCTCTATTAGGGATCTATAGGAAATTATATATTTTGAAACCACTCTTGGTTTGTATCTCCCAAACACTCCCTTGCATATGCATTCAAACTTCTCTCTGTCATACTCCTAACCGGAAAGTCATTGCTCGCCTAGGGCATGACCTTAAAATTAGTAAACTGGTTCTCCAGACCTCCTACTTGATTATTTACACTATATAGAGGCTCCCCTCCCATATTCATCCATAGCTTGAATATTTCCATGGTTGGAATATATGGGGGAGCCATGAAATTAAAAACCACTATGTCTCCTACAACAACTACACTCATTCCTAGATAATTTACCAAGCCTAACTAATCAACACAAAAAAACTTTTTCACTGAATGAAAAATTCTTAAAACTACTTCTCTAACATGGATCCAACACTAGAACAAGTTATTGAATCCATCCAAACACTTCTACACTTGAAACAAGTTGACTGTTGCAGAAAACTAGAACACAATGCTTCTATTTACTTTAAAAATCTTGCTATATCACACCTTACCTCAGGAAATGAGCCTCCAGGTATCTAAAGATTCCTCCTCCATATTTTTAGGACACTAGCATTCATTTCCCTTCCCTACTTCAAAGGGAATCAAAATTTGTCGATGTTGCATGCAACATTTGCAAAATTGCAAATGTTCTCATGACAAAATTTTAGCATATTTTGCATTAATGATGCAAACTAGCTTTTGTTACCTCTAACTTTCATCAACTGATGAATTAACATTATTTAGGCATTTTTAGGAACTTTTTACACCTTTCATAAGTCTAGAACACTTTTAGACCACATTTCCCACTTTAGGTCTATACTAAGGACTAACTACTAGAAAGCAATAAAAATTGATAGGATTAAGTACTAACTACTAATCCTTCTAATCACACACTTGCAAGACCTTCTTAGGTCCAAAAGAATATTCACTAACTTAGCTAGATTCAGTTAAATTCAAAAATTTTCCTAAGAATTTAGGGATAGCCTAGGTGCTCCTACACAGAGCGAGCAATTTTTATCTCTAGATATTACATTTTTGTCATGGCTTCTACTTGTTTAGATCGTAGAATTCATGATAGGAATGATTCATGAGCATCGTCAGGCCGCCATGATATGAAACACAATTGAGATAGTCGTAGAAATGAGACTATCTTGAGGATGCATGCCACTCTAGTTGTGCTAGAGAGGACATTGCAAAATAGTGCTATTCTCCCTAATAGGGAGAAATTTATTTCCATTCACACTGAGTTGATGAGTATGATTCAGAAGGTTGAATCATACAATCCATATGATGATACTTTTTTTTTTTTTTACCATAGCCTCTCTAGCACTGTGACATGCATTGTGGGTTGGATTATAGTTGATTGAGATGTTTCTATTACTCATGTTAAGAACATGTTTGGGACCCATTACATAGAGAAGAGGGTGGTTAAATCATATAGGGTCACAAAATGTATAGATGACATTGTAGCTCCTTTTATATATCTGAGATGGTTGGGAGGCCATCATATGTGGCCACAAAAGGATGAGTTTCACTTATATTTATGAAAACAATTGTTTGCAGAGTTCCATTTAGGTTATGATGTTGATTACACAGATTTACCTCCATATGTTGGTCAGGATCAAGGGAGATATCAGGATAAGTGTAGATGACCTGATGCACCATAGTCCCTTAGTAAGAGGGCATTGGTGGCTTAAAACCTTTTGGTTCTTCTGAAAGGTTTGGAGATCTACACTGGAGCTGGACATGTTGCAGCTAAGGATGCACGCATAGATATGTTTTCTACCATTTCCACAAGCTTGACTCAGGTCGATGACTTGTTATCTGATCATGTGGGTAGGTGAAGGTTCAAATCTCAGATGAGCACAAGCGTTGATCCTTCTAGTCAATTTGATGATCCTTACATTCGATTTGATCTTCCCACTCCATATGAGATAGCACAACTACCAGAGGATCGTCTACTCGACATGAGCTCCATTTTAGTTACTGATCTCGTAGCAGCTTACCATCACATTTCTATGACACATGGGGTTCCTTCACGTGATATTCCTACATTTGTTTTAGGAGACCTAGTGAGATCCTCTACATGCTGCAGTCGTGGATGAGGATATTCAAAGGTTGGTACCTCCAGACAGGAGGATGTCCAGATATATCCTAGATTTGTACGATAGACTATGGATGATCTTACACTGCCTCAATAGCATAGACAAATTACTTTTTTTTTTTTTTTACCATAGCCTCTCTAGCACTGTGACATGTACTATGGGTTGGATGATAGTTGATTGAGATGTTTCTATTTCTCATGTTAAGAACATGTTTGGGACCCATTACATAGAGAAGAGGGCGGTTAAATCATATAGGGTCACAAAATGTATAGATGACTTTGTAGCTCCTTTTATATATCTGAGATGGTTGGGAGGCCATCATATGTGGCCACAAAAGGATGAGTTGCACTTATATTTATGAAAACAATTGTTTGCAGAGTTCCATTTAGGTTATGATGTTGATTACACAGATTTACCTCCATATGTTGGTCAAGATCGAGGGAGATATTAGGATAAGTTTAGATAACCTGATGCACCATAGTCCCTTAGTAAGAGGGCATTGGTGGGTCAAAACCTTTTGGTTCTTTCGAAAGGTTTGGAGATCTACACTGGAGCTGGACATGTTGCAGCTAAGCATGCATGCATAGATATGTTTTCTAGCATTTCCACAAGCTTGACTTAGGTCGATGAGTTATTATCTGATCATGTGGGTAGGTGAAGGTTCAAATTTCAGACGAGCACAAGCGTTGATCCTTCTAGTCAATTTGACAATCCTTACATTCGATTTGATCTTCCCACTCCATATGAGATAGAACAACTACCAAAGGATCATCTACTCGACTTGAGCTCCATTTTAGTTACTGATCTCCTAGCAGCTTACCACCACATTTCTACGACACATGGGGTTCCTTCGTGCGATATTCCTACATTTGTTTTAGGATACCTAGTGAGATCCTCCACATGCTGCAGTTGCGGATGAGGATATTCAAAGGCTGGCACCTCCAGATAGGAGGATGTCCAGATATATCCTAGAGTTGTATGATAGACTATGGATGATCTTACACTGCCTCAATAGCATACACAGATTCACCTACATCCGACACCTATGACCTCACAATTTCACACTGGATTCTCAGATATGCTTATGGATGAGGCCATTGATCATTAGAAAATATCCTTATATTCTTCTGAGTTATCTGACATTGGACATGTATTATACCAGGTACACTTGAAACCATTTAATTTCAAGAATCAAGTAATTATATATATATATA